>PISX010000310.1:156963-312115 GCA_004024625.1 Mellivora capensis
ATTGCTGCTATAAACATTGGGGTACAGATGGCCCTTCTTTTCACCACATCTGTATCTTTGGGGTAAATACCCAGTAGCGCAATTGCAGGGTCATAGGGAAGCTCTATTTTTAACTTCTTGAGGAATCTCCACACTGTTCTCCAGAGTGGCTGCACCAACTTGCATTCCCACCAATAGTGTAAGAGGGTTCCCCTTTCTCTACATCCTCTTCAACACACGTTGTTTCCTGTCTTGCTGATTTTGGCCATTCTAACTGGTGTGAGGTGGTATCTCAATGTGGTTTTAATTTGAATCTCTCTGATGGCTAGTGATGATTTTCTGGGTTTTAATACATTCCCTATTTATCATTTTTGTTTAGAATTTTGTTTAGAATCTTCAGTTTAGGAAACCAATATGACAGATAGTTACTAATTAGTTAATATTCTACTATTAGAATGTATACTATTCTGGTTAAATACAATGATCAGATCTCATGGGCATTATCAGTTGAATATCTATTGAATAATTGGTTGCCTAGAGTGCATGTTTGTTGGTTCATTTTCTGGGATCTTCTGAGTCATGAGTAGTTAGTGGAAAGCCTAAAGAGAAATAAGGATCCTTAAACCATGTCACTTAACAATATATTTTCCAAAAATGTAACTTGTACATGAAATCCCTCAGAAGGAAAGCTTTTTTAATGTAATGAGAAAAGACAAATGATAAGAACATTAATGATACACTGTTTTGATCCTCTTATAACAGTCACCATTGTACTCAAAGGAGGAATAAAGCAATTTTGAGGATTAAGTTGAACATGACTGTGAGCTCCTTGAAGGCAAGGCATCATGACTGTCACTCCAATAGCCGTGACTCGGTGCCTGGCCCGTAGCAGAGGCTCAACACAGGTTAAATCAGTGAACGGATGTGTGCGTGAAGGAAGAGTTGACATGCCCTGAATATGATACTATTTGTGGGATGTATTGTTTTAGAGTTCTGCTTTTCCTTTCTTACTGTAATGAGTGGAAATATGTAAAAATTGTCCATAAAAGCCTTCCTCATCACTTCTCCCCACACTTCTGTTTCTGCTTCCGTGAGCTGTTAACTGAGGGATCTCGCTGTCCACAGAAATCCAGCCACTGTTCCTGAGAAGGGACTAACGTAGGTTGATTGTATTTGCGCCCTGGTCTGTGAAAGCCTGTTCGTTCCATGAGGCTGAGGACAACAGTACCAGCCCTGCCAAGCTGAGTTCCACAGCCGACCCGGCCGCTGACTTTCGCACAGAGCGTCCGACGCTGCTTCCCTCCCCATCTTCTGCAGTGAAAACGCCCGTGTCTACCACTGACGTTAATTAGATGTCAGATCATAAGTTGAATATGTTGATCCATTTCGTAGATAAATTTAAAATTAAATTCCTTATAGTAACTTATTAAGAGTACAGCCACAAAATCAATACAAGTTCTAATTAGTTGCTACATGTGATATAAGTATGAGCATTTGTGTGGTGTCGAGGGAGAATGCTGGAGAAGCTAAGTGACCAAGCACTCTGAAAGGATTCCCGTTTTTATGGCTTCTTCCATCCCTACACCTTGATTCACATGTGCTCAGAAAATTCCCGTTCCTTCACAAGTCATTTTAGTAACCAGGGCAGGGAAGACACCAGGATTAAAGGAGTAGAGCTGGCTTGAGCTGGCCCTTTAGGGGACAGGATCAAGAATAAAGTCAGCACAAGCTGCAACTACTCTTAGTAACTGTGCTGCTTTTTTTTTTTTTTAACCAGACCAGCTCGTTACCTGTGGTGATGATTTCCAACGTCAGTCAGTTACCTAATGCTTGGGCATCCATCATTTGGTACAATGTGTCAACCAATGATTCACAGGTAGAGTCTCTGTTCCTATTTCTCCTCCTTTAATTCTACTTGATTTGTTTTATTGTCAAAAAACCCATCTGAATCAAAAGACGTATATATGACTTTGAATACGTATTTTATATATATGCCAAATACATATATATATTTGGCATATGTATATATATGCCAAATTTCATATATATATGAAATTCATATATATATATATGAAATTTGGCATGTCTTTGTAGGTTGTTTTCTTCCAGAACTCCAATATATTTAATATTTAGTTACATGAATCCTCTCTCATGTTATATTTAAAATGATGTGTTTTGATGTACTTGGACACTGGAAGGATTCTGGCTAGCAAAACTGACGGATGGGCGGGTATTTGTTACTTCTGTGGGTCTGATCCACTCTGATTCTAGCCCCACCCGGTGATTCTGTTAACGGGACTGTGGGGAGACTTCTTGGTCTGGAATTTAATGTCTAATTGCTGTGTTTACCTCCTTCACTACTTCTGGCTACACCTCCACACAGACTTTTCTACAAAGGTAGACAATTGGTTTCCAAATAAATGACTAGAATATCATCCACTGTTGCCTAACTACCCTCTGACTATATAAATTTTCAAGTTGATTATAGATTTAATCCGCTCTAGGCCCAAATTGAGTTTTAATGCCATCTGGTGGTTATTTGAGACATTGATCAAAAATTGGTGGCAAGTTACAAAGCCAGCTGAAAACAGATGCTCTTCTTAAAAGACACCCAGGGAAGAGAGTGACAAGAAAAGATGAGTCAGCCCTTCCCCTTGTTCCCTCTTAGAAAATCTTTTTTCTAAGATTTTTCTAAGATTGTGTTGTCTTGGAAACACAAGACCTAGAGAAAATAGGTCAAATATAAATAACATTTCTTCTTAATTCAAAGCAAATATTCACTCTTCAGGGAAAAATTTTTTTTACCTTAGGTCCTAGCAAAATAAGAACAGACGTGATGAGTTAGCTCTGAGTGTTTTTCCTTCTTTAAAAATGTGGCCAATAAGGAAACAACATGGAAGATGACTTGGCCTGGTTCCTTCTCATCCTCCCTTGCCCTGATTAATTGCAGAGAGGAAGGCTGCAGAGGGTGCGTGGTGCGTCACTTCCTCACAGGCTGCAGTGAGTGTGGGTTCACTAGAGAAGTTATCCTGCCTTAAAGCCAAGAAAAGCCTATAGCCCTGGAATTAAATGCCATTCCCCATGAGGAGCTACACATATTCAGAGCTTTTCATTCAACTTCAAGGTGGAGGAGGAAAGATGGGTCACTTCTCTGTCCTCCGAGTGCAGCACTGTTGCACTTAGCTTTCCTCAGCATCCTTCTTCTGTCAGAAAGCCCCCGGAGTTGTCACACGAGCCATCCCAGACTCCGCTCTGCTCCTGGATGAAGAACGTGAGCAGCAGGTCATGTACAGCTTACAGCAGAGGTGCACGGAGTCCAACATAACAGTGAACTCTAGTTTCTCTTCTTCACGCTCTTCTGCTTCAAGACCCAAGTCCCCAGACCTCAGTTAGGTTCAATGCCGTTTGGTCATTTATCCAGACACAGTTCTCTGGTTCAGGGGAAACAGCTTCTCTAGAAATTCTCTCCATTCCTCCCCTTCCTATCTCCCACTTCCTGTTGGAGGCCATATCCTCTTTTATTCCCACCTTCTGAAATCTCGTGGATTGGTTCCTTTTCTTGCTGCCCAATGTAGTTTATGCTTCTCCCTGTACTTCACTACGTTACTCAATTCTTCCCTCCTTCTGTCTTTAAAACATCTTTCTTGGCTTTCACACCTTCTGCTTTCCAGTAATCTAAAATGAAGTCTTCTCTTTCACTATTGTTGACCCAGTTTCTGGTACAAGCAATCTTGTTTGCAGTTAGTCATACAGAAGGTTCTCTGGTCCAGATCAGAAGAGAAAGACTACTATACTGTTCATAAAACAGGAGTCAGGTTAATTATGAATTCACATTGTAGGGTCACCTACGTTAGCCTGAGGCTTAGCTTTTGTGCTTTGGGATTCTTTGTTTCGTCAAAGTATAACTTGTACCAATCCATGATAAACTAATTAAATAACTCAATAGAGGTTTTGCTTAAGATTGATATATTTCAGAAAAGAATATTTTCCCAGTGATTTGTTGGACAGTATTAAGTACTTATATGAATTGATTGATAGCCCATAGTCCAAGGAAAGTTAAGAAATGCCCAATGATTCTTTCAAGGATAAGATGGAGCCATATATTTTATTGGACCCAAGGGTTAAGGAACTCTTTAGGAAAAGACAAAATCAGTGTCAGTTAAAAAGCACATCAGAGATGAAGTGATATTCCGTATATTAACTTAGATTGTCCTAGAGAGTTTAAAACAGGCATTTTGGATACTGACTTATAGTGTGTTCAATGTTATTAATGACTATGATCATCATTACGACTCTATTTCAGAACTTGGTTTTCTTTAATAACCCTCCATCTGCCACTTTGAGTCAGCTCCTGGAAGTGATGAGCTGGCAATTTTCATCGTATGTCGGCCGTGGCCTTAACTCAGATCAGCTCAATATGTTAGCAGAGAAACTTACAGGTGAGAGTGGGTAGATACGGGAGACTGCCCTCTGTTTGGGGTCCTCAAGCATTTTAAAGAGCCAGGTGATATTACTACTATTAATAATAATAATGATGATAGTCACAATTTATTGAGTGCCCACTGTATTGCCAAGCACAGAACTAAATGTTATGTCGTCTTTCTTGGGAAAGGGTAACTCATTATTCCATCCATTTTATAGATGGGGATACTGAAATTCATAGGTTAAGTGACCTTCCATGACTGCGTGGCTTGTACATAGCAAAGACAAGACACAGACCAGGCCTGTCCAGTTCCAAAGCCCCTTCCTTTCCATTCCGCTTTCCAGTCTCCAGGGGGTTTGATGCCATTTCCACTGAGTGTGATGTGAAGCCTTAATGGTGCTTTGACTTTCCTACTAATACCACAGTCGTCCTTAACCAACTCGACAATAGCTGATTCCAGGACCAGGCAATTTAATAGAAATTAAAAGCCACCCAGACAATACTTAATTCTCCATATCAAGAAAATTTCAGTTTTGACTAACATGTTTAAAGTTTGCAAAATAGAATCATTGGTACTTCCTGCAGTGACTATAGTTGTAAGATTTTTCTAAAGGAATTTCAAAAGATACCTATATTTTGACAAGTCTGGGGTGAACATATTTACCACCAAAAAAGAGTTAAGATGGCATTTGTATACGATTCTAGTCAAAGTAGGGCCACAGATGCATTTGAGCATCAGTAGTGAAATCGTGTGCGATTTGGCCAGTGATGCTGTGTTGCCACTTGGATCCACTGTCTGATCAACAGATATTTAAATAAATCAGATCTTTGGGGAATATTAAAAAATTTAGTTAATGTAAATATGTTTTTGAATTTATTTCGTTTATAAACTGCAATGGTAGGCATATTTGTTGAGTCGATAAAGTTCTTAAATGTGTAGTATAGAGAGCAGCCATGTCCTTCCAGATCTGTGGGGAATTCTCCTTATGAGTATAATTTCCTTAAAAATTTAGATAGAAACTCTTGTATCCTTTCATCGCCCTGGATCAGAGTGGTCAATGGCTTCTTATTGCCCAATGGATCTCGAGTTCATTCTTTTCCTGTTAGTAACTAGGACTCCTGGTGATCTGGCTATATCTAACTTATATGAATTTATTTTATGTTTATTTACCAACACCAGGCCGCTCTTGCTGTCTCCTATATAAGTTATGTTCATGTCCACTATGTTTCATCCTTCATTATTCTTACTAGAGTGTGGCTTCCTCTTCCTTCTCCTCTGATAATTTATATCATATCTAGTCATGGGGACCTGGCCCTAGAACTCACCCTCTTTCTAAAGTCATCTTAGCTCCTCCATTGAAAATAATTTTTTCTTAGAAAATACATTTCATGGTATCTTAACGTTTTTACTGTTTCTACCATTAAGTACACTGCAAACCCATAACAGGTGCTTAAGAAATTTTTGAAAGGGGCTGGGTAAGTCCTAATTGTGCACCTTGGGGCGTCTGGGTGGCTCAGTGGGTTAAGCGGCTGCCTTCGGCTCAGGTCATGATCCCAGCGTCCTGGGATCGAGTCCCACACTGGGCTCCCTGCTAGGAGGGGAGCCTGCTTCTCCCTCTGCCTCTACCTGCCTCTCTGCCTACTTGTGCTCTCTATTTCTCTGTCAAATAAACAAATAAAATCTTTTAAAAATAAGTAAATAAATTGAGCACCAAAGTGAAAAGTCTAATTATTTAATAAAAATCTCATTCTTTTCTTTTCTTTTAGTCCAATCTAGCTACAATGATGGTCATCTCACCTGGGCCAAGTTCTGCAAGGTACAAATAGGGGAACAAAAATATTATTCAGAAAATTTTTTTAAGTAGTGTTTCTTTTTCAGCCTCCATATCATAATCTGGGATTTTGAGGGTTTCCTGGATGCAGTTATTTTTTTAAAAACTCTAAACTATTGTCTTATGTTTAAAGGAAGCATTTTGGGGTGCCTGGGTGGCTCATTCAGTTGGGTAGCCAACTCTTGGTTTCTGCTCAGGTCGTGAGCTTAGGGTCCTGGGATAGAGCCCTGCATCAGATCAGGCTCCCTATTCAGTGGGGAGTCTGCTTCAGGATTTTCTCTCTCCCTCCGCCCCCCCACCCCTCTGGCTTTCTTTCTCTAAAATACATAAACATCTTTATTTACTTTTTCAAAATATTTTATTTATTTGACAGAGAGAGATCACAAGCAGGCAGAGAGGCAGGCAGAGAGAGAGGAGGAAGCAGGCTCCCCACCCAGCAGAGAGCCCCATGCGGGACTCGATCCCAGGACCCTGAGATCATGACCTGAGCGGAAGGCAGAGGCTTAACCCACTGAGCCACCCAGGCGCCCCCATAAGCATTTTTAAAAAGTTTAAAGGAAGTATTTCATTGAAAAGTGGAACTTGAATTATTCTATCAACACTACTGTTAAAATAATCATTGTCCTGACATGTTCGTTTATTACAATAGGAACACTTACCTGGTAAATCATTTACCTTTTGGACATGGCTTGAAGCAATATTAGATCTAATTAAGAAACACATTCTTCCTCTTTGGATAGATGGGTGAGTTACAGGCTGTATTTTCCATATGAGTTCATTAGGTTCTTATTTTTAAGCTGTTGGGTTTTTTCCTTTCTTTTTCTTTTCTTTTTAAGCATGTTTATTGATGGGGGTGGGGAATAGTTCAGCTTCTTACATTCCTCATAGAGTCCTGATGTTTACTTTAATCTTACAGGAGTATTTCATTGACTTTTTAGGTCTGCTCTTTGTAAATGAAATAAATACAAATGTAATACATTACAGTGTTTGATCAGGTACAACTGTGCGTTGTTCTGTTTTTAGGTATGTCATGGGCTTTGTTAGCAAGGAGAGGGAGCGCCTCTTGTTAAAGGATAAAATGCCTGGAACCTTTTTGTTGCGCTTCAGTGAAAGCCACCTCGGAGGGATAACTTTCACCTGGGTCGGCCACTCTGAAAACGGTACCTGCGCACTGTCGCTCTCACGGGGGACATCTGTTCTGGGTTTGGCTCTCGCATCTCGGTTTTCGGAGGCGTGTGGCGTGGTGTTCTGCTTCTCATGCGTCCAGGGGGCTGGATGCGGTCGTTACAGTTGTCCCAGCAGAGCCCGTGCGGTGTCCTCTCCCGCGTGGCCGGCAGAGCCGGGGCCGCGGAGACGACGTGGGCGGGAAGTGGGCCCACGGGTGCCCGCAGCCGCCTGCACGCCCCCACACCCGCCCTTCCTGTCTCCCCAGGAGAAGTGCGATTCCACTCCGTGGAACCCTACAGCAAGGGCCGGCTGTCCGCTCTGCCGTTCGCCGACATCCTTCGAGACTACAAGGTTATTATGGCTGAAAACATTCCCGAAAACCCTCTGAAGTACCTTTATCCTGACATCCCCAAAGACAAAGCCTTCGGTAAACACTACAGCTCCCAGCCCTGCGAAGGTGAGGTTCTTTCTGTTCGCCTGTTCTCCTCAGCTTTTGGCAAATAGCCTCATAGTGGAGTCAAGTAAACGAAGTTCCTCTTTCCGTGTTTACTTTGACTGTCGTAAGACACGGGGCGTAGGTGGAGGTCAAGGCCTTAAAAACGAAGCAGGGTGTCAACAGTTCCTGAAGAGGGACAGCTGGGCGGTCCAGCCCGAGTAGTCAGTCACCCGCGGCTGCGCCCAGACGTCACAGGGCCATGGCGCCGACTCACGGCTGCCCGTAGAGCTCCAGCTTCCTCCTTCGCAAATGGGAGCGGGGCTAACTTCACATCTGTGACTGGGAGAGAGGAAAAGAAGGAGGAGGTAATGATTAGAAAGCTGTTAAGTTATGGGAGGGGCACCTGAGTGGCTCTGTGGGCTAAGCCTCTGCTTTCGGCTCAGGTCATGATCCCGGGGTCCTGGGATCGAGCCCCGCATCCGGCTCTCTGCTCAGCGGGGAGCGTGCTTCCCCCTCTCTCTCTGCCTGCCTCTCTGCCAGCTTGTGATCTCTGTCTGTCAAATAAATAAGTAAAAATTAAAAAAGAAAAGAGTTATGGGAGTCTGTTTTCTGCAAAGGAAACTGGAGGTTTATAAGCTTTACATTTTTGCCTTGCTGTAGTCTCACGATTGCACTTGGGCGGTTTGCTTGCCAGGGAGGGGGCGAGGGGGTCAGCGCTTCTTTCCCCACCTGCTGGCCTGCAGATAAGTCTGGACACACCTGCCTTTCCTGGTTGTATCCTAAGGGGCTAAAATAATACCCGACCAAAAGAAGCATTTGGTACATATTTGTTAAATACATGAAGAATATAACTAAAATTATCTACATAATTGTAATGTAAGTTTACTAGTCTGTATCTCCAATGAAAGTGTACACGATCCGTTAAACTGCTCATCCATAGCAACTAAATCTATGAGCACCATCTTGCGGAATAGCCTACAACTGTCACCCACAGACGCTGACCTGCTGCTACCCTACTGAGTCACAATAAATCCCCCAATATGCAAATCAATCAAATATAATCAAACTTAAACATAACATTGAACACAGGTAATATAGTTGACTCCCACTTTTTCTCATGCATTTTGGAGACAATAATGTGTAAAGTCAGATTAGGCCTGCCAGGAGATTTTTCTCTTCTTACATATTTTATGTTCATCTCAAATACTGTTTCATCTATTCAACTACAAATTTTTGTGAGTCACTAAACAATCATAATCTCCCTCTTCTTTTTTTTTTAAGATGTTATTTATTTGACAGAGAGAGATCACAAGTAGGCAGAGAGGCAGGCAGAGAGAGAGAGAGAGGAGGAAGCAGGCTCCCCGCTGAGCAGAGAGCCCGATGCAGGACTTGATCCCAGGACCCTGAGATCATGACCTGAGCCGAAGGCAGAGGCTTAACCCACTGAGCCACCCAGGCGTCCCCTCCCTCTTCTTTTTAACATTACTTATATTTTTCTAGACTTTAAAAAATTTATTAGTAATATTGATAACATTTTTTTCCTGCCTTTCTTTTCCAGTTTCAAGACCAACAGAAAGGGGGGACAAAGGTTATGTTCCATCTGTTTTTATACCCATCTCAACAATGTAAGTAACCTTAGCCACATGTAAAATATCTCTTACTGAATTTTTCTTTTTTAAAAAAAGCACTTGTGCAAGAAATTTTAGGATAGAGCCGAGTACCGATATACCTGATGATAAAGCATTTTAATGCTCAATGTCCCATTTGCTCTAATACATAAAGCTAGTCTTTAGGAAGCACCATGGTCTGCCATGACTGGAATTATAAAGTTGTCTTTTTCGATGTCGTATATCCAGAGTGCGCTGAATGATCTGATTTCAAACAATGAACGAGGCATCTCAGAAAAACAAATAGATGAGGCCCTAGAAATGAGTTCCTGACACAGTGTCCTCAGAAGCTGTCATTTTTAATTCTTTTCAACATATACTTCGTTATCTCTTTCAGCCGAAGTGATTCAACTGAACCACATTCTCCATCAGATCTTCTTCCCATGTCTCCAAGCGTCTATGCCGTGCTGAGAGAAAATCTGAGTCCTACGACAATCGAAACAGCAGTATGTTCCCTTCCTTTTCCGTTGCTCGGCAAGGGCACTCCTAATGAAGCAAATGTGGTACCCGTTAATCAAAGGGGTTGACGTTCCACCTGAGAAGTGAGAAAATGCTTTTGTTGGACCAAATCCCTGAGCATAACACTGGGTGTGTCTGTATGTTCCTGTGGGTCACTGATATGGGCATTGAAGACAGACACCTTCATTCATTAGGACTGCTTTAAGTTCTTTCCATCAAAAGCCATCAAAGAGCAAAGAATTCCTCTTCTTCACTCGTGTACACTCTGTCCCTACTTCTACCATTGGCCGCACCACTCCCCACCACTCTCCTGCGTTAATAGACAATATACATTAGTCAGTGTTTATAAGCCTATAAGTTCAATATTTCTTTTAGTTTGAGAATCACAAATTCCAGTTTTTCTTTATTTTTACTTGCATTATTAGTCCTGTCCCAGGAACTTCAAGTAGCACGTGAATTACAGTCAGTAGCAGCATAATACTCCTCTCCTGAGAACTTAGTCACAATCTTAAATGAAATAATGTGATTAGGAAACATCCTATCTATTATTATTCCTCAATACCATCAAGTGATTCAGTTCACATTCAGATGAACATATGAGAATAATGGAATCCTGAGCCCCAAGAAATTTGCATGTTGGGTGTGGGGGAGGAAAATTTTGACTTTACCCTTAAAGGTTCCTTTGGCTGATCGAAGATTTAAATTGACATGAGACAGATTAATAAGAGAAAATCAAATAATTAATAACTAAGTAAAGTACTAACAGGGGGGCCGTAAGAAAATGAGGCCCATAGACAAGCAATTGAGGCTTGTATGCCATTCTGAGCTAAGAAGAAGGGGCTGGGATCTGGAGCTTCAAAGGGATTGAAGACAATTCACAGGAAGATGAAAAAGAGTAAATATTTCATAAACAAATGTTTGCTGGACCTTACAGAAACAATGGGGCACGGAGAAGAATGTTACCAAACAGACTTTGAGTTCCTCCCTGCCTGCCACACCTCACTCATATTACACTGCAGGTACCTCTGGCCATAGCTCCCTTCCTGGAGCCGGATTCTCTGTCTAAATTCTTTTAGCCAGTTAGGGGGAAGGTCCAAATCTCTTCCTGAGCTTTTTATTTCTTAAAAATAATCAGCCTAAGATAATCTACATGCTAAAAAGACACATTTTGGCTGGCAAATTTTGCTCCTCTACCCAGATTATAAAGTTTTAGTACTCTCAGAGGTTTCCCGGGATGGGGAAACCCACAGTCCCCTTTGACGGCTTATTCCAATGTTAGTTGTCTTAAATCATTTAGTTATAAGAGAACTTTTGCTACATTTTTCACATATTTTCTCAGCACATTTTTGCGGGATGAAATTTGTGAATGCTTACTAGTTAAATGGTAGAAAGATTGTGAAGTATTGAGTAGACAAAACGGTGTTTACCTAAAAAACTATGACTTATTTGCAAAAACCAGTAATTTCCTCAAAAGTCATTTTCATTTTCCAATTTCAGATGAAGTCTCCGTATTCTGCTGAATGACAGGAGAAATTCTGGACACTCAAAAGAAGGAAGCAAATGAAAAAGCTTAAAGACTGATCTTTGCCAACAATCGTATTTTATTTCTTCAGCTTTGTACATACCAGTTTCCAAGAAATGCTTGAAGTCTGAAGCTCTCCTCTCACTGGCATGACACCACCAATTGGGAATGTCCTGACTGAAATGCTAAAAACTGAAGCTTCAGATAAACTTGCAAGATAAGACACTTTAAGAAACCAGTGTTAATATAACATTAACAAAAAATTCATGTGTATTTGTTTCATTTTTTACTTTGTTTCTCACATGTTACTTATGATTTTGGCTCTAGAAGGATTAAGTGTTAAGATTTCAGAATCGGGGGACGCCTGGGTGGCTCAGTTGGTTAAGCGGCTGCCTTCGGCTTAGGTCATGATCCCAGCGTCCTGGGATCGAGTCCCACATCGGGCTCCTTGCTCAGCAGGGAGCCTGCTTCTCCCTCTGCCTCTGCCTGCCACTCTGTCTGCCTGTGCTCGCTTGCTCTCTTTCCCTCTGTCTCTGACAAATAAATAAATAAAATCTTAAAAAAAAAAAAAAGATTTCAGAATCGGTCATGAATGACAAAGTCACACCTACATCACTCAAAACCCAGCAAGAAGACCTGAGAGAAAAGCCAAATAAGCTAATATATTGAGTTCTAGCAGGTGAAAGCCATCACCCTGGATTTCAGACATTCTTCCCTCTGGAGAACCCTAACTCCCTCCACCCCTCTTTTGTCCCTGAAGCAAGACAAACAGAAGCTAATGTTTAATGGGAAATATTTCTAAGAACAGAAGGTCTTAACATAACCTGCCTTCTCAGAGAGATGCCATCTTACCAATGGCATCTTCCATGCCTACTCACATGCGCCCAACTGGATCCTCTGTTGTTCCCCCAGAGGCAAACTCTGCACCTGTCCCAAGGCCAGTTCCCGTATTCCTTTGCAAGCTCCTGATAGTAGTCTCTCTCTCTCTCTCTCTCTCTCTCTCTTTAAAGATTTTATTTATTTAGGAGAGCAAGAGGGGGAAAGAGAGGGAGAAGCAGACTCCCCACCGAGCAGAGAGCCTGACGTGGGGCTCGATCCCAGGACCCTGAGATCATGACCTGAGCCAAAGGCAGGCACTTAAATCAACTGAGTCACCCAGGCGCCCTTCTGATAGTACTCTTAAGGTCAAGGTGTCTGTTACCAGGCTAACTTGAGGTGCATTCTCCCAATGCCCTCTGCCACATGCCCAATTTTCTGCAATTCAAATATATCAATTGGCAGCAAAAGTAGAGGAAATAACCATAAACCTGGTTTAAAATTATTATATCTTGATTGGTATTTTGAATTATAAAGTGATTATTATAGTTTTTATCTCTAAAGAGGTAATCTCCTACCAGGATAACTCAAATAATGGGATTTAGAAGCCAAAGAAGGCTGCAGAAGCTTTTCATTCCCTGGAATGTATTAAAAGTATGATGTACTCTTATTCAGCAGAATGTTTAAAAACTTCTCGGTATAGAGCCTGGTAGCAGAATGCCAAGGTTTCGTGTGTGATCTCAACCACCGTTGTTATTCGAGGGCAGGCAATGCGAGGACATCTGCAGTGCGCTCCCTCTAGCAGGGACAGAGGCCATGGAAGAGTAAGAGTTCAGCAAGCAGCTGTCTGCACTTAGATTCAGAAAGTCGAAACCAAGTTCTTGATCGCAGTATAGAGTTAGTTCCCAAGAGTGTGAGTCTTGCATTCTAGAAATCATCTTTGTGAGAGTAATGGGACTGTCAGGGGATTCTGGAGACTCCTGTTTAGTTGAGGATAAGATGTGCCACATGAGATGAAGTGCAGTGAGTGGGAAGGGAATTTAATCACCAAATTTCCGCCAAATCCTCCCCCAGAATTTTTTTTCCCTTACAACTGGCAGCAAATAAGTAGCATTTAACGGAATAAAATGTAGATTTATTTTTCAAATATTAATCACATTTTCACTCCTTCCCTCACCCATCCCAGACCAATCACAAACGTCCATTTTGCTAATCCCTTTTCAAATTCTTTTTCACACAGGCTCACCTCGACCCACTGTACTGAATATCAGTGACTTTTATCTGGAATAAATGTTGAAACAAGGCAGTTTCCAGTGAACTTCCTCAAAGTCTTAAGGTAGCAAGGAAGGCCTCCTCCCCAAAACCCATAAGGAATGAGTATGCTTCTGGCACAGCCAAGGGATTTCTCTGTTGGCTCGCATGTTCAGGAGGCCCAGGAGCTCCAGGAAGAAGAAGGAACAACAGAATGAGAGGTCAAACCATTTACGGCTACACTGTAGCAGATAACGGGGGTCAGACTTAGCAAACTGCCTCTGTGCACACCCTTCGATTTCTGACATCATTTTCTTCTTTTTTCAAATTGACCATGAGCACTGATTGATTTGACTGCTTGCATTTTTTCAAAGATCTATTTATTAGAGAGAGAGAGAGTGTGTGTGTGTGTGTGTGTGTGTGAGAGAGAGAGAGAGAGAGAGAGAATGGGAGAGAACGGGGGAGCAGCAGAGGGAAAGAACTGTCGCGCAGACTCCTCACCAAGTGTGGAGCCCGACGCAAGGCTCCATCCCAGGACCCGGGAGATCGTGACCCGAACCGAAACCAAAAGTCGGCCGCCTAACCGCCTGAGCCGCCCAGGCACCCCCGACTGCTTACAGTGTTGACGGCCTGGCTGAAGGCAGTACCACAGACACGCGGGAAATCCACCTCCTCTGACAGACCCGAGAGCTGTGCACCCGGCACCGAGCGACACAGAACGTGCCCGCCCGAGCCCTCAAAGGGGCTGGACAGACACGACGGACAGGCTCTGCATCATCTCTAGAGCAAACACGCCCAATAGCTCTACGGGGCTTCCCACGCGGACGCAGGGCCCTAGGTAACACCCATCGCGCCCTCTCGCCCCGTTTATAATCTCTGTGCAGCTTCTGGTGCTGTGGATTGGCAGCTCCTGCCACGCGTGTATGGATAGATTCCTGGAGGTTCCTGAGTCTGGAGGGCAAACATCAGTCTATTTTCACGGACTTCTAATTGAAACTTAGAGTTTCTTCCAATGAGGAGTAAAGGCGACAAACCACGACGCACACGTTTTTGTCACACGCCGTCGCTACGATTACCTCCAACTACTGCTTAGGCTAAGCCCAATTTCGAAACTGCATATTCATCAGACCCGCTGCCAGATCTTATTTAATGCCATTAACAGAGGCCCTTCTATCACTCTGCCACAAAGTTGGTTTTAATATTTTGATATCCACATTTCCATGTAGTTGGTTTTCTATTTGATCTCATGTATTTTATTTTATTCGACTAAAAACATTACTCTTTGAAGGAGTTCATAGGTTTCCTCAGACTCCCAAAGGCGTCCATGGCACAAAGCTTAAGAATCCCAGCTCTGGATGACGACCATAATTCTCAACAGATCTTTCTGAAGTCAGACATGTTTTCGTCCCTTCTTCGTCCTCGGTGCCTCTCTCATCACCTCCCCCAACAACGGCTTCTCACCCTGCAAAACATCCGCACACAAGACTGAACTACTTTCAGTTTCTTTGATGGCCCAGGCTCCCTCCCCTGTCCCTCCACTGCATCCTCTCAATTTTCTCCAACCCCATCCCATCCAGCCTGCCACCAGGATAACTTTCACACACCCTTCAGGTTCTAGAAAGCCTTCTGCCCACCTCCCCACCCCCCCACCTCCTGCTCCATGTGGACACCTGTATGACTCAGGTCCCTTCACACCTCCTCCAGATGCTCTAGGTGCCCCGGCCCCACCTACCACCGTTGTACAGGCCTGTCAGCTGTCGTCTTCATTAGACTCTAAGCAAGCTCTGTACATGCAGGGACCAAGAAGGCTTTGTTCACAGTTCTAGCCCTAAAACCTAGCACACTCGGCCCTTTAATAAGTATTTGTCAATAATTTAATATTTGAGTACATAGAGGACAGTAATTCGTTGTTTTCTGCCTGCAAGACTAATCTAGAATTCTCTTTCCAATCCTCCAAATTCTAAAATTATGGGATAGTCACTTGTTGCATGCAAACTGATTAACCAGACATGCTTGCCACTGTTTCCCCTCTCCTTCATCTCACTCATAATTTCCAGACTCTGTAGAAATGCTCTGGATTAGATTGTCTGATTATTAGCTCCTTCTAACTTCTCTTTTGTTTAGATATCTTCTGTGTGCCTAATATCCCAGACATATGCGTGTGCACAGATGAACCAACTGCTCTTGAAATTTCCCATAACTCCGCCTTTATTAAGCTCACCGCCTTTACACTCCTTCCCTGGGTGAAAACCTTACACAACACTCTCTTACATTAGGCTCCAAAGTGATTCCCTCAGATGTCCCGCAGAGCGCGGCCAATGGGAGGAAGTCTGGAGGCCATCTGGACAGGTCGGGGACCGGAGTTGGTCGGGAAGGGTGTGGAGGAGTGGTGCTCTCGTTCACATCCTTAGTGGAGTTTTTCAGAATACACATGCTCGTTACTCTCCACCCCTCAATTCTCGCTCAACAGGTCTAGAGCCAGTGTTGAGGTCTGGATGGTTGAATTCACCTGTGATTCCTGATTCCAGTATTGGTCAATGGTGTGACGCACTCGTAAAAAAATATCACGATTGTGTATCAGGGACTGATTACTTTTCTCAACTCGGGTTTCCCATCTGAACCATAAGACACACTCAGTGATTTGCTTGACTATTTTCTCAGTTGTCCCAAGGATGGTACCAAGTGCCATTCTAGGTATAGAAGAGAGACCGTAATTCATACACAAATGCCTCAGGGCCCTAGGCTTAATCATTTCATGAAACCCAGGATGAGGCAGGCTGTCACAGCACAAAGTCCCTCCTGTTGTGAGGAGAGATGAAAACAGACAAATAATAAATGACAAATTTAATAAGTACTATGAAGACTATATAGAGTAGTTGAAAAGAGTGGTCAGTGAAGGTCTCTCTGGGGAGATACTTGATCTGAGACCTAAAGAATGAGAAGGAGCAGGTCCATGGACACAGCCAGGAACACAGCATCCTAAAAGAACAGTACACAAGAGCCCCTGGCTGATAAAATCTTGAGTGCTTGAGGCCATAGGGAGGGGAACATGGTAAGGCATGGAGTGACTGGGACAACAGGGGTAGGAGACAGGGGCAAGACCAGATCATGTAGGGCTCTATAGGGAAAGCTGAAGGCTCTGAATTTTATTACAAGTGCTATAGGGAAAAAGTGGTGTTATTATTTTTGTTCCTTCATTACCTAAGTTTTTGTTTGTTTTAAGTAAATATGTAACAAGATTTCTATGGGAGAACTCTCCTTTCCTTCAATTTCACACTGCTTCGTTAGTGTGCAACCTGAGCAGTTGCCCAGGGCCAGCTTTCACAAGGACTCCATGCTTGGTGTAATGCCCTACATTGCCTTCTAGAAATTCGTGTAAGTTCTGAATAAAGGACTCCATATTTTCATTTTGCACTGGGCCCTGCAAATTATATAGCTTGTCCTGTCCTCCAAACGGGAAAATAAACATCCCTTTGCGTTGTGGGAATTAGGTGAGGAGCTCTTGCTGGGGCGTTTGTCGCAGCCCCGGGACTGGCGCTCACTCTCACACGACGCCGAGGGCTGTGGCACGGCGCGATGGGTCCCTTCACACACTGGAGCCCGAGGTTGGGACCCGGTCACCCCAAGTCGCTGGTGTCCTTCGCTAGTGACGGAGCCGAGCCAGCCCCGTCCGTGCCTCCCACAGTCATTCAGTGAGCGGCACAGACGGCTGGCAGGTCCCAGACTATTTCCCCGGGTCCGTCAAAGTTCTGAAGTCAGGGTGCGGTGACCAAACCATTCCCCCATTATAACCCTCCCCCACCTCCTCGGTATAATCACCCTGAGGGAAGGCAGGGGGTTAAGAGGACTCCAGGAGGGGAAAAGCCCCTTTGACAGATACAGCAAAAGGGCTCCGGAGGCAGCAGCCAGCCCCGACCTCCGCCTCTACCGCAGCGGGGGGGGGGGGGGGGGGGGGGTCCGAGCCCGAAGGACACGGGCTCGCGTCGCACGAGTTAGCCCGCCCACCGACGGCGGAGATGGACCGGACGCAGGGAAAGGGCGGCCTCCGGGCCGAGAGAAGGAAGAAAAGGTGAAAGCGGGACGGCGACGGTTTCCAGCGCCCTAAGGGGTTAGAACACGTCCCCTCGCTCCCTCCAAAGTTGACGCGCGCCACCCCGCCCCGGCCCCCGCCTTCCGTCCCGTCGGGCCTCCCCACTCAGACTCAGCCCGCTGGAGGGCGCAGGCAGGTGCCGCCCGTCCCGCGCTGCCGTTCGCGTCCCGCCCCCCGGCTCCGACCCCCACCGCACCCCCCGCAGGCTCGGCGCGGGGGGGACCCTGACCCGCGGCCCGTCGGTGGGAAAAAGAAAAAAAAAAAAAAAAAATCCCCGGGCCCGCGCCTGCGCACTGCGCCCCGACTCTATTCACTTTCGCTTTTCGGTTTCCTCCCAATCCTGCTCCTTCTCGCTCCCCGGCCATTTCCCCGAAAGCACGTGGGGCGGCTCTTCCGAGCAGCGGCTCCCCTCCCGCCGCGCCCCGGCAGGCGGCCTCTTGGAGGCGTTTCCAGCCGCCGACGGCCTGCACCTCCCAGGGGGCCGCCGCCTGGGGCGCAGGACTCTGCAGGCGCTCACGACGGTGTTCGGACCCTGAATTGAAATGTGCTCAGTGCAAGCATTTGTGCAAACAGGAGCAGAAAATTATATAGTAACCCACCGCCCAGAAACTTGAACATTTTCAGATATTTTCCCTGTCTCTCCCGCTTTCCCTGAGTGTTCCATGATCTACATTTCTACACATTCTTACAGTAATAGGACATTGTTTGCTTTCCTGCACTTAATTTAATTTTATACCTGGATATTTCCCAATAACTAGCCTTTGAAAGCATAACTTTCATATTCTAGCATATGAATATCGAAAATGCAGAGAACCAGGAATGGAAAGATTCCTAGAACTGTAACATAATGCGAACTGATGAGTTACTCCAGCGCTTTCAACTTCTCATCATGAAATGTGGTTTCTAGCCTCCTCACCATCCTGACCCTCCTTTAAAATAAATACCAGACGAGGGGTATTCGCCTTACCTGCCATTTCCGATTGTGCGCTAGTGACTTACCAGATACAGTGTTGAAAAGTATTCCCAAGCCTGGCACTGGCACCAGAGAGTACCTGTCCTTTGTTGCCTTTTTTTTTTTTTTAACCCAAATACAGGTCTTTGCATTTACTCTCTTACGTATTATCCAGTTGGTGTCCACACAACAACATTCTACCCGAAGATAACTTAGACTTTTGATTCTGTCTGTGAATTAGGGGGCTATTTCAGCCGGCGGGGGGAATCTCAGGGCCGTACAGCACTGACCACAAACAAACACCTCTTACTCACCGTGTGTGGGTAGGCCGAAGGGGGGTATGTGCAGGGGGGGCCCTCACATCTCTGCTTCTAGGACTCAGGCTGGAGGAGCTGCAGCTGCTGGAGCCTGCCCTCTCCCAGTGCAGAGAAGGAGCGTTCGGGACAAGTGGATCACACCGAACATTCGCGGTCCCGGGTTGGTTAGACCTGAGTACCTCCCATCTGCTTCTATCCCATGTCCTGACCAGAGTGAATGGAGGCAAGGAGTGGGAAGAGAAAGGAAAAAAAAATGGAAAAATAACACAATCTACCAAACATGGTATTAGCTATTTTTTCCAGATTTGTGTCTTTTGCAACATTGACACAGTTGGTATATAGTTTCCTAAACGGGCCGTTCTAAGGGGGCCTTCACACATTTGGGTTTTTCACTTCTGGATCTCTCGTTTTTCTGTCCAGTTTGGTTTTTTATTGAGTTGCTTTTTCAACGGTCAGTATGTTAGTCACACTTACAAAATACATAAGCTTGCCCCCCTGGAACTTGGAATCTTGGAGGGAATAAGGCTCGGACACTTTCAAAACCATAACATAGGGAGTGTGTGGTGATTGTTGACAAAAATGGAGACACTTGTGTATCATATTATTTCAGAGACAAGATTAATGATCATGGAGTGAGGTGGTTCCAGAAGGAGAATATAGGATTTGGGCTTAGTTTTAACAAAAATTGGGTCAAGATTTGATAGGTGAAGTGAATAAGGGGCAGGACATGACATTTAGTATGTGCAATACTTGCCAATGGTATGAGCAGAGGGACAGAAACAGGGAAATGAAAAGCATGGGGATGGAGAGAAAACAGAGCATAGTTTCCTCAGGGAACGAGACAGTGGGAGACAAGTTTGGAGAGAAGGGTAAGGACATTCTGTGGAGGACCCAGACTCACAGACAGAGCTTGTTTTTATCATAAATGCAATGAGAGTTGTCAAGGCTCTTGAGCAGGGACTGAGTGTCACTGGGGTTAAGGTTTTAGAGAAATTAATTTGGCAAATACAGTGGAGAGGAAAGGGACGGAAGAAGGTAGTCTCCCTGGTCTCTAGCATTCTGGTTCTGAAGTAATGCAGCTACGGGAGAGTGGTCAATGACGGTAGGAGGATAAAGACAGAGGGAAGGAGGCATCCATAGAACTTGATAACAAGATCTGACTCTTCTTAGAGTCAGATTTTCTCAAACACTGGCTGGGCCCTTAATGCAGGTGAGTAGGAGGGGAAGGGCATTTTATGGTGGCCTGGCATCTTTTCTTACAGAAGGCAGCTACTTTGGTACCAAGGATCATTGCTATCACAGATCAGTACTGGCTTTGTAAGGGTGAGTATGTGACCAGAAGGAATGTATAGCTGTGAGAAGAGAAAAACTACAATAGAAACACATTTAAGGGGCTCCTGGGTGGCTCAGTGGATTAAAGCCTCTGCTTTCGGCTCAGGTCATGATCCCAGGATTCTGGGTTAGAGCCCCACATCAGGCTCTCTGCTTCGTGGAGAGCCTGCTTCCTCCTCTCTCTCCCTGCCTGCCTCTCTGCCTACTTGTGATCTCTGTCATATAAATAAATAAAATCTTAAAAAAAACACACATTTAAGCATATCTGTGGGAAATTAATTAGATCCTTTTCCTATCCAAGTTTGCCTTATTCTTCAAGGATTGATTCAAGTTCCAACTTTGGCTTGAAGGAGCTGGCTTATCTGATGGGCATACATCCCAATGAGATTTGATCAGGAGCGCCTGGGTGGATCAGTCATTCAGCGTCTGCCTTCCGCTGGGTTATGACTCCAAGTTCCTGGGATGGAGCCCACACTGGGCTCCCGGCTCAGTAGGAAGCCTGCTTCTCTCTCTCCCACTCTCCTGCTTGTTCCCTCTCTTGCTGTCTCTCTCTCTCTCTCTGTGTCAAATACATAAATAGAATCTTAAAAAAAAGATCAAATCTAGGCTGGCCTGTGGGGTGCCTAGCTCGGGGAGTGCCATTTAAGCTGAGTTTCTAGCTAAGACATAAAAGATGAGTTAGCCAGGAAAGAGGTTGGGGGAAAGCCCATGTTGCTCCAAGGGGCTTTCCAAATGGAGAATTGCTGGTGAGAAGTCCTGAGTTTGGGGAAAGAGCTTGGCCTATTCAAAAACTAAGAATGCTGAAGTACAGAAAGGAAAGAGTGGCACAAGACAGGATTAGAGAAAGAGATAGGGGAACCAAGGCTTTGTAAGCTATATTTAGAAATTTGAATTCTGTAAGAAAAGCCATCATGGGATTTTTCAAGTTGGCAAACACATGATCTGCTTTGAAATTAAAAAAAAAAAAATCACTCAAACTGCTGCATGGAGAATGGATTAAAAGGGAATTAAAGGCAGGGGACCTGGATGCCTCAGCTGGTAGAGCAAGCGACTCTTGATCTCCGGGCTGTGAGTTCAAGCCCCAAGTTGGGTGTAGAGATTACTTAAAAAAACAAACAAACTTAAAAGGGGGCGGGCAATGAAGAGCTTAAGTGAGGCAGCCATTTGGGATGCTCTGCAATTATCCAAACGGGAAAAACGTGGGGATGGTATGAGACAGAGAGAAGCTGGTGAGACTCGAGGAATATTTGGCAAGAAGAGTCAACGAGGCTTGAGGCCCAGGCGTGGGAGTTGAGGGAGAAGGCAATGTCAAAGAGGACTCCTGGCTGCCACATGCCGGCTCCAGCAAAAGAAGGGCAGGTTTGAGGAGAGAGATGATGAGTTGGTTCTGAATATAACTAGTTTGCAGAACCCACCGGAGAGCCTCGTGGAACGTCAAGGGAGGACCGTGCACGAGGGCGCGGAACGTGCAGGAGGTGGGACCGGACGCGCGGGCGCGGGCAGGACCCACAGCAGCCCTCCACGCTAGAAGGCAACTGTGCGTGCGGCCGCCGCGCGCCCGCGTGAGACATGTCCGCAAACCCGAGCGGCTTCGGACCCGGACAACCTCTCAGGTGGACAGTTCGGCCACGGAGGAGCGGAGATGGAGAAAGGGTGCCGCGGAGGCGGGAGGGCACAAGCAGGAGTGAGTACTGAGACACGGCGGGTCAGCTGTGCCGAGCGTGTCTGAGGGGTCAGGCGAGGGCAGAACCGGTCCCGGGAAGAGCGAGCAGGTGAGCTGCCCGACTCAGACCGAGTTCCCACCGGCCCCCGGCCTTGGGTTCACAGGTACGGGTTTACCGCCAGGGTCTCCAAGCCCGGGCCTCTGCGAACACAGACATCCTCTTAGTTGTCGTCCGCAAGGTCTAGAGGTAGCCGCCAGCCCGCCAAGTTGCGACACCGGGTCAGCCTCCCGACGCCCCGCGGGGGCCCTGCTCCGGGCCCAGGGAGGACACGGCGGGTTGGCGCGGCCGCGGCCGCGGCGGGGAGGCAGCGGCCCCGCGGAACAGCCGCGTCCGATTGGCCGCGCGCGGCGGCCGCCCGCTGATTGGCGGAGGCGGGAGGAGGCGGGGCGCCGGGAGCTGTCTTTTCTCCCAGCGGCTACTTTCGGTTTTCTGCAGAGTCGGCCGCGGGCCCCGCCGCTCCCGGGACGACGCCCGTCCGACCCCAGACCCCGCAGAGGCCAAGCGGGTGCAGCGACCCGGGATAGGCAGCCCCGCGGCGCCTCCGCCCACCGCTGCCCGACCCGGCCCGCAGAGTGAGTGGCCTGGGTTTCCGGGCGCCGGGGTGGGGCGTCCCAGGACCGCGCGGCCCCGGTCTGGCCGTCGGACGCCCCGCGAAGGCCGCTTTGCGGGCGCACCGGCCACCCGGGAAGCGTGCGTCCCCAGCACCCCGGTGTCCTTCTTGGTGATGAGCCAAGTCGTGCCCTAGCAGGAAAAGTCTTGTGAAGTAGGATTCCCCCCGCGGTGCCGTGACCCCACTCTGCCCTCCGCCCCGCCCCCTCCCCCACGGGCGCCTCTTCTTCTCTCCACAGAAGTGATTGTTCCCTTGTGCCGTCGCCGGACAGCCGCCCCGGCCGGACGCTCGCGCCTGTGCATGCACCCCCCGCGGCGCTCGCCCCTCGCGTGCGCGGCGGCCGCTCGGCTTGGGTCCTCAGCCCCGCGGCGGGACACGAGGCGACAGGTCAGTAACGGTTCGGGAGAACGAACGGAGGAGCGCCTCATTTTGGACTCTTGATCCTGCGTCTGTGTTTAGAGATGAAGGAGCTTCGTGTCTTCCTGGAGTGTGAAAGTCCCTGCGAACCCCCAAGTGCTGTTAGTCTTTGAAAACTGGTGACGAATCCTGAAGAGTCTGGGGGGGTATCTGTGCGTGTGCGAGTGACTGTGCTTTGAGTGTTGTGTGTGGAGGCTGGAGAGGTTGTTCTCACGTGACGGAAGGAAGGCTTGAGCCTCCCGCACAAGCCCGTGTGTAGCCGCTGCTTCATGAGCATGCGGAACCCAGACTCGGCGGAGCATCACAGGGTTTGCCCATTACTTTCTAATTCAATAGGAAATAGACGAGATTTCAAACCAGTAAACTTGAGTACTTACGATGGGCAGGACACTGTGGTTTTTTGTTTAATAATAATAAATTTAAAAAAAGGTAGCCCTGGCACCTCTGAAACTTACATCACTCAGGGGAGAAATCCTAGAGCTTCATATGGAGCTGATACAGTAATCAAGGGTACAGAATGTGAGAGGCAAAGTCAAAGAAAGCTTAACTGTCTCTGGGAAAGTCCTAGACAGCTTTATGGAAGAAGGGGCTTTTGTGTCTACCTTTGAATCATGGTAGGACTTGGGCAGAAATTCCTGGAGAGACTGTTTTTAAGAGTGAGTGACAGCTGGAGCAGAGCGGAAATGTTGGGCATGGCCAGAACACTAGATAATTTGGTGACGGGTTTGCTTTGCTAACAGATGAAGATCGGGTCTGGGTGCAGATCAGCCTAGGAATGGGCAAACTGTAGCAATTTTGAGCAAGACAGTGATGTGGTCCACCTGTGTACAGCCGGCGGCTAGACTGGGAAGTAGTGTTGGAAGCAGAGAGGCAGGAGGTCTTGGGACTGGAGGGAGGAGTCCGCATAACACTGGAATTTGAGCCAGGTGATTAGGGGATGATCATGTCCCTCCTTGAGTTGGTTACAGGTTTAATGAGATGATACTGATTCTGGATCTGTTAGCACGCATTTATTAATCGCCTGCTCCATGCTCTACTAGCTCCTCCAGTCTTAACAACCACACTGTTGATGGGGAAGTGAGTTGCCTGAGGTCCTGCATCTAGTAAGAGGTGTCATGCCCCCTCTGGCTGACCCCGTGGCCAGCTGATTTGCTGTAGGCGCATCCTTATTACACACCTGCCAAGGTGAGGAAAGAGCCACAGGTTTGGAGTCACCCATGGGGTTAAATTAATTTGAAGTGCAAAATCAAATTCCTATAGCATGTGTGCCAAGGAGTGGGTTTGTGTCCATTTCCACTGGCATTTGTGACAGTAACTAGCTTTATTGTCCCATCGTGCCATATCCTTGCTTTTCTTCGGAAGGAAAGTCGTGGAGTAGGCATGACTTCAAGCCTGCACGAGCGTGCTTGACAGCAAGCATGCATGGCTTTTCCATGCCCTGCTTGAAAATGCAGACCCCTTCCGCAGAGGCCTGGTAGGATGCGAGCCATGTGTACCCACGCTGTGTGAGCCAGCTGTGCGCTGGTGTAAATCCCAACTTACACTGTGGTAATGGGAGGCTCTCCGTTTTCCGCATAGACAGTAGGACTTCCTTAAATCAGGGTTTTGTTTTCATTTCCTTAGAACTGCTCTGCAGAAAATGACTTATGGTTATCCAAAGAGACAGTAGTACTCTAGGTTTTGAAATTAGACTTAACAGTGTTGTTTCCATCTTTAAATTATTACTGAGATTTAAGAGTTTTTGTACTACTTTTATTGTTCGAAGTAGACCAAGAAGAAAATCTGTTTTAAAAGGTATAGGATAAAAATAATTCATTTTAGCATATGAATCACAAAGTATAAAATATCGGTTTAAAATTCTTTGAGTTAAATTACAGGTGTACTGTATTTCTTTCTTTTTTTTTTTAAGATTTATTTATTTTAGAGAGAGCAGGCCCACGAGAGCAGGGGGAGGGTCAGCAGGAGAGGAAGAGAATCTCAGGCAGACTCTGCATGGAGCTCAGAGTCCAGTGTGGGGCTTGACCTCATGACCCTGAGATCATGACCTGAGCCAAAATCAAGAGTCAGATGCCCAACTGACTGAGCCACCCAGGCGCCCCAAATGTACTGTATTTCTAAGAGAGCAACTTTTGGAGGGTTCTTAGGATTGTCTGGAAGCAAATCTAACAATGTTTTTCACTTTTTATTCGATAAAGGTACAGTTTAATTTCAAAGTCATATCATGAGCCCGGCACTGTTCTGGAGATACAGCATTGAACAGTGCGCCCAACTCTTCAAATTCTTCCCTTCATTCATTCCCTTTATTCCTTAGAATAAAAAAGAAAATACACGGTGGGTTAGCTGGTGGTAAATGCTATGTAGAAAAACACATCCAGGCGGAGGGATAGTGGTTTTTTTTTTTTTTTTAAAGATTTTATTTATTTATTTAACAGACAGAGATCACAAGTAGGCAGAGAGGCAGGCAGAGAGAGAGGAAGGGAAGCAGGCTCCCCGCTGAGCAGAGAGCCCGATGTGGGGCTCAATCCCAGGACCCTGGGATCATGACCTGAGCCGAAGGCAGAGGCTTTAACCCACTGAGCCACCTAGGTGCCCCTATTTTATGAGGTGAGATGTGATGTCAGTTTAAGTAAAAGGGGCCGGAACGTCTTCCCTGGTGTGTTGGCACTTGAGCAAAAGGCCTGAAGGTGTGTTTTCTGGAGAAGGAAAAAAACAAACCCCAAACCTTAATTAAAAAAAAATAACGCAGAATGTAAATACCATTTAAATAATGTATTTCATAGGCAAATTATGTTTTGGATTAAGTAAGATATTTAAAAGAAGCATGGTGCTAGGTAACGCCTTCTTTGGAACTGTGCTCTTCCATTCCTGACCGAGGTCTTGTGCTCCGTTTCCTGGTAGGATGTCGCAGTGGTATGAGCTGCAGCAGCTTGACTCCAAGTTCCTGGAGCAGGTTCACCAGCTCTACGATGACAGTTTTCCCATGGAAATCAGACAGTACCTGGCACAGTGGCTAGAAAAACAAGACTGGTAAGGGACACTCACTTGAAGATTTTCTATGTTTTTAAAGTGATCAAGTGGCTTGGAGCCGCACTGGATAAGAGAGAAATCTCATTGTAGCCATTTGGATTATCTGTTGCAGAACAATATGTTGGTTTGAAAAACGGCATGTATCTCTACAAAACTGTGTTAGTCATTAAGTGCTTGTATGTAGTTTGTCCATTGGATTACGACATGTACTCCTAAATGCTTTGGACAGGTTAGATAATGTTGGCACCAATTATTTCCCATGTTAGGATCCAGGTTAGAGGAAGAAGTAAGTTAAAAGAAACAATGATAGCCTAATTATGGTAAAACATTGATTAGAAATAGGAAGAAGGTAATAAAATTAGGGGGTTAGCTCTAAAAACTTGATATGTATTCTATTTTAAAATTTACTATATGCTGATTGCAAAAATTTTAAATGGCACACAAAGTAAAGGCTCCTGTTGGGTTTTTTCCCCCTCTGGCGATAATTACCATTAACAGTTTTCATGCACAATCTGAGTTCTGGAATTTTTCATGCTAATTGTATGTAATGGAAATATTGTACAAGCTGCTGTTAAAAGCAATGTCAGTCTTAAAAGAAGGAAAAATAACCTAGGAGAATGCTTAAGATTTGGTTTCTTAAATAATTTTCATTATGAAAGCAATGTTTATTTTGTCTGTTGAAAGTAGTACCTGAAATGAAATGTGTAAATTTTCAATCTCCCAGGGAGCATGCTGCTAATGACGTTTCATTTGCCACCATCCGTTTTCATGACCTCCTGTCCCAGCTGGATGATCAGTATAGTCGCTTTTCTTTGGAGAATAATTTTTTGTTGCAGCATAACATAAGGAAAAGCAAGCGTAATCTTCAGGTATGACCTGGTTTTTGCATTGTCGTTAAAATGCTCCCAAGCCTATGTAAGAGTATTTTTTTTCATTGAGCAAATACTCGTGAGCATGCATTCATTGGTATTTTTAAAAGTTTTGGAGATGGCAAATAAACTCTTTGTATTGCTAATATTTTATAGCGTGAGCAAAGTGAAATATCGGTTCATTTTGTAAATACATAAGGAATTTCCAGGTTTGAGTGTATCACCTGTTAGGTGTCAGTAATTCTGAGACAAATGTGATGCTGTCACCTTCCTTTACAAGTTTCAATGACTTTTACAAGTTGTTGAAATTGAAACCAGGGGACAGGGTTACATTTTAAAAGCCATGAGCTGTCGTACCATGCAGAAGCTCAAAGGAGCTGTAGTAGTAGTCCCGTCTCAGCCCTTGGTGTCCAGATGAAGAATCAGTCCGGAAAAGTTTGATGACCCAGAGCTCTGACAGACTCAGTGAATTGGAACAAAGGCCCAGTTTTCCTTGCTGTTGGAGGAGTTGCCCTCCCACGGAAGAGAAAGTAAGGGGGAGTCCTAGGCCGGAGACAGTGGGCTACAGGTTTTAGGAGTTTTTCAAAAGGCTCCCAGCATCCCTTAAGATTGGCTACTCTATTTACTTCTGTCACAACAGAACTTTTCTGTCTCAGTGAAGGTGAGAGCGATCATTTTCTTATTTCATACAACGTAACCAAACTTGAACTTAGATAGTTAGAAGCTTTTCCTTCCCTTGTGAACGTAACTATGCTTTTATAATACCAGCGACGGAGAAGTTAGGTGAGATTTACAGAAATTTGCTCTCCTACAGACTTTGCTTGAGCATACCTGTTATGAAGAGCTATGGCTGCCAGCATTTTGCAACCTGCTTTGACAAGGAAATAGAAAAACTGAAAAGAATATCTTTGATAAATTCAAAGCAGAGACCAACTGAAAACTTAATTGAGAAATATCACTTGCATTGTGTCAGGACCCTAACAGAACATAAATGGCCTCAAAAACAACAGAAATTAAAGTAAAACTATTAGCAGAACTGTATATGAAGATACTTGGGTTTTTTAATCAAGAAATAATTTAGGTACCTGTACTTATTGGAATGGTTTTGTCATAATTTATTAAGAGTATTTTTATTTTTACCAAAAATAGCTTGCATAGAATTTAATAAATACAAGAGGAGGCTTTTCGGTAGATAGGAACAAATTCAATTTATAATAGTATACAGTGGCTTAAACATTCTGAAATTTGTTTTTATTCTAACAACCCATATCTAGGATAATTTTCAGGAAGACCCAATACAGATGTCTATGATCATCTGTAACTGTCTGAAGGAAGAAAGGAGGATCCTGGAAAATGCTCAGAGATTCAATCAGGTACTTTTTTTTCTAACGGAACACTGAAGATTGTAGTAAAATAAAAATGCATTCATTTACCCAACAAATGTTATGAACACCCTGTAGGGAAAAGTCCTCTGATCTTATAGCCCCAGGAAATTGGAAAGATCAGATACAGAGATTGCATAGACCCAGGCTTTAAGAAAGGACTGTGATCTGTTGGAAGTCATTCTGGTGAGGGAGAGAGATAATACATTAACAAAATATTTTCAGATAGTGACAATTCCTATGCAGATACCAAAGGAGGATACTGAGATACAGTATCAAAGTATCTGGGGGGTGGGGTTGTGTCTTTAGATCAGGGTGAGGGTCCGGCAGGGAAGGAAGCGGCAGACAGAGGGAGAGGAGGTGGAAGTGGATTCAAGAAAGGTGCAGCTGGTGGAGGTAAAAAGTGGCAGATTATATTTGGGACATGGTACCAATTGGGCTTATATTGAAGGATCAGACGTGGGAGTGAGGGTAAGTGCAAAACGGAAGATGACTTGATGGTTTGCAACTTGAATCACTTGGAGATATTGTTTATCGAGCTGGGGAGGAAAGAAAGGACGGGGGACGGCTTTTGTATGAAGGAGTATGTTTTGGAGGAGAACAAGTTGATGGGAGAATTAAGACCTTTGTTTTGAATAGGATCAAGTTACCTCTTTTTTTAGAGATTTTATTTATTTATTTGACAGACAGAGATCACAAGTAGGCAGAGAGGCAGGCAGAGAGAGAGGAGGAAGCAGACTCCCTGCGGAGCAGAGAGCCCGATGCAGGGCTCAATCCCAGGATGTTGGGATCATGACCTGAGCCAAAGGAAGATGCTTTAACCCACTGAGCCACCCAGGTACCCTGAGTTACCTCTTAAATGTACAAGACATCCAAACAGAATGAGTCAGATTTGTTTTAGCACCAAGATTTTTTTTTATAAATTTTTTAATTTTTTATAAACATATAAAGTATTTTTATCCCCAGGGGTACATGTCTGTGAATCGCCGGGTTTACACACTTCACAGCACTAACCATAGCACATACCCTCCCCAATGTTCATTACCCCACCCCCTATCTCGACCCCCCTCCCCCCAGCAACCCTCAGTTTGTTTTGTGAGATTAAGAGTCACTTATGGTTTGTCTCCTTCCCAATCCCATCTTGTTTCTTTTCTTATTTTCCTACCCCCCTAACTCCCCATGTTGCATCTCCACTTCCTCATATCGGGGATATCATATGATAGTTGTCTTTCTCTGATTGACTTATTTCAATAAGCATGATACCCTCTAGTTCCATCCACGTCGTTGCAAATGGCAAGATTTCATTTCTTTTGATGGCTGCATAGTATTCCATCGTGTATATATACCACATCTTCTTTATCCATTCATCTGTTGATGGACATCTAGGTTCTTTCCATAGTTTGGCTACTGTAGACATTGTTGCTATAAACATTCGGGTGCACGTGCCCCTTTGGATCACTACGTTTGTATCTTTAGGGTAAATACCCAGTAAGCACCAAGATTTTTGATCAGACTTTTACTAATATTAATACAAACCACTTTGGCGGTCAGGATTCAGATTTTTAAAATTGCTATGGCATCTGTTCATCCCCTTCTTGATGGCTGAGGTGCCAGAAACAACCAGGAGGCAATGAAACAAAGTTATGAAACCACTGTATGGGTTGTTCTGGCTAAGACCCTTCCGCTATGAGGGGGGGAAATGCCAGAGTAGTAGGCTGTAAGTAGCAGGGGCGAATGCCATTCTCCATGCGCTTTCTAGGCATTTGATCCAGTTTTTGTGAATCCGCTGCTTTCCTGGGCATTTAGTTCCGGGCCCTCTGGAAGCACGCTGCTGCACTACGCATTTCAAGAGACGCATTATTTGTTCTCAACTCGAGCTAGCGCATCTGGCACCTCATGAACAGAAGTGCCTCTCGGTGTCGGCCGCCTGGCTCCTCTGCAGGGTATGCTTGTCTTCAACACGCGGTCCGCAGCTGCGAGGTTTTCAGCAGGACGTTGGGACTGTGTGGGATTTTCATCTTAACGACACCAGGCAATGGTCTGGCCACTCCTGCATGTCAAACTTGAGAGGGCCGCCAAGAGCAGAGATGGGCAGAAGAACCAACTGTCCACCTTGGCACCCAAGCATTTCTCGCCTCACATTTGGCCCCAAGGCCCAGAGTGGCCACTGGGAGGCAGAGTAGGGGACAGGGGACTTCTCTCCCAGATCAGCCTCCTCTCCTGGGTGTGCTCTGGGTTTTGAAGCCTTGCCAGTTGTTGTCTCCCCTTTAAAAATGTCGGTGATCTGGGGAGAGGACCATCTTAAGCCTCTCAGGAGACCCTGAGTTACTGGTGAGCACCTTTCAGGAGGTTTAGTTGACTGCCCGCTGAGAACAAGAGAAGCAAGGCCTTCTTAGGGTTTGAGGGAAGGATCTGGATGTCTGAGGCCATCAGGGAAAGGGAAATGGCCCCCAAGTTACCCAATCTACTGTGGGCTGGGAAATTGAGAAACATCCATTGCCATTTCTCCCCCTTGTTGAAGTAACTACGTTTTAATAATGTATCTTTTATTCATACTGACATATGATGTGTGATGTCTGTATTTGGTTCAGAGTAACCCCATTTTGGCGCTGGGGGCATTCGGAGAATCTGGATGAAACAGAGTGTCCATGACTTGACCGACAGTGTGGAAACTGATAGGTGCATGGGGGGTCGAGAAATTCAGCAAGTTAAAAACATGCAAACTCGAGAGTCTGTTTATAGCGTTCAAATTCTATGAAATTTTATAGAAATGTTGGGATAGGAAAATTTTGTTCCTGTTATTTTTTTGTTTTAATAAAAACTTTTAGAAAGTATGTGTAAGAGAATATTTTAAAAAAGAATATTATATGTAGATACTTCTTAGTAAACGATGCATGTTTTGTTTGCTGCCATTATTGCAAACTAAACTTTTTCTCTTTCTCATGTGTTGTGTGCACGCATGTGCACACACGTGAGTGTGTGCGTGTGGGGGGAGGGGGTGAGAAACTATGTGTGGATAAAATTTAGGTCCATAGGGTTCACCACAGTGAGTGGTGATCGGTTCTTTCAGATTGGAAGGAAAGACACAAAGTGGCTCTCGGCTTTCCCTTTGTTAGAGTTCTCAGGGACGCCTGGGTGGCTCAGTCCATTAAGCCTCTGCCTTCAGCTCAGGTCCTGAATCCAGGGTCCTGGGATCGAGCCCTGCATCAGGCTCCCTGCTCAGTAGGGAACCTGCTTCTCCCTCTGCCTGCCGCTCCCCCTGCTTATGCTCTCTCTCTCTCTGACAAATAAATACAATCTTTAAACAAAAATAACAGAATTACCATATACTGGATGCTTTTTTCAGGACCTGTGCTAAATATTTTATAAACATCATTTAATTTGAATAAACGTTTTCAAAACTGTCACTGAAATTAAGTATTCTTATCCCCATTTTTCAGATGAAAAAACTAAGGTTGAGGGGTCAAGTACTTTGCTCAAGGCCACAGAACTAATGAGTTTGGAATTTAAACCTAGAATTGTCTGACTCTAAAACCCATTCATTAGAGAAGTTGCTTCATCTGTCTTGAGATGGGAGAGGAGGGCATTCTGACTGGGACCTCTGGCGCCCATCCAGTGCCTGTCACGTGTCCTCTTATTTGGACAGCTACTTGTTCCATTGAAGAGAAAGCCTCCCTGAGCAGACTTTTCCTTGGTCTGGGGTGAATGTGGAGCTCAGTTCTAATGAAAACCCTCCAGACAGGGTCTGTATGTGGTGTAGGTGTGAAATGAGAAAAGAGGAGTAGACGACCATGAAGGTCCCTTCCAATTTCAACGGTTTGTGTAAAGTTTGCATTTAATTCCAGTTCATGTGCAGTGTAACAATAGTTTCAGGTGTAGAATATGGCGATTCAGCACTTCCATACCCAACTTGAGCGTTTGATGTTCCGCAGAGGCAGGAAGCCATATGGAGCTGCTCAGAGTGACAGCTCCTTCTGAAAGGCCCGAGCAGACCTGTTCATTCCTCAGTGATGCCTGGGGCACCTAGGGGTACCAGTTAGTGTCATATATTTTTAATACATACTTTACACGGATGTAATTCAGACACTTTGAACTTTTGCAATTCCAGAGTATATAAAAGAAGGAAAACTTCCAGAGTTTTCTGTAAACAAAGAATCACTTTGATCACCTGAACATAATAAGGATAGAACAAAAAAGAATATTATAGGCCAGTTTTACTTCTGGATATCAATGTAAAGTTCTAAACAAAATATTTTAGTGATCAGAATTCAGTAATACATTAAGAAAACAATATATTATGACCAAGTAGAATTTATTCCAGATTATAATTACAGAGTAGATTGTGGCTAGGAAATGCATTAATGTAATTCATTATGTAAATAGATATAAGGAAGAAAAAGCATATGCTTATCTCTATAGTTGCTGAAAAGGGTTGACAAAATCCAACACCCACCCCTGATAAAAGACACTAAGTAATATATGAACTGATGGGTACCTCTTTAGCATATTAAAATATATGTCTCTCAGTGATGTAGACAGTATCTTATGTAGTTCGGAACATATCAGTAAGTCAGAACCGTGGCAAGGATGTCCACTATTTCCACTGCTATTTAAATAACATATTGGTGGTATTTGCTAATACAGTTAGACAAGAGAGGCATGAGAATCGAAAGCAACATCATGGAGATATCGGGTGTCCCTGAGTTATTCATAATTTTAACGTGATCCCAATAGAAGTGAGTTTCTTTCTGAAGCTGTGAAAGTTGTTAGGAAAATAACTCTGTGAGAATAGCAAGGAAACTAGCAGAGAAACACGGCAAGAAGACAGGCCCCGCTCTATTAGGTACACACCAAGCCCTCCAAGGTTAAACACTGTTCAGGAGTTCAGGTTTAGGAAGAGAAAAACCCATGGAAAATCAGAGAAAGTCTAGAACTTAAACCCAGGTATGTAAGGAACTTTGTGGGATAAAAATGGCAAGTCAGAGCTCTGGGGAAAATAGGAACTTTTCACTAAATGTTGTTAAGACACGTGGACAGCCAATTGGGAAAAAAGTTAAAATTATCCCCACACTTTTTCACAGTAAACACAAGAATAAACTTCAAATGGATTAGAGATCTAAAGGTAGAAAAAAAAAGAAACCATTTAAATGCTAGATTAAAAATGGGAGAACTTGTTTCTAATCTGTCAATACAGAAAGGCTTTCTTGGGGTGCCTGGGTGGCTCAGTGGGTTAGGCCTCTGCCTTCGGCTCGGGTCATGATCTCAGGGTCCTGGGATCGAGCCCCGCATTGGTCTCTCTGCTCTGAGGGGAGCCTGCTTTCCCCTCTCTCTCTGCCTGCCTCTCTGCCTGTTTGTGATCTCTCTCTGTCAAATGAATAAATAAAATCTTAAAAAAATTAAAAAAAAAGAAGAAAGGCTATTTTTTTTTAAGATTTTATTTATTTATTTGTCAGAGAGAGAGAGAGAGAGAGCGAGCAAGCACGGGCAGAGAGGCAGACAGAGGCAGAGGGAGAAGCAGGCTCCCCGCCAAGCCAGGAGCCCGATGTGGGACTCAATCCCAGGACGTTGGGATCATGACCTGAGCTGAAGGCAGCCGCTTAACCAACTGAGCCACCCAGGCGTCCCCAGAAAGGCTTTCTAATAAGGAAAATCCAGATATAAAAGAAGAAAATCCTGTTAAGTTTGAAGGGGTAAAAATTCTCACATAGAATCTGTGCTTTGTAGGCCTCCGTAAGGAAGGTCGGTGGGCACAGTTTTTGCCATGGGAGGGAATTTAACTCTAAACAAAAATAACGTCTTCTAGAATCTAATCTGTATGAGAACAGTCTCGTGTTTACCGCTCTACCACCGGGGTCTAGGACATTGTCTGACTTTGACTTAATAGCAAGTAAGTCTTCCTGCACGAATAAACCAGGGAACACCTTAAACAAGGAACACAGAGGTGCTGCTACGTCTTGAGTGCTCCGAAGGGCGAGGACTGGATCCTCTGTGTGTCTCAGTTGATAGTCTTGACTTCCGAGTAGCACACAGTCACTGAAGTCCGGAATGGCAGTGCTGTCCAGTGTCGATAGGCCTCTGGGTCACCTGGGATCTTGTCAAAATGGGGCTTCTGATTCAGTAATCAGTGAGGCACTGAGAGTCTGCATTTCCCACTAGCTCCCAGGCGGTGAGGAGCTGCTGGTCTGGGGGTCACAAGGAATCGCGAGGCTTTATGACAAATAAGTACAGGGTTCATGGAAATAATCTTGTCTATAAAATTTGAGAAACCCTGACGTGAACTTCCTGTGTGGTACCATGCAACTGTATGAATTAATGAAAATTTCCAGAAATACCCTGTATATAGTAGACATGAACTGAGCCGAGTCTTTCTGTAGCCTTTGAACATTTCGCCAGCATTTTCCAGGGCCTTGAGAACTAGCTGTTTCTTGTCAACGCTGATGTGGGAAGCTTGTAGGAAGTTTCGAAGGTCTGGGGGGTAGGTGGTGCACAAGGTGTGGACTTCGGAGAGTAACCAGCAGGGGACTGTGGCAGAGGAAATCGTTGGTAACCACGCCCCTCCCGTTGCAGGCGCAGTCGGGGAGTATCCAGAGCACCGTGATGTTAGACAAACAGAAGGAGCTTGACAGCAAAGTCAGAAATGTGAAGGATAAGGTTATGGTGCGTATTGAGTCGATATATATGTTTAGCCTCTAACTTTTTGTAAGACGAAAAAGGTTTCAATTACTTGAGTGTAAACGTGATTAACTGATTTCAGTCTTTTAAGTAGTTGAGAAGAAAAGTTTTGCTGAAGTTCCAAACCATACGTAAACAAAGTAGTTAAACCAACCAGCGGATTAGACTTTTATGGCCCCTGTTACAGCTTCAGACACTGAGCTGCTTTCTTTCTTTCTTACAAGATTGTGCAGTAACTGTTGACTTTGCCCCATCACCCAATAAACTAGATGTTGCTGCTTGAAATAGCCTTCGATGGCCACGCTTCTCAAGTTGGTGTGCTCCTGGGGTTATGCAGGGCCCCAGGACAATCATGGCTCCTCTTTCTCAAGGACCTGTTTTATTCTGAGCCTGGGAAGGGAAGCATTAAAGTAGAAATCAAGGAAAGCCAGTTTGAAAATAACCATATGTCTTCCTCTTAAAAAAATTATATTCTTATTAAGGAAATAGAGATTATTATGTATGTGACTAGAATTTTGCAAGTGGAATCCGTCTTTGAGGGTGCAGGATGGTTGCCAGGGTTTCTGGGTCCTACAGAAACGATAATCTATTTCCCAAAGTCTTTGGAAGCCGGTCGGTGGGAAAACCTGTTTATGTCTTTATTTGCAGTGTATAGAGCATGAAATCAAGACCCTAGAAGATTTACAAGACGAATATGACTTCAAGTGCAAAACCTTGCAGAACAGAGGTAAGACTTAACGTCTAAAGCAGTGCCCATTGGCTGTCCTTTCTTCTGTTGACACGAGATGAAGAAGGCAAGTATGTCTTCATGTTTGCCAAATGCTTTATGACTCTGAACTGCTGGTCTTGGCTTCCTGATGAGGCAGCCCGGTGTTAACCTCTGTACTGTTGACCTTTGGAGCCAGATCCTCCTCTCGAGGGGCTGTCGGTCCTGTGCCTCGTAGGGTAGTTAGCAGCAGCCCTGATTTTTAGCCACCAGATGGCAGTAGAACTATTCCTTAATCCCCAGTGGTGGCAGGTCAGACACTGCCACGTTTGGGGGGAGGGATGGCAGGCCAGTATCACCGGCTGTCGACAACCACTGGCTATGTGTCACTCATTATTAGGACATTATTAGGACAATTTAGGGAATCGTATGAGAGAAAGGAACCTCAACTACCCCTTCCTAATTGTGTACTTCTCTTTCAAAGCTGCACATACACTTTGTATAAATTTTTTATCTGGGATTTTGGATTTTGTTGGTTATATTCATTTAGGTAATATTCTGACAATCATTTAAGAGCCGGACGGTACTGTTTCCAGTTTACATGGGTCATTGAAAACAAGAACTTTGTTTTAGCCTGTCCAGTTTTTTTAAACTGATGACATTTTTTTAGTTTTGTTCAGTGAAAATTGAAGATCAAACTTGGATCTGTCAGCAGATAGCATTTGGATTCCATTTCTTCTAAGTGGATGTGAATCTTGGATTTAGTTGGTTTTGTTTTTTTTTACATTTATACTTACCTGCCGTCTCTCTCACTTCACAGAGCATGAAACCAATGGCGTGGCAAAGAATGATCAGAAACAAGAACAGTTGTTAATCCAGAAGATGTATTTAATGCTCGACAATAAGAGAAAGGTAGTGATTCACTTTCCAGAATAATGTGTTGCTTTTGTCACAGACTATAAGTAATGGACATGAAGTTTAGAATAGAGGAAACAGGGACACCTGGGTGGCTCAGTTGGTTAAGCGGCTGCCTTCGGCTCAGGTCATGATCCCAGCATCCTGGGATCGAGTCCCACATTGGGCTCCTTGCTCGGCAGGGAGCCTTCTTCTCCCTCTGCCTCTGCCTGCCACTCTGTCTGCCTGTGCTCGCTCCCTCTCTCTCCCTCTCTCTCTCTGACAAATAAATTTTAAAAAAAATTTTTTTAAATTAAAAAAAAAAGAATAGAGGAAACATTATTTTTATAACCACTTGGCTTAGAGCCCCAGTTGAAATATTTGCTTTCCTTTTTTTTTTTTAAGATTTTTTATTTGTTTGACAGAGAGAAAGAAATATCACAAGCAGGCAGAGAGGCAGGCAGAAAGAGTGATGGGGAAGCAGGCTCCCCGCTGAGCAGAGAGCCCTATGTGGGGCTCTATCCCAGGACCCTGAGATCATGACCTGAGCCGAAGGCAGAGGCTTAACCCACTGAGCCACTCAGGCGCCCCTTGCTTTGCTTTTTAAAAATATCTTTACATTCAGTGACTAAAGATGAATTGACTTCACTTTGTCTCTTCCTCTCCCTTTAGGAAGTAGTTCTCAAAATAATAGAGTTGTTGAATGTCACGGAACTTACCCAGAAAGCCCTGATCAATGATGAGCTGGTGGACTGGAAGCAGAGACAGCAGAGCGCCTGCATCGGGGGGCCCCCCAACGCTTGTCTTGATCAGCTGCAGAACTGGTAAGTCTCCAAATCTGACCGCTGACCCCATGAGCCCATAAAGTACATTCCAGCTGTTAGTTGAAAGGACCCTGACGAGACTTGTTTCGACTTTGATCTAGCCCAGCTGCTTCTTGCCCTGGTAACATTTGAAAAGTGCACATGTTTCATGCCTGTGGTGGAGTTAAGCCAAGTTCTGCTTGGTCTGGAGCAGTCCTCTCCCTACTGGGCCTGCCCCAGGGGATACGTCACTCGTGCCAAAACACTGGTGGCACAGTCCTCACGTCACACACTTAACCGCTTGAGCCCTAATGTTTAATTAAAAACAAAACAGCATGAGACATTTTCCAGGCTTCTGTGAAGTAATAGTTTGGACCATTCACTCAGTCAAATATCTAGTAAGCCCTTATTAAATGCCGTGTGCCAGGCTGGGACCTGGGAACACGCGATGAGTGACTCTTGGTCCTACCAGGGAGGAGTCTCCGTCCATTCCTCACCCTGTGCAGTAAGAGGCCGCCGCTGCTCTCATGAAGGGCTGCCCAGGGTTCTGTGGAGGACGAGGGAGGCGGTCGCCAGCAGAGTTTCCGAGAAGGGCTCTTGCACTGACGGGACTGAAGGGGAGTCCTTCCTGGAGACCAGGGAGGAGACCAGCAGCGACAGAGGCGGAGGAGCGGAGAGGAGAAGCTGGGCACGCGAGGGCGCCTGCGGTGCCGCATACCGGCTGGCTGCAGAGTGGGTGCGGCGCGGCCCGAGGCAGGTGGAGGTGGCAGGAGGCAGGAGGCTGCTGAGGCGGTTCTCGAGCCGCGCTGGGAACAGGACTGGATCCAGTGCGCGCTGATGAGCCTGGCGAGGCTTTTGATTCAAGTGCGGGGTCACTTCTCGGGTTTTTTGTCTGTCCGTTTGTTTGACTTAGGTCACTCTGGCAGCAGTCTGGAGGGTAGACTAGAGCCAGAAAGGCCAGCCGGGTGACCGTGAGCGTACTAGTGTCGTCCAGGGAGGGCCGACAGACCAGAGTGGGTGGCAGTGGTGGGTCAGAGTGGAGGTGAGGGGAGGGCAGCCCAAGGACCACGGATCTCAGCAGGTTCTCTGAATGGCTTTTTTTGTTTAAATTCACAATTAATACTTAGCCATTCATTTGCATTCTGTGGATTGCCGGCTTGTATTCCAAATTTCTTGCTGGTTAGAACAGAACTTCCCAGCCCAGTGTACCCCCCAGAACGGGCCTTGAGAACCACTGACAACCTCCCCCCCCCCACCGCCCCCAAACCTCTCCTGCTGCCTAGGGAAGCCCTGGGCTGTCCGGAGCCCCCTCGTGGTCACTTGTCATGTTCGCATGTGTGCCATGGCTTGAGCGAAGTTGGGAAGCAGCCGGTTAGGATCCCCCGGAACTCGCCCGCCGCCATCAGCCTGCCTCTCCTTTCATGGCCAAGGGTTGCTCCTTGGGTGCTTCAAACTGGATTCAGGAAGTGAAACCGTGACGCGGAGGAGATGTGTTCACTGGGAGAAGATCTTCCTCTGTTACTACGCCAGGGAGCCAAGCCTCAGTCGCACAGCCTGACTCGGCTCAGAGGCCCTTCACTGGAAGGAAGGAGGGACCTGAACGCAGTCACGAGTTTCCTCCATGGCTTATATTTTGAGTGTCTAGAGTGCGCGCCTTTGCCTCCTCCTTTCAGTTCAGTAAAATGGTAGCCTTCCTTCCCTTTTCCCTCCTGACCCCGGCCTGTCATCCCCTCACCGTGCGGCTTCCCCAGCTTCCAAGCTGTGTCCTGATACACAACCTGCACGGGCCCCTCGCTGCCTCCAGCATCTCCCGTCACAGCATCTCCTTTGCTGTGTCCCTTGCCTCTGCCCTCCTCGCTGCCTGTCCCTTTAAGTCCCAGTCATGCAGGTCAGCAGAAGCCACAGGTCTCCAGCAGGCCCCCATCTCCGCAGGTCTGGGCCGAAATCTGTTGGTTTCTTCCCCCCACATAATACTCTTTAATGGCAACGTGAACCTTGTTCTCTGTGCAGAGAGTGGCCTCGCGGATAACGTCAGGTGTTCTCCGGGGAAACCACTCGTCGGTTTCCACGGTTCCCTGTGGGCCGGGCGGCTTGGAGGCGGCTTCTGATCAAGGCCCCCGCATCTCGTCCCTTCCCAGGTTCACCATAGTTGCGGAGAGTCTGCAGCAGGTGCGTCAGCAGCTGAAAAAGCTCGAGGAGTTGGAACAGAAATACACCTACGAACACGACCCTATCACAAAAAACAAGCAAGGCCTGTGGGACCGCACCTTCAGCCTTTTCCAGCAGCTCATTCAGAGGTGACTCGAGGGGACTCGCTTGCATGTTCTGCAGTTATTTTTCTGGGGGGAAATTTCATGGTGATTCAGGTCGTTTAAAAGTTTAATACGTTGTGTAAACTGTTTTAGAGCGGTCACCTCTTCCTAAATGCCTTGCCCGTACCATCCGCTCTGCGGCTCTTCATTTTTGTGGCCAGCCTGGTAACTCACCCATCCTACTGCCCCCTTCCCTGGGGCCAGTCTGTGCTGAGACCTGCCAGGTCTGTCCTGGGGCGGTTCGTCCCCTCCTTCCCACTCGAAGGCTGTGTTTCAGGCTCTCAGATCCTCTTGCTGAACTCATGCACAGTCACCTCCCAAACATGTCCCTTCTCAGCCCCTGCCTCCCTAGCCCCTGCGACACTGCTTGGGGAACAAGCAGTGTCCAGCCTGGCTCTTTGTCACCTGCTCATCCAGGCAGAGCCCATCTGCTGGATACTTGGGCCCCAACTCCCCAGCCTGGCCCCAGCTGACCGCTCCAGGGTGAGCTTCCCCACACACCCCATTTCCAGGCAGATCTCGTCCACACCGACTCACTTTGTCGTGCCTCTCCTGTGTCCTCTGCCCCCCAGCCACCTTCTTTGAACCTCATCTCAACATTGTAAGCTCCTAAGAGTTTCAGCTTGTGTCTTGTCGTGAAATCTTCCCAGAGTTCCCAAACATGTTAGCTCCTTTCTGGATCTGCCTGGCTTGGTCTTTGTTCTTCTCCCATTCTGGATTCATTATGTAATTGTGTGTGCATTTCTGTCATCTGTGACATGAACTGGAAGTTCTTGGAAGACAGAGAGATGTGCCTTTGTCCTTTTTGTCCTTTTTGCACAAGGACCTTGTGCAGTGCCTTGTTCATGGGCAGTTGTTCCAAGTATACTTTGTGGGTAAATGCACTGGGTAGAAGGATAAAGTTCACACTGCAATTTTTTTTTTTTTTTGTGCTAACGTGACATAATAAAAAAGTATCCTCGGTTCCCTGTGGCTCATGTCCAAACAGCAATACCTCAGTGCTGCATTTTGAAATAGCAAAGATATTTATTTCCTTGGGTTTTGGAATGCAAATGTGATCATTTTTTAAATGAAAATTCACATTTGGAAGTGTTTATTAGATAGTAAGTATTACCAAACTGTCTTACTAGAAGTACAGTTTTCCAGAGGGTCCTGAAATATCCATTTCAAATTATGGTAGTAAGCAATGTGTTACGTGGTTCATTTTCAACTATAATGAAATTTCTTTTTTTGTTTTCGTTTATTTTTATTTTTAAATTGAGATTTGATTGGCATACAACATTCATCAGGTTCAGGTGTAGGACATAATGACCTGAACTCGTATATATTGCAAAGCGATCGCCACAGTGAAGCCTACTTAGCAAATTCGGTTCTTCATGCAAATTCGTGCAACTCACGGTTTTGCCTGGCAGAGGTGTCACAGGTCACGCTCTGGTCTCACGCTGAGTGCAGATGTGGTACGGCTGTGCCCTCTAACCCCCCTCCTGTTGGTACTGCGTCAGCCTTAATGGAAATGCTAATCTGCACTTTGCTTGGAATTTACAGCTCATTTGTGGTGGAAAGACAGCCTTGCATGCCAACTCATCCTCAGAGGCCGCTGGTCTTGAAGACTGGGGTCCAGTTCACCGTGAAGTTGAGGTAACCAAGATGAGACAGAAACCCTGCACTTTGAAGTGTGCGCCCTCCCCTGCTGCACCACACCGTCGGCGGAGAGTGCTTAGAGGAGGCAGGGGTGCAGTACGCATTGCGATGTGAATTCTTATTTAGAATGCCTGAGAGTCCATCTTTTCCATTAAAAGAAATAGAAGTGTAACAGATATTGATGTACACACACGCACACACGATTCCCCCCCTGTAAATGTCATGCGCATTCACTGTAAAAAGGAATTCAAAAGGGCAGAACTGCATCTAGTAGACGCAGAAGTTCCCAGCAGTTTCGTGCCCTCCTGAGAACAAGCCGGTAACCTGGGCTTTACGTAGCCCCGAGACCACATGCGTGTGTGAATATGGACTCGTGACTCGTTTTTCTGGTGAATGGGGTCCTAGCTTTTCTCAGTGTTTCAGAGTTGTCTGTGATCTAAATATCTGTAGATCACTGTGCCAAACAGCCTAGTGGCAATCCTCCCTCCCGGAATTCTCTCCGTGTCTACACAAATACGGAAATAAATACAGTTGCGTGTGTGTGTGTGTATATACATATATTTTCATACAAAGATACACACATACACACATGAGTAATATTACCTACAGGATTTTAGTTTTAAAAACTAAGGTTCTGCTATACATGTTATTTTGCAACCTGTTTTTCTCCGTGATAATAAATTGCAGAAGTGTTTCCATGTGAGAACTTAGGGCTGTCCTTTCTCTGTCAAATAGCAAATTTCTTTAGCTGTTCTTCTCCTGGTGAGCAGCTGGGCTCTGAAGAGTGGGCCGTAGTCCTTCCTCCTGGGGTGCTGCCCAGTTAGGTCCCGGTGAGGTTCCCTGGCTGCTGGTGTTTCAGCATCACACCCGAGCACCAGCGGGGGCCTAGGACCCATAGCTAGAAGGGGCACTAGAAGCACAGTCCCATCCGCCTGCGCCAGTAAGTGGAGCAGACCGGCGAGGGGCTCCTGCTGGAGGTCTCCAGCTCCTCAGAGAAGACACATGCACGTCTTCCGCAGTCCTTCCTTCGTCTTTCCACACCACCTGGAATGACCATAGATGCTCCCCTCTCTTTCCTTATTATGGGTCAGGGTTATTTTTTTCCCAACAGAACAAACATTAGATACAAGTTTTAGTAAAAAGTACATTTGCTACTTTTTTTTGCCTATAATTGTCCCAAAGTAGAAATTTTGATAGAACCCAGTGTTGGCAAGGCTGTATAGGGAAGCAGGGACCCTCACTCACATTTGGTGGGAATGGAAACGCTGCTCTATCAGAATTTAGTGTTAGAGCTTTGCCCCAGCAATTCCACGGTTAGGAATTTATGCTGCAAATGCACTTAGAAAAAATACCAGTAGACGTACATGGATGTCAATGCTATTGTTTGTAATAACTGGAGGGAGCAGGTTACTGACATGGCCACCGAAGGGAGCTGGCATAATAAATAGACTGTAATAGATAATTTTTTAAAGTAATAATGAGTCTTATTTTTCTTTGCAGACTGCTGGTGAAATTGCAAGAGCTGAATTATAATTTGAAAGTCAAAGTCTTATTTGATAAGTAAGATATCTTTTATATTATCTAAGATACACTATCGAGATGCTGGTTTTGTTAACCAGACATGGACTGATGCGCTGGGGCTATTTCTGCGTGATCGCAGGAAGTTTAAATTGATGGCTCCCGTACTGGACACTGGGAGCCTCCCCTAGAGCTGATAGCAACAAGCTGGTGTCTTCTCAGACTATAAACATATGAAAGAATGGGTGTGTTTTATGCCTGTGAGCTTGTACTGATCAAGTCTCGAAGCACTGGGCCTGGCCTGCCACCCCTCCTTCCTCCTAGGCCAGCCCCGAAGAAGAGGGGCCCTTGGGCTCACACCAGGCTGAGGACTATCTGGTGCAGTGATTGTGCGGCCACTGTGGGTTGTTTCTAGAACGCAGCTGACAGCATTTTGCAGAGACTGTGTGGGGCCTGCTGGATCTACCCCTGTCCTGACAGCAGGGACCCAGGAGTGGGCAGGAGCTCTCACGGGGGTCTAAATGGAGCAGTCCTATCCCATTTGCCCTTGGACGCTAGACCTGGACTAGTCCTGAACTAACCACTGGCCTCCGCCCCCACCCCTTGATTTTTTTTTTTAAGATTTTATTTATTTTTTATTTGACAGACAGAGATCACAAGTAGGCAGAGAGGCAGGCAGGGAGCAGGCTCCCTGCTGAGCAGAGAGCCCGATGCAGGGCTTGATCCCAGGACCCTAAGATCATGATCTGAGCTGAAGGCAGAGGCTTTAACCCACTGAGTCACCCAGGTGCCCCCACCCCTTGATATTTTTAATGCTTTTTTGTGTGTGTAACATACTCGTTTAGCAAGTTTCAAAACCATTTATGATGATCCAAGACATCTTCCTCCAGGATTTTGTCTTTCTGCTAACACTGTTCTTCGCTGTGCTCTTGCGCCTTTGTCTTTCCTGCCATCAGCTGCGGTCTGTCTTTGTGGCAGCTTTTGGTGCTTATAACACATCATCCCAAAACGCCAGGCCTAAAACCCAAAAGCTTATTTCTCTTATTCTGTGGGCTGTGGGTGGTCTTTCTGGTCTGGATCAGCTTGATTGTTGCTGGGGGTGTCCAGTGTCTGAGGTCTTGGCTGGGATAACTGGGCCCTTCTCCGTGGGGTTCTCAAGGGGCTAACCTGGGCTTTTTCACATGGGGACGGCATTCCGGATGGATAAGAATAGCCACATGCGATGCTTGCGGGGGTAAGACTTAGAGCTTGTGCAGCATCCCTCCCGACCATTCTGTTGGCAGATCCCAGTCAGAGTCACCTGGAAGGTTCCAGGGACAGGGAAATACGCTAGTATCTCTTGAAAGGAAAAGATGCAGATGTTGTGGCCATTACGCTGTGCTGTCTCTTCTTTGGTTTGTTACTGCTCTTTTGTCCTTTCTCTTTGTTCCACTCTGGGTTTTCTTCTTAGCTCTGACGAGGCACTATCACGCTGTTCCTTTTTCTTTAAGTTCCGCACCTCCCGCCCCTGAACTGGGGACAGTTGGTCACTCACATAGCTAATGGTGATTGTCATTCACAGCAATGCTGAGCTTCTCGTTGAGCTAGGAAAGGCCTCTGGCCCATGTCACTGTGAGCGTGCTAATGATGTCTGGGCTCTGCCTGTGCTGACAGGTACCTGGGAGCCCAGAACGTGACAGAGTCAGCACGGCATTGATGTAAGAGGCCAGGCTGCTCAAGACTGAACCTCAGATTTAAAACTTAAACTTGACCATTTCCCGCAAATAATTGACTATCCTGGTCCTTTCATAAAAGCATTAAGGATCAGAGAGATTAAAAAGAAGGATTTAGGGGCGCCTGGGTGGCTCAGTGGGTTAAAGCCTCTGCTTCGGCTCAGGTCGTGATCCCAGGGTCCTGGGATCGAGCCCCACATCGGGCTCTCTGCTCAGCAGGGAGCCTGCTTCCTCTTCCTCCTCTCTCTCTGCCTGCCTCTCTGCCTACTTGTGATTCTGTCAAATAAATAAAATCTTTAAAAAAGAAGGATTTAGCTGTCATGCTGGAAGTTCCCTAATCTCACAGCTGCGACGGCTCTCTGCTGCCCGCGCTTAGCTCCGGGCCTCACACAAGGCGGGCGACTGCTCAGGAAACAGCCGGAAGTGCAGCCTACATAGGTTTGCGGAGGGTGCGCTCGTGCCCTTTCACCCGTGGTCTAGCTCACCACTCGCAGTGTCCTGCAAGGTGGGCGCCGGTAGCACCACATCTTACAAGTGAGACATGTGAGACCCAGTGGTTTATTTGCCCAAGGTCACTCAGCAATCCTTGGCAGAGCTTGTGTGGGTCGATTGGGGGTTGGGGGGCCAAGAATGAAAGGACAGAAAACCCACAGGTATAGGTTTTGTATGGTCTTTCACTCTCTTGTATACTTCTGGATTTTTGTTAAAGCTCATCTTAAAATTTAAATGCACATACATGATTTTATATATATATATGTATGTTTCTTTTTCAGAGATGTGAATGAGAGAAATACAGTAAAAGGGTATGTCAAGCACCTTGTACTAGATTTTACTGTCTTTGTTTGTTTAGAAGTTCCAAGCCTTTTAAGTATTTCTGCTCTGTATTGTCTAGATTTAGGAAGTTCAACATTTTGGGCACGCACACAAAAGTGATGAACATGGAGGAATCCACCAACGGGAGTCTGGCGGCAGAGTTCCGACACCTGGTAGGAGACCAGCTTTCCCGTTTCTATGAGTTGTGTGTGGCTTAGTAGGACCCCATTTTCAACGGAGTGTGGCACCCGGTTCACTGTGTGATGTGGACGTACCCCCTGGAGAAGGCTTTCTAGAGTGTGTGGCTGCTGACTTCACGCTGAATCATCATTCCTCCCCCTTACCCCAGGCCCGCTCTGTGCCCGTTCTCTGCCGGTCTCTCTGGGGCACAGCCGTCTTCGGCAAAATATTCCATAACCCAGTGTACACATGAGTAACCTGCGCCTGGTGCCTCAGCGACCTCAGTGATCACGCACTCTGGTGTCTCATACTTTCCTCAGAACTGATTGTGGCCCCCACATCCTGCCTGCTCCTGCTCCCTGCTCCAGGTGTGGCAGACCCCCCGGAGTCTCTCCTCGGCCCATTATTCATTTTCTCCTTCCTGGCGGTCTTGACCCTGGCCACTGCCCCCACCGCTTTGTCTCCAGCGGAGTCAGCCCATTCCGCTAGGCCACAGAAATCCCTCAGGGGATTTCAAGTGCCTTTTGCCTGCCTCTGTGAGGTGGTTCTGACATGTTGCCCCTGACCCTGGTGTGCTCCCTGGGCTGGAACCTGCAGGTAGGTTCACTGGCAACAATTTCGTAAGCCGGCAAATTCATAGTTCGTGAAGCTAGACCTTATACCAGAGCCTCAGTCCAGACGTGGGAGTCGCACGGTGCCCAGAGCTGCTCTCAGAGCTCCAGAATGCTTCCATTAAAACCTCAGGGATTGAAGTCCTCTTGAGGGCAGGCTTAGCTGTGCCCTAAGGGGGGGGGGATGAAGCAGTTAATGAAAGTTAAGGGGGATCATTCAGAAAAGCTTGCACGGGGGGAAGGGAGCAGGCTGTGATTCCCCGGGATCCTTCCACGTTCACGTGTGTCCGATGGTGTCAGGGTGCTGGAAAGGGGCACTTAGGCTTAGGAGCCCACGCAGGGGTCATTTCATGTCTTGTTCTGCATTCTGAAAATCATTTCACATCCTTTATTCTTTCTAAACCGTGACTTCGATCTAATTTGTAGATGAAAATAGCAACTGGGAGCATTATCATGCCATTTACTAAGGTGGTTTCTTGTTCTGTAGCAACTGAAGGAACAGAAAAATGCTGGAACCAGAACTAATGAGGTGAGTCCTTCTCCGTTTTGAATGGTCTCTAAGAGGCAGGTGTGTCCAGGCAGGTTGGCTCAGTGTCCCTGCACCTCAAAGGGGGGTCCAGACCCCGCAGGGGAGAGGATGAGCTCTGAGACAGTGTATCTGTGATAATAGTAAAAACCCACTGCCTTCGTGCTTTCTGTTTGTCAGATGATTTCGCACACGACATCGCTGGGCCCTCCCAGCGGGCTCCCGTGCTACTCACATCTCACATGCAAAGAAAGTGGATCCCGGGTACACGGGAATTACTGTGTGAGCTGGGACTAGGGGCTGGTTTGGGGACTGCCGTGCTGAAAACTGAAGCGTGGCAAGAGGGTTTTCTCACCCCTGCGTTCTCTACCCAGAGGCAGCGTCGTTCCGACAGTTTCCTTTTTACAGCCAGATCCCTGGGGAGGAGGGATGCCCGTAATGCATTAAAAACTGAACTGTGGACAGAGGACAGAATGTCTGGAGTTGGTTTGGTTTGGAACGATTTCAGGCTTTGTGCCCACGTAGCAGGCAGTCCTTGCAACCACACCCAGCAGAGGTTGTGTGAAGAGTGGGACAGACACCGCCTGGGCCATGCGGACACACGCCGCTTAGCCCTGGTTTTGCCCTTCACTCTCACCATGACCTCCCGGCTCTGATCCTGTGAGCAGAGAGGGCGGCTGCTTCTCTCCCGTTCTCAGTTGCTGTGGTGCTCCCAGGAGATAATGTGTATGAAGGCACTTAGAAAACTATTATATTTCTACACCGGGGACGTTCTGACCTGCCAGGCTTTTGCACTTCAGTCCTTCCAGTAACTAATCCCACCTGGAACACGTGTGCGCTCTGCCGGTTCGCCCGGGGTTGGAGCCAGACAGGGCAGCAGACCGGGCGGCAGAGAGCCGGGAAGCTTCTTGTCACCAAGAAACCCATGAGAAGCTTCTGTTTCCCTACTGACATTTCTTTCTGTTAATCTGTAACCCTGGCCAGGCTTTCAGAAATCTTGTCCTTGAGAGAACATGGAGATACAATATTTGAACCTGGGGTACATTCGTGAAAACGGGAACTTTGTTTCTGAATTGCATTTGGTTGGTTGGCAGTCAGGCTCTCTGCAGCCCTTTTTAGTCCTTATGAGGCCCCTGAAAGTTGCAGGATGTGTGACTGAATCACTCACTGTATTCCTTTTTTTTCTTTTTTCCTGTCTCTCGTTGAAGGGCCCTCTCATCGTTACTGAAGAGCTTCACTCCCTTAGTTTTGAGACCCAGCTGTGCCAGCCTGGTTTGGTCATTGACCTTGAGGTGAGACTTACATGGTTCAGACCTGGGAAATTTTATTTTTATTTCTCAGTTTTTGTTTTAGACATATTGACTTAATTGCTACAAAGGATGATCTTTCTCAGCTAATACTATCTTGATGTTAATTGAATAGTTCAGGAAGCTAGAGAACCAAATTCAGCTTTAAAAAGCTGCAAACTAAATGTTCTAGTTGAGGTGTCCTATGTTAAACTGTTACGTGAACAAGGAGACTTATTTCTTAATTGAACGGTAGAATGAAAAATAAGCTACGGACAAAAGTTAACTTTCCATTTTTAGTGTTCAAATATAAAATATGTGCAAATTTGCAAATCACCCTATATTTCTGTAATTCGAACGATTTCAAGGCCTTTATCATTTTTAGACGACCTCTCTGCCCGTCGTGGTGATCTCCAACGTCAGCCAGCTGCCGAGTGGTTGGGCCTCCATCCTGTGGTACAACATGCTGGTGACAGAACCCCGGGTATGGAAAACTCATCTCCTTTTGCTCAGGCGCTAACCAGAGACCCCATCATGTGGCTTCTGCGCATCTCACAGCGCCCCTCAGGGCCAGACATTTAGAGAAAAGTGATACAACAAGTGCTTTCGTTAAGGACCTTCCGTGATTCTGGAAGAGGGAAGCACCTGTATGTATTAGAAATGAGAACTGTGGTTTTCCTTCTGTAGGAATAAGCTCAGGCAATAGATTTCCTATAACTTTTACTGTGGAGGAGTTGATTTATTGATTTTCTTAAGAAAGTTTATATATCTGCTAAATCAGCACGCTCTGTTCTTAAGTGTGCATACTCACTGTTACGTACAGCTGATTCTCATTATTCTCTGCATTCTTTTTTTGCACTTACATTCTCGAAAGTCACTATGAACACTGAATTAGCAAACGCTGAATGATGGCTACTGAACCTGTAGATACGTGGCCTTGTTTATGTATGCTTCTGTTTAAAGATGCCTTATCTAACGCATCTGTTTTTGCATTCACATTGAGCTCAGGCCAGCAGCACTGTAGCTCATGCCTGAATGAAGCACATCTAAGTGCTCGTATTTGCTCCGTGAGGCGCACGGTGGCCATCTTGCACTTAGGAACATTAGGCGGCACCATAGTGCTATTCTTGTGACCATTTTAAAAATGAAATTTTTAGAGAACAGAAAAAAATCCAAAAGGCAAAGGACACTTGCTTGTGGTATGAGAGCTGAAACAAGAAGGCAGTTGTGTAGTCTGACTCTCCTGGAAATACCCCTGTCGGGTGACTCCAGTCTTTCACTGCTCTATTCATGGTGTCCACAGATGACTCCAGAAGTGCCACGAGGAGCCATTTGGGGGTTAAAGTAACTTTGCATTAGTAGATTGAATTCATGAATGTGAACCTCCAAATAAGAATCAACTGTGTTTCTCTTCTGTGAAAACTTGTGTGTGTCACAACAACTAGAACTGAACTTCAGGACAGATCCGGTCTGAGGGCCTTGCTTGGGACTGTCAGCCTAAGCTTTTGGGTATTTTTTTCTCTAGAATCTGTCCTTCTTCCTGAACCCACCTTGTGCACGATGGTCTCAGCTCTCGGAGGTGCTCAGCTGGCAGTTTTCTTCTGTCACCAAAAGAGGTCTCAATGTGGACCAGCTTAACATGCTGGGAGAGAAACTACTCGGTAGGAACTTTTTCCATATAAGAAAATTGAAATTCATAAACATATCTCGTCTTGTTCCTTTCCCCTCTTTGCTCTATTTTGATCAAGGTAGAAGAGTGTTAAAAAAAAAAAAGTCGGTTGGCTTTTTCAGCTGCAGCTTGTTACAGCTAAATGAGAATTATAGCTCACCTCAGAAGTAGGTATAGACCTAATTTAAAAAAAAAACTAAAAAGAATCATTTCCTGATTATTTCTTGTTAACATTACTGAGCAGGTTCTAAGGGAAATATTTTTGAATTATGTAAAATATATTAGTTGTGGCTAAAAGAAGTTCCTTGATGAGAAAAAGGAAGTCTTATTAACCTAAAAATGAGAAAAAAGTAAGTCCCAGCATAGTGAGAATAAGTAAGGTCCTGGGGCCACCTACTCCATAGGATACACTCTTCTACTGAAGAGGAATTCTCTGTCATGGCCTGGACCTTGAGTGTTAATAAGATGTAAGAAATCACATTCCATTTCCTTATTTGGTGAGAATTAAGACATATCTTTTCTGCCTATAATGGCTTATTTGTGCCATCTCTCCAAAGAGATGACAAGTTCACACCTTCGATGGACTGGGATGCTTTAATTTGTGAAGCGGAGAACCCCTCAGCCTCCTTCCCCTCTCCCATTTGGCTTTTGATCTATCTCAGCCTCCTTTAGCCCATGTCCTGTTTGGAGAAAGGCTTAGGCAAATGCCCAAATAATATCCAAAATAAGCTTGGACAGTCAAGTGTCAGTGAAATAGATCACCTAGGGGTGATCTTGGTCTTAGTTTGAAGCTTGAGAAAGCTCCGAAGGACCTGTGGGAGAGAATCCTGGTGAGGAAGGAGGCAGCGGCCCCGGAAGATGATACTGCATAGACGGGGACAAAATGAAAGCTTCTCCAGAAAGTATAATTAATTAGCATCAGTGTGTCTGAGAGTATCAACCATGTACATAGTCTTTCTCTTTTGGGTGTTAGCTCTTTGAGAGGATATACAAGAGCCATCTTGGTTAGCCAGTCTAACAAAAGCTTCAGAGTCCATTTCTGTTTCCTGAAAAAGCTTATTTTTATTTGGTTAGGTCCTAATGCTGGCCCCGATGGTCTCATTCCATGGACAAGGTTCTGTAAGGTGGGTATTGTCTGGGTTTTCCGTTTTTTTTCTGAGTTCTCGCTCTCTGTTGAGGTTCTCCTGTTTTTTGCTGTGGTAGTTACTTATCTTTGTGCTTACTTTGGCATGTTTGCCCCTGGCCCGTGGAAACCCCGGGGGCAGGTTGTTTACTTTCCTTCAGTGCAGAAGGTCAGTCTCCAAGTGTGAGTCTGACAGGAAGCGCCTGTGTGTGTGATAACATTCTTTCTATCTGAAATGAGCCTTCCGTTTACCCACACCGGTCCCTTGCCTGGCAGCATTTAGCCCCGTCCATGAGAAATGCGTGGTCTGTGCCGGCTTGGACGCCCCGATGGGCCTGATGAGTTTCCCCAAGCCTGCTCAAGCAGAGGGACCAGCTGGAGGGAATAATAAGACCCCCCCTGGAGTGGCTGGACAGTGCTGACAAGCTCTCGCTACTGGATTTTACTAGCAGGAGGGCAGCTTCTGTTCTGTGATTCACCCTGGAGGTCATTCCCTGGCTGGTTCACTACAGTTTAGAGAGGGAAGCAGAGCCTGGCCTGGGACAGAGCGAGCGAGCATGGTGGCTGCGTAAGGGGAGGGGCGGCTCAGTGGGGATGGTGTTAGTTTTGGCAGCTGGTCACGCTTTGCGAATTAAAATCCCATGGTGGGAAGAGGCATGGTAAGTCACTATTTTGGATTTCTTTGTTCCTAATGTGTGCATTTGTACACTTGCAGGAAAACATAAATGATAAAAATTTTCCCTTCTGGCTTTGGATTGAAAGCATCCTTGAACTCATTAAAAAACACCTGCTCTCTCTCTGGAATGATGGGTAAGGGCCATCGATCGATTTATTTTTTAAACGTAATTTTAGCACAGTCTCCCTTACTGCAAGGCCGAGACCCACCTGACCTGGACAGGCCTCACAATTCTACAAGACCTGCGAGCATCTCACAGGAATGGATGCTTCCAAGCTGTTCTGTCGGGGCTTCATGATAGTGGAACCTCATCAGATTAAACTTACACTTTCATAATCTATAGATAATGTATTTTCAACACTGTCACCAAAAGAGGTCTCAATGTGGACCAGCTATTAACATGCTGGGAGAGAAACTACTCGGTAGGAACTTTTTCCATATAAGAAAATTGAAATTCATAAAAATATCTCGTTTTGTTCCTTTCCCCTCTTTGCTCTATTTTGATCAAGGTAGAAGAGTGTTAAAAAAAAAAAAAAAAAAGTCGCTTGGCTTTTTCAGCTGCAGCTTGTTACAGCTAAATGAGAATTATAGCTCACCTCAGAAGTAGGTATAGACCTTATTTTAAAAAAAAACTAAAAATCATTTCCCGATTATTTCTTGTTAACATTACTGAGCAGGTTCTTAGGGAAATATTTTTGAATTATGTAAAATATATTAGTTGTGGCTAAAAGAAGTTCCTTGATGAGAAAAAGGAAGTCTTATTAACCTAAAAATGAGAAAAAAGTAAGTCCCAGCATAGTGAGAATAAGTAAGGTCCTGGGGCCACCTACTCCATAGGAGACACTCTTCTGCTGAAGAGGAATTCTCTGTCATGGCCTGGACCCTGAGACTCTCGGGATTTTTTGAGTGCCATTCGTGCATTCACCCACTGAACAAAAACTTCCTAAGCACTGATTTACTGTATTGCCACTAGGAAGGAAGAAAACCCTTTTTACCTCAGTCGGTGGTTTTTACCTGACTTACTGCCAGGGTCGGTTGCTGTTTCAGCAAAGGCTTTAACTTACCAGAAGTGGTAGAACAGGGAAGGACATTGGCCGAGCCCTGTCTCCGGTACGAAACATGCAGGAACTCGGACATTTTCACGGCCTTTAAAAATCAAGGGAAACAAAGGGGCCTCAAGTAGACACGCTGCGCCCCTACGCGGCCAGTACTGACGGACCCGCCGCAGCATTCCCGGCCTGTGCGGATGACCGATGACGGGCTCGGACTTCCGCAGACACAGGCACCGGCGGAGCGCTACCGGAAGTGGCGGAGCGCTACCGGAAGTGGCGGAGCGCTACCGGAAGTGGCGGAGCGCTACCGGAAGTGGCGGAGCGGACGATATCCCGCACCTCAGAAGGGCTCCACGTTTTCACCCCACTTCTGTCGTGTCTCCGCAATCGACCTGGTTTCCAAGCTGACGCTCAGCGCACCTCTTCTCTCTGTCCCCACGCAGGTGTATCGTGGGCTTCATCAGCAAGGAGCGGGAGCGCGCGCTGCTGAAGGACCAGCAGCCCGGGACGTTCCTGCTGCGCTTCAGCGAGAGCTGCCGCGAAGGCGCCATCACGTTCACGTGGGTGGAGCGCCCCCAGAACGGAGGAGGTGAGCCTGGGCGCATGCGCGTCCCACGGGCCCTGCCCCTTCGCGCCCCCCCCCCCCGCGAAGCCGCTGTGCAGCCACAGCCCGGTGGCTGTCAAACCCACCCCCTGAGCGTCGCCAAGAGGGTGTGATACGTCGCCAGGAATATTCATGGGTCACTGCCCGGGAGGAAGTGACGGGTGAGAAACAGACGAGGCCGAGTGCTGCTCTTTCTGTCCCGCCTGCTACGTGTAGGGCGAGGACGTGTGTCCGCGTGGCTGCCTCGCAGTTTCGGGGAGGACACCCACTTTGTGGAGGCCTGTGCCCCCAGGGCCACGCGGGGAGGCCCCTCTGGAGGCGCGCGGTCCCCGGCAGGCTCCGGGTCAGGGGTCCTACACGCCCCGCGCCGCCCTTGGCCCCCGCCTTGGCCCTGCGTGCATACTTTGTTCTCGAGGGGGTTTGCGCTTCCTCAGATGAGTTTGCGGGGCAAAGACGCCCAGCACAGCCGCACCCTGCGGCAGGGTTCCGGGGAGAAGGCCGAGCAGCAGAGAGGAGACGATAGACACGGTCCTTTCCGCACTTGCTCTCAGTTTGCGCTCTGGGGGGGCTGAGGGAACCCAGTGACTTTCCTGCCTTCAGGGGACAGGGGCGAAAATGGGGCATACTTCAGTTCCATATTTTTATTTTATTTTATTTTACTTGTTTATTTTATTTTAATTTTTAAAAGTTTTTTTAAAGATTTTATTTATGTATTTGACAGAGACAGAAATCACAAGTAGGCAGAGAGGCAGGCAGAGAGAGAGGAGGAAGCAGGCTCCCCGCTGAGCAGAGAGCCCCATGCGGGGCTCGATCCCAGGACCCTGAGACCCTGACCTGAGTCGAAGGCAGAAGCTTAACCCACTGAGCCACCCAGGCCCCCTTATTTTTATTTTTCTCCTAATGAAAATTGAGGAAGGCTGGGATTAGGGCCGAGGGTAGGCAGGAGATGTTAGAAGCAGCCTTGTCCATCTTCTCCAGTAGTGCCTTTCCCAAGCTAAATGAGCAGTGGAGCCAGCCAAGCTGGAGGCAGAGCTGAGGTCCTTGGCATCCAGAAAGCCTAGGTGGGGCAACACCAGCTCCAGATCTTTGGGGCGCTGGCAGCCTGCACATTAGGGCAGAGTCCCCGGAGCACCCGGACAGCAGCCTCCGAATGTGTGCACCTGAAAGTGAGCTTCTGGGTGGGTCAGGAGGCGGCATTCAGATCACGTCTGGGAGTAAGACCACGAGTAAATTAAAGGGGTTTATTGCAGTAAGGATTAGAAGAAAAAGTGGCAAGTAGGATCCTTTTTTGTTTAAAAAATTGCTTTCTGGGTATTGCATTAATTATTTTAGTAAAAAGTTATGTACTTCAGTCTGAAAAGAAAAGCAACTGGAGAGTGAGCTTATTTTTTATTAACTTAATCTGTGGCTTGAGCCAAGAAGATCCAGTTAGTATTTCCCTAGCTGCCCCCAGGTGGGGCCATCATTGAAGATGCAGGCTACCGAAGATGTTTAATAAACCTCTTCTTGCCAGGTTTACAAGTCTCAGCAAATAATGACAAGGGCAGTGTTGTTGCATTGCCTTTATGTTTCTTGTTTCTCAGAAAGGATTATGATTTATTCAGAAATGAAGCAACATGCTGTGTTATAAGTCCTATATCATGATTAGTTCTTATCGGGTTTGCTCAAATCCACGAACTCTGCAATGTTTTGCTTTTCTCCTCTGCTGTTTTGGGATTAGTCCATGGAACTTACTTGGATCTTCTTCTTTTTTAGAACCTCACTTCCATGCCGTTGAACCCTACACGAAGAAAGAACTTTCTGCTGTTACTTTCCCTGATATTATTCGCAATTACAAAGTCATGGCTGCTGAAAATATTCCAGAGAATCCCCTGAAGTATCTGTATCCGAATATTGATAAAGACCATGCCTTTGGGAAATACTACTCCAGGCCAAAGGAAGGTAGGTGGGGGAGTGAACGGCACCACCCTTATGAGCTGAAGCGCAGTTCGCTCATTCCTGGTATGAGGAGGTTCTCACTTCCTCACTGTCCACAGGTTTGCTGGAGCCAGGCTTTAATAGCACACACCACCCTTGGCTTCCTGGAAGTGCATGGCGCCTGCAGAAGCTTTACCCTTGCTGTGGCATTAACTTCCTACTTTCTTTTGAATCGCTGTAAGCAGGCTTTCCAAAGATGGTATAAACCAGCATAGCTGAAATACAACATGTTATTTGGCCTGATACAGACAGTAAGAAATGAACAAAGAATTTGATGTTTTAGGAGTGTTGACAAAGTCCATTTCTGGTCTTGTGTATTCATTACATTATTTTCCCACATGCAGAGTGGTAAAAGGAGGGAATACCATGGCCAACTGATTTATACCAGCCTGTTCCTGTTAAAATTGGGAAAATTAAGGCCCAGGAGAAGCAAAACTGTTCATTTAGGGTGATCTGATTAGTTTACGAGATCATATTATTCCAAGTGATTGTTGTTAAGAGCAGACCTGAGCTAGAACAGGTCTCCTGCTTCTTTGTCTTTACCAAATGCATTTGAGAACTTTCACATTAGGTGCTCTGGTTTGGAACATGCCAATAGAGTTTTTTATTTTCCAGAACCAGAAATCTCAATATCCACACAGTTGCTTTGGGAAGAAGATGCCGCTAGCTTTACCCTGCCAGCCGTGTATATCGTACCAGCCAGGCTAGGACCAATAACCCAGATACAGTTTTGCACATTTTGTGTTCCAGGTGTAGGATTTCAAGCCTGGGAAGGAGAGAGCTCGCAGCTTGACTTCTGTCCTGAGCTCCTCGCCTTTCCCTCTAGGTTGCTTCTGCATTCCCACCAGAATTTGAGGTGATCCAGGCAGGGAAGTCACAGCCCCATAAAGCTACAGGACCCTAACCTGACTGTTAGGGCAAACAGTAACATTCTGATGAAAGAGAACATTGATGTCCTTGGGTAAACCCTGCTAACAGAAAGTTGTACCTGATGTGTTTGCTTCTAGCCCCAGAACCAATGGAACTCGATGGCCCTAAAGGAACTGGATACATCAAGACAGAGTTGATTTCTGTGTCTGAAGTGTAAGTGAACACAGAAGAGAGCCATGTTTAAAAACCACAGGCCAGCCCCGCTCCTGCTTTCTCATTGTAATTGCTGCTGCCGCCACCAAAGTTGGACTTGTTGGAAAGATTCTAACTAGAGATCCTGGTGCCACTGCCTATCAGAATTTTACTGCCTTTATAAAAACAAACAAACAAAACAAACAAACAGAAAAACCCCCAAAACCCTAAACACCACCACCACCACCCAAAGTTGTATTTAAGTACCCCCCCAACTGATATTTTGAAAAAGTATAAATAAAATGAACAAAAATGGATCACAGTGGGAAAGTAGTTCTTTTCAATCGAGGAAAGGCCAAAGTGGTGATTGAGATACATTTTTTTCGCTTGCTTTTATTTTGTTGTTTCATTTTATAAAAGGTAGAAAAAATTTGGAAAAGTCATTGTCAGTTATTTGGCCCGCAGCACTGTCTTGGGGTGAATGGATGTAGCCTTCATGTAAAAACACTCTGGAGCAGCTTTATCTGCATACAAACCTCAAGGTAGGGACGAGGGACTCCCCAGACATTCCTCCTGAGCTTGGAAGCTTGGAGCTTCTAGGCCAGCCTCGGCCCCGAGGCATTGGCCTCGCAGAGTGATGCGCTGTCCGCGCTCACCCGCACCTTAACCAGGCAGGAGCGGCGCAGGTCCCAAGTCTGGCTACTTCTCACTCACGTCTCTAGAGTCCTGGACATTTCCCAAGGGGCTGGGCTGGGGACAGGAACCTCCTGCGATCTGTACTTTTCCAAGGGTCCTGCACGAGCAGATGCCCTGAGCCGAAGTAACGATCTCCGGTGACAATTCCGTCACAGGCCGAAGACGAAATGTCCAAGCTGGCACCACCGTGTTCACAGTCTCAGTGCTAACATTTCCTTTTCTTCTCTCCCCATTCTAGTCACCCCTCTCGACTTCAGACCACAGACAACCTGCTCCCCATGTCTCCCGAGGAGTTTGACGAGGTGTCACGGATAGTGGGTTCTGTCGAGTTCGACAGTATGGTGAGTACCCGGTGGCGATGGTGTCGGCTCTTGCCGAGCAGGCGTCCTTGGGGCCGGGAGGGCGCTTGCGGCTGCCCGGCTCGGCCGCGGGGTATCGGCCGCAGCCTCCGGCAGAGCCGTCGGACGTGCGTTTTCGATCAGCCCTAACAAGTCAGAGCCTGCTGTGCTTCAGCAAGCTTCCTCATCACCAGGATGCTTTATCCCTGGCACTCAGCACTTTCCAAAAACTAAATGACATTTCGGGTATTTCAGAGTTTCACCTCTGCCCTTTGAAGTTGTCCTTGCCGAAATTTCATATGTCAAGGAACTACAGTTTCTCTGATAAAATGTTTTCCTCCGGCCTGTTATTTCAGCACTGTGTCTGGACGAAGGAGTGTTACTTTTGGGGAGAGTGAGGGCTGATGCTTGGCAGTTAACAGTCCTTGGAGACTTTACCAGCGACAGGGGAATCGTTCCACCTGCTTCGTATTTGAGGACCGATGTGTGCTGCTCGCAGCTGCGATGGTCGGCTGCTTGCCAAGAGTAGCAGGTTCTAGGAGTGAAAGAGTTATGAGTGTCAACGACCAGAATAGGAACAGGGTTGTCTACAAAAGAGAGAATCTGTTGCCTTTGAGAGAATGTTTTTCAGTAAATCAAATAGTATTGTTTGCCTGTCAGGCCGAAACCCTTCCTCTTGAAGACTTTTTTGGTTGGCTGGAATTTTGCTGACACTGTTTAATTTGGAATGCTTTTCCATGGGAAGCTGTTCCAGTTTATTTGTTAAAATGTGTTTACTCCTTTAAAAAAAGTCCTGCCTGAGTTATTACCGTCCTTTTTTCATCAGTTTCTTGTAACTGGTATCGGGCACAGACCGTGTGCTCAGGGGGCGAGGCGGGAGGGCAGGGAAGGGAGAGGTGGAGAGGGGGTGCCACCCTTCACACACCTGGGGTCATGTAGCCGTGTGTGCATGTGACGTCAGTAACAGCTGTTGAGAGTCAAGTTTCCGGTGTGTAACTTTTCTCTTGGTGGTCCCTTGTTCTCACCTAGAGAAGCCCAGGCTGAGACTTTTAGAGACCTTGATTTCTTACACCTTCCTGATTGTTGAAAATGAAAAAATTCACTTCTGTTCTGTTGGCACATATAAAATGAACCTTTTTTATGGGCAAGGACTCCTCTCCTGTTGGAATGTAGCGCCCGAGGCTGCTATAAAGTACTTTATAAGCCCAACACAAAGACGGAACAAATGCAAAGCCGTCTTCCGGGAGTGTAAGATGTGTTGACAGAACCACAAAATGGTTGACCTTCTTTCATGCCTTCTTTGTTGTTCCCGAGCAAGGTACATTATCATCACAGTCAGCCCCAGCACTGTTGGTAGGTGAGACGTTCTGTGTACCGGGCACCCCACCAGGAGTGACTTCATCAGTCTTCACAACTGCCTTCTGAGTTAGCTGTTACTGTTCTCAGTTTTACAGTGTGGAAAAGGAGCCCCCCCATCCCAAGCTGTACGACTTGACTAAGGCCAACCAGCTAGTGAATGGTGGAGGGAGTATGTGGATCCACCCGGTGGGTCTCTAGCGTGCAGGCCGTCCACTCTCCTGGAATGCCTCCCAGAACAACAAGAGCTTCCTTTCTTCCCAAACATCCACCACAGAGAAACTGTTTGCACAGGACTCCCTAGGTCTCGTTCCAGTTTATTAGGACAAAGGCAGCGTGGCCTTCAGGTGGGAAGCCTGTGTTTGGGATTCGGAAGTCAGAGTTCCAACTCTGTCATCACCATTATTCCCCTTGACCTTAAGAAAATAAGATGGATTAGTTGCGTCCATCTGTGCAAGCGTGTGACTGACTTTCTCTGTGCTTTTAGAATGATACTGGGAGAGGGATTTAAATTCTCTAAATGAACGCCAGGAAATGGACACCCCCTCCCCACAGCCATTCCATTCCAGATGATTTCATTCATTTCATTTGTAGGGCAAAAGAAGTCTGTTGTGCACACCCACACGCATGTGCACACGCACACACATACATATCTCTCCAGGTTCAACCTTTAGAAGACTGAGAGAGCTAGGAGAGGTGATAATATGGACAAGCCACTGGCTGGACAAAATAAAAGTTGGATTAGTCCCCAAACTGGGTGGACTCTACTTTATCTCATAAGATCTTGTCCTTGACCTTGGCCATGACTTCCAGTCAGCATCTGCTTTCTACTCCTGGCGGGAGAGCATATGCTGTGAAACAGAGCGGCCTCTCCCGGGGCCTGCTGTTTCAGCCTCGTCTGCAGGCTGCCAGTCTGGACTAGGGTCAGGACCAGGAGAGACCACAGGCCCCTGAGGAAACTGTCCGAGAGACAGAGCACCAGTGTTTTCCTCAGGATGACTTGAGTATTTGTTTAGTCTGGATTTCCTGTACAACAGACTTCTTCCTCAGGGACTACGTGAGAACCAGTCTACTCTCCTGCCGGCCTTTGGCAAAAATGATAATAACAACATGAACGTTTATTGACCATCTCTCGTTCCATCTGCTGCACTAGGCACTGCACATGGTTTCTCATTTAATCCTTCCATCACGTCCTTCTGCCAGGTCCTCTTAGCCTGCTTTGGAAGGACAAGACCTTGAGATTTAGAGAGGCTGAGTGATACACCACAGTCACACATGCCAGTAAGAGACGGTGACAGGATATGGATCCAGGCTTTCTCTCCTTCTCTCTGTCTCTCTCTTTTTCCCTCTCTCCAAAAGTCCACTCTCTCAACTACGTATTTCAGCCACACACTGAAATGTAGGGGGAAAACCTTCACTGCGCTTTCAATCCAAAATAATGTTCATAAGAGCCCACTGTGTCCTACCCATCATTGAGCACTTAGGATTAAAAATAATGGGCTCATTGTAGAAACAACTATAAATCATTACAAATTCTGACTTGATTGGGTCACTCTGTGGCTTCCTAAAGAGGTATTAGAGGAATTCTCCAAAACCTTAAAGGGCAGTTCCCAAGAGGCTTACAGTCTAGTCCTGTGTTTCTCTTGGTATTCTGGGAGCCGAGTAATTTTCGGTTTCAGAGGGCTGTTCTCTGCCTTGTGGAATACTTAGCAGCACCCCCGGCCTCTGCCCCCTAGAGGCCACTAGCACCCCCAGACCCAAACCCAGTCATGATGATCAACCATGTCTCTAGACGTTGCTGGAAGGCAGACCCAGCGCTGGTGAAGAGCCCCTGGCCTGCGAGAGCCCAGTGTGGGGAGTGAGGAAGTCAGGGGCAGGCTGGGATTCCTTGGATGCGCAATTTACTGCCCACAAGGTGCGCTGCTCTGGGCAGCTGGGCAGGAGGCTCTGCGGGGGGAAGGGCAGGGCTGCCTCCAAATTCTGTGTCTCTAGTCTGTACCTGAAAGGCATTCATTCATTATTCCCACTGCGTGGCCTTTAAGGAAAAGTCATCATCTCCCCCCACGCAGTCCTCCCTCGGGCACACAGCTCAGCACTGCCTCGCTCTTGTTTTGTGGGAGCGGATTTGCCACGTTGCTCTGCCCCCAGACTTGCATAACAGCAGAATGCTTTATGCGGCCTGGATGACTGGACAGAATTAAGCCTGCAGGCTGCAGAGGAATAATCCATCTGCTTAGATGATATAAAAGGTCTTGATTAGTCCAGGAAAAAAGGATAAATAGCACATGTGAAGGCCCTCCAATGTCATAGTGGTTATTTGCTGTGGAAGTGTCTTCCTACTACCCCATTGTAGAACCGACGAGCCGTGTCAAATGTGTGGGTCTGCATTTCCTAAGAGCTGTGTAATAAACTTAACCACGTTTTATCTTTTACAGATGAATGCAGTATAGAGCATGAATATTTCTCATCTCTGGAGACATTTTTCCTTCCCATCTGTGATTCCCTCCTGCTGCTCTGTTCCTTCACATCCTATGTTTTTAGGGAAATGAAACAAAGACGAACAAATTTGCTGCAACCTGTTGATAGCAAGTGGATTTTCCCCAAGTTCAGAAACGTCTGTTACTCTGAAGGGCTTCATGCGTCTAATGAAAAAGGTAAAACTGAAAGGCCCTCTCTATAGTGTGGGTTTCACAAAGAAAAATATCCAGATTCGCTGAAAACGTCAGGGCTAGAATGGGAATCCTTTAGGAAAGGCGAGAAGTTGAGCAGCATGTAAAATGCTGTGCACGAAGTCCGTGCCTGGCTGCTGTTACAGGCTGTTGGATAGATCACACGGTTACTTACGAACTTCTTGATGTAGGATTGGCAGATTTCTATTCTGGAGACATTTACTTGGTCCCTCTGCTGCAAATATGGCTGGAGGTTTTCCGTTGGGTTACCTATGAAATCCTTCAGAGCTAAGTCACACTGAATTACATCGACTGTTTATCAAAGGTGGCCATCCTGTATCTGCGCAGGGGGTAAAAGATGTGTTCTTCATTTTATTACGTTTTCCACGCTGGCCGTTTAAAGCTAAAAGCAAATTCTCTCTCTTGGGAGACTTAGCTTTTCTGTCTCTTATGGCTATATGATACTTGCTAATATTAGTAGAAGGAAATACGTTTTCCGGACTCTTGAGTAGTTTTTTTTTTTTTTCTGTCTAAGCCTTAATGTCCAAAGCTGAATATATCCCGCCTTCCTAGAAGTCACTAGTAAATGAAATTATCTTCACATTTCAGTCCTGGGAGCCAGGCTATTAACAACCGTGCTCTCGAGACAAAGTCCTGTTACTCTTCAAAAAGTTTAAGTTAATCATAGATCTAGGCCAACTCAGAAATTTAGTTCATGTTTCTTAAATGGGTTAATGTGTCTTTATTGTTATTAGCTGGTATTTAGTCTTAGTCATGCAATTTTCAAATCGAGAAGAAAAAAGAGTGACTGACAAGTAATTAACCAGAGATCCTATGAGAATCAAACAATTTGAGAACTCGTCCTGTGTAACTGCATTGAGAATTGCATGTTTTTCAGTGATGTGTGTCTCTGAAAAATACATTTGCAAATGGTTCCATCATCTCTCCTGTGCTTTTTCTAGACTGCTTTCTGATGTTCCGTGAAGCGTATTCTGTTACTCACCATCTTCCCTCACTAGCACCGATGCCACGCACGTGGCTTGGGGGGGCGGGATTTGCACGTTCTTACATTCACAGACAGACGGCTGTCTCTGTAGCTGCGCCTTCATTTCCCACCGTCACCACCAGTTATATTAGTACATAAATGCCATCTTTTTCTGGTGGGGATAAACTTTTCTCAAAGTCTATTTTAAAATTTAAACTATCTGTATTGCCTTAAATACACTGTGCACGTGGTACTCCCCTCCCCTCAGTTTTTACTTAAGACCGCGTGAACCTGACTGGCTTTGCATTGACTTTTTTTTTTTTAAGATTTTACTTATTTATTTGACAGAGATCACAGGTGGGCAGGGAGGCAGGCAGAGAGAGAGGGAAACAGGCTCCCCGCTGAGCAGAGAGCCCGATGGATGCGGGGCTCAATCCCAGGACCCTGAGATCATGACCTGAGCCGAAGGCAGCGGCTTAACTGACTGGGCCACCCAGGCGCCCTGTACTGACTTTTCAGATCGATAGGAGGAAGGAACAAAGAACAGAATGTTAAAAAAAATATTGTTTCTAATTGTCAGCATTTTAACTGTTTGGTGTGTTTGGCCCTTTGAGAACAACCTGGCGTGGTTTCATTTTACCATGCCGACCAAGAGATTTTGGTTACTTATGAGAAGTATTGAAACTCTAATGTTAGTCTCTTACAAACAAGTTTGGCGTAAAGATTTTAAAAGTTTCTGGCATTTATGTGTAGGTTTGATGTTTTTCCCATTTTCTTATGATCAAACATACAAACGTGAATCCGGATTTTTTAGTAAGGCTGGTAACACCACGTTTCTGAGCACCGGCCCTTCTTACCCTGCTTGCAGCCCACACGGCTCTGGTGGATGGGTCAGTGGGAGAGAGCAGGCAGGAAGCAGTTCTGGAATGAGCTACAGGAGTGCCATGAAAAGCAAACAAACAAAGTGCTCTGGTCTTGATGACCACAGCTGTCTCCAAATGCGCAAATAATTTGGCAGTTAGTTTGAAATATATTTTGGTTCTGCTAATATAAGTTCCTAACTTAAAAACACATGGAAAGTGGGACTCTTGTCTCCAAAGCCACATCTCAGACCCACATCCCAAGATCAGAGGGGCTCTTCCTGAGGAGTCTCTGTGCCCACGCCAAAAAGGGCCATTTTTCTCCAAAGATGTTTTAAGCTAGAAAGCCATTGCTTTTTCAGAGTAAAAGGCACCCTGAGCTGGGAGAAAAAAAAAATCATGTAGTGAAAGACATAATCACTACTTAAACATAAATCTGGCAGCCTTGACCTAACTATTGTTTGAAGAGTCATCCGGGAAGAGTGGTGTAGGCTTGAATGCTGGCATCGTAGCAGATAGGACCTTTCTCATCTCTGCATCTGCAGTCTTCACATCTTGGAAATACAGTTTCTTTCTAATAAACATGGAGATCTGTATTTCTCCAGTAGATAAGGCCCTGCCTAACCCTAAGCTTGTATTCATATATAATTGATCATTATCATGAGTCACCATGTAGATCCTGGCTTAGGGATGTTTATGAGTTTTAAGAGTGCTTCTGGTGTGGTTTTGTAGAGGGTTTGATAAGCACAGAGCTTTTATACACCACCACCAAAATTTCTCAAATCAAATAGGAAGGAGATTCCTGAGATGGCAATAAATGATTGAGCTATTTATTCAGCATTAAATGACCAAAATCTACTTAGTGCCTGTAAGCTAAAATGGAATATTAAGTCAATAAACAGAGCATTCCTTTCACCTCTGACTGTCCTGGGGAAAAAACTAGAAATTGTTTTGAAAACTGTGGTACCTACTGTTTGGACTGGGATGCTGTTGCCAGAGCAATGGGTATTTGCCCGAGTGGCTTCTTTTGGGTAGTTAAGACTCACTAATTGAACTCACTGTACTAGTTCATCAAATATTACTGAGCACCTGCAGACAGCCGGCACTATTCTAGACATTTGGGAAACATCGGTAAGCGAAAACAAAGAGCCCTGCTCTTTTGGAGGCCAAGACATTGTGAGATACTGGATCATAGGTTCTAACTGCCTTACTTATGGAAACATAAGATTTTGTGAAACAGCCAAAAGCTACAGATAATTTAAATTTGTTCTATAAAAATGTCCACAATTCCAAGGAAATGGCATTTAAAAGTTTCAAGAAGGCTAAAGATAATATGGTTTTTAGAACCTTCTAATATGAATTTTATAGCTCTTAAAAGATACAATCATACTCCACTTCCAAGTTTTGGTAGACTAACTTCAGGTTTATGTGTATGCTGTACTGAGGAGTTAAACCTCTTACTTGGCCAACTGAAAAAAAGTACCACACTTAAGCATTTGTAAACGTAGTAAATTTATATTGGGCATACAAATGTAGAGGTACCTCAGTGGTACCTTTGGCAGGAAGCTAATAATCGGTTTTGCATTCTTATACTATGTGAAGTCTGTGTTTCCTAGTGCCATCGCGCCACTCTAATGCCCTGCTGTTGGTGTGTTGGCAGCCTTTCCCTGGTTTTCTGTACATGAATGAAGCAGTTTTTGTTATTATGTCTGCTTGTTGGACTCAATCCTAGTAGACTCTTTAAAAGACATGTGGAGAGGAACACCTGGGTGGCTCAGTGGGTTAAAAGCCTCTGCCTTCGGCTCAGGTCATGATCCTTGGGTCCCGCATGGGACTGCCTGCTCACTGGGGAGTCTGCTTCTTCCTCTCCCTCTGCCTGCCGCTCCCTCTGCTTGTGTGCTGTGTCTGTCTGTCTCTCTCAAATAAATCTTTAAAAACAAAACAAACAAAAAGACATGGAGAGGCAGCTAGGGGTAAGGCTGGAGTGCATGGAGGCCTGGAGTTGGGTCAAGGCTCCAGAATAGAAATAAAATGCCCAGTGTTTGCCCCTTTGTAATAACTGACTTAATTTTCTGATCCTTCCTGTCTCAAGACACCCATACGTTCCCTGATCTTCTAGTAGTCACATCCTTTCTTTATGTAACTATAAAATACCCCTTCCCCCAAAAGCCCCTTTTTAAAGTCTGACCTAACACATTCACGGGCTGCTTCCCTGTGCTGTCTGGCCTGTGAGTCATGAATTTACTCATTTACTCATTTTACTATGAAAGTTAGTAAGTAAAATTAGATTACCCAGTCCTTAAAAACAGTCCCAGGAAAGTAATACGCTCCTGTTGTATCAAGGATAAGCATAATTTAATTTTTTTGTACTTGGTGTTGCTCCCGTTTCCCCTGCGCGGGTGTGCGCACGCGTGGCTCCTGGCGGCCACACGCGGCAAGGCTGAGCACTGTAGCACTCAGACGCTTCTCTGTAAAACTCCACAGTTTTAACCCGCTGAGCCACCCAGGCGCCCCTAAGACTCCATAGTTTGAAAGTCCATACTTGTCTGTCTGTAAAGTCCGAGTTTTCTGTCCATAGCGGGGACCGTGTGGTAGGATGTAGAGAAGGAAGATGAGACTCGGAGTTCTGTATCACAGCCCACTCGGGTCTCAGCGTCATCCGTGAGAATGGGAGTAGATTAGAGATGCTGATGTCTCTCTCCGCCCTAAGATGTCAGAAATGCGGATGATTCGCACCGCCCGACTACTGCAAAGCAAAGTACTTTGTGACAAACAGCTCTGGTAGCTGAAAACGGCAGCCGTGTATTCTCATGCTGTCTCTACGGTTAGAAAACCACACGCTGCCCCTAACCCTGTAGATAGGGGGTTTCTGGCCTTGGGAGCGAATGCCACCCCATATACCCACGAACCAGAAAGGTGCTGCAGTGTGCCGGCTCGTCCTGCTCAGACCCTAGTGTGGCTGCACTGGATACAGCCCCCTAGAGAGGTGCCAAGGCTCCGTGCAAACCAGCCCTCTCTCCACTAGCAGAGGCCGGAAGCCCTCCTAGTGAAGGACATGCCTAATGATTGAATTCTGCAGGTACTTACGGAGTGTGTCCTAACTGCAGACCGATAGTGTTAGCTTCTAGAGCGCTGGAAACGTGCCTGTCCATCCTCCCACCCTCAAGGATGAACTCCTTACAGGGTCTCGTCTTAATCATTGTGAGAAGCCCCGCTGCCACCTTGCATAGTTCCTGGCTCAGAGTGGGCATTAGAAATTGATTCGAACCAACTAGATACAGTCTGTATGCTCAGCAGAGTTCCTAACCCAGTGATGTAAGAGAACCTTAGTGGTTTTAAAAAATTCATTTTTACAGATTTTTTTGATACATGTATTTATTATGCTGTAAAAAGCAACACTACCTGATTTCATTTAAAATAAATATTTCCCAATTTCAGAATACTTACAACTTATAGTTTTAAGATTAGATTCACTTTGGGAGGTTCTGGAAGCAAATACATTCATAGCTGTACAGTCCCCAGGAAGAATCTAAATCCAGCATCAGGTCATCAACCCCCCAGACAGATAACAGCATCAAACAGTGGACCGCGAATCACTCTGCAGCTAACGGGCAGTGTGGGCGGGAGTGGGATACAGCACGTTACACCCAAAAATGAGATCATTAGAATTGAGACCACCAAAAACAACAGTGTAGACGGAGCTTTAAATAAACATGACCCTAGAGAGCTCTCATGGTATAGAAAAAGCACTGACGATCCTAAAGCCAAAACAAAAGGATCTTCGGAGTACGCTGACGGCAGCAGTTTTGAGCACAGTCCAGAGCACTGAAGCCAAGTGTGCTTGTTACAACCAGGCAGCAGCCAGAGCGGGGCCTGGGAGCCACACAACTGCACGGGTAAATAAGGGCACATTGGGCTAAACCACAAAGATCTTACAAAGTACTTTTGACCTGAAAAAAAGATGAAAACTGTTTCCAAACAATAGTTAGAATCTCTTTTCATTAAAGCCTCAAAATTGTTGGTAACCTTTAAGCCACACAGCAGAATCGTCGTAGTGTTTCATTTTCATCACGCAAAGCAGGCTGCTGCTTGAGCAGTCATTTCAGTTAAAGAACATCCCACCCCGTTAACATCTGCGGGGACGATGCCGTCCCTCTGCCAGCTCTCCCTGTCTTCGCGGCTTGACAGATCTTGGGGGGGTGGGGGAGAGGACACAGTGGCAGGGCTGGGCGCCCGGCCTCCGTATTCCCGCAGGAGCAGCCACGTGGGCGCGGCTTTGGGCCTGATGCAGCTCAGGGAAGGGACTGTCCACGGTTCCTCCGAAGGTAACAGAAGGGCAACGGCCGAAGCCACTCACTTTGGAAGCAAAAACGGAAGCATTTGGAGGGTGTTAGAGGGGAAAGGGCCCTTCGGCATGATAAAGGCTGGAAGCAGCAGTGTGTGCTGATAGACGGGGGGAAAAAGGGAACTTGCTGAATTTGCTGCAATATAACAGCTAGCATCTGGGAGTAGAGGACTTTGTTCATTTCACTACATAGGGCTTTGAAGAAGTCCACTTGTACGTGTATGTGCCTGTGTGTGTGCTTAATATCAGAAATCCTCATTCGCAGACCCCTTTACCTCTGAGGTATGACAGGATAAAGCACAGGTACGTTCCTCCCCAAGACAACAGTGGGTCTCAGTCTAAAATGAGGCCTTTTCTTACTAGAGTCGGCCACCAATTATACAGTAATTATACAGCAGAGAGTCAGGAGAAAACTGGAGTGATCTGGGGGTCCCCCAAAAAGAACAAATATCTTGATGCCTTTAATAATGGGTTTAAAAACAAACGATAACAGTTCCCATACCATCGTAACAACTTTGGTAGCTGAGAGTGTTGACCTGTATTTACCCTCATCTTTATCCTGGAAACTGAAACATACCTTAAAGAGCTGTGGTAGCTCATCCCTTCCTTTTTTAGGTTGATGAATTTGACTAATTTGTACTTAGCTTAGTAGTTTGTCTCTGGTTCATCACCTGTAGACAAATGGCATAATTGTAGCTCGGCTGCCAGATAATGTGAGACCTTTTCTGACTTAGGGTGGAAAACACGAAGACTGCATAGAGTGCCGGCACCCACATTCCCAGCTAAAGCAAAGAGGCAAATCGCTAAACGTCCGGGAAGAGAGGCTGGACGAAGGGCGATATAGAAAAAGGAAATTTTTCCCGAAAGTATTATATAACTACATTCACATAAATATTTTGGTCACCAAACATAAATCTTAAACAGATTCCCTGATAAAGTCTAATCAGAATTGGTCTATGCTACTACAAGTTGTTAACTATTTTAATTTTTAAAGAGTCACGCCAGGAAGCTAGGGTCTTGGGAGACATTTAAAACAGAACCCTAAGTGCATATGGTTGTTCAGACACTCAAACTAAATCTACATTTGAAGTGCTGAAAAATCACTCTTTTTGCTCCTAAAGGCAGCCTTGACCCATCTGGACAGACTGTACAACAGAACTTATTTTTTAAATGCCTACGTTCATCATACAGATTGAAAATTCACAGAACACACAAAAATCATGAAGACCACACAGTTAAGCTAGCATCGGTAACTACTTTTACATCAAATTATACAATGCACGAGGTAAATATTGCTCACATTATGGAGGGAGATTGTTTTATTTCTATTTTTTCCCAAAGAGCTCAGATTTGTCCTGTGTGTACAATGAAGAAAACTCCAGTAACACTGAAATGACAAATGTCGTAAAATAGACACATCACTGCCAGATAGAAATACACACGTTCTTCATAATCATTTTCCACAATTAAATAGGTAAGTGATTTCTATTTGGGGCTTAAGAGCATTATAACAATCCATCAAGATTCTTATGGACCGTTTGGTTTTCTTTTCCGTTGTCGGAATCTCCTTGAGGCGTGTACTGGACCTGGTACTCCTGGAGGATTTTAAATACATCGTGGTGTCCGAAGTGCAGCGCTTCGTCCATGGGCGTGTTATTCCACCTGAATAAGTAGCACAACACGGACGGGGCGTTAGATGGTCCCCACACAGAGATGAAAACCCAGCGTTCTGAGATGCTAAATCTAGCAGGCTTAAGGGCCATTCAGGTTTCGCCATTTTATCGCTGTTACACGGAAGGTACAGAAGGGGATTCATAATTCAGAGAGGTCTTACAGGTCACTTGAGATACGGGGAGCAAGGGAAAACAAGCAGTCGTTAGAAATGGATCTTGCAAAAAAAAAAAATGGATCTTGCTCACATATCTAAGTGTGTGTGGAGGGGAGGTTCTAGTGTGGACAGATACCATGGACTCCTCCGGGATTCCTGAATTTTAATTTCATGAAAAGCCCACAGGATCGCTCCTTAAATAAAATATTCAAGGAAGAGTCAGGTATCTAACACCCATCACCCTATCCTTTGATCGAAAATTTGTGTTCCTGTCAATTCAAAAATTCCGACCAATCTCAGAAGTCTGGAAATAACTGTGACCTCATTAGGGCCCAGATACACACCGGAGGAGCGGCCTCAGCCCCAGAGGGCTTGACACGGTCCTCATCTCTGGTAAGGATGGGAACCCAGGGGCTCAAACGGACCACTGCACCCCCAGAACAATAAAGGTGCTTTCCACGGTGCGTTTCTGGGGTGTGCTCCTCAGGGACTGGTGAAGACTGAAAAAGAGTTGCCAGCAGCGACTAACCACCTCAACAGCCCTTGGAGAGAAGAGATAATACCGTGAACTCTCAACACAGGTAGAGGAGAGAGAGAGAATCGGTTCCCGAACACTCGACACAACTACTGAGCCTCTCTCCCTCTCGCCGCTGAACTTCTCCATGGCCGCCAGGCGCCCAGACTCCCACTTTTGCATGTGCTACTCCCCCAGCCTTCTGGTTTTCCCTCTTGCCATTTCTTCTTTCCCGCTCTGCCTTCAACCTTTAACCTCCTTAATGCGATCACAGCGGGAACTGAGGTTTTTTTGAAAAGTCTCAGAAAATATTTCTGGATAAAATTTGGTAATCTTCATTTTAAAAACCAGGTAAGTCATTATTTACATGCATCTTCGTGTTTCTCCAATAACAGCTCCTTTCCCACACTGGCCTTCATTAATCTGGGGAGTCCGTGGCCTTAAACGGGGTGGGGGGCTATTCAGGCATCTACAGCATATAAGGAACTTTCCAGAACAAGCGCATGTTAACGGCAAGTTATCTGACAACTCTTCCTCCATGAAATAATACAAACTGTCCACTTCAAAGAATACATTCGCTCCAGCCTACTTTACAGTTGAGGGAACACGGAGTCTGTGAAATGGGGAAAGGAGTTGTCTCGGTTTAGCTCGTGTTCTCGAGTAGCTGAATATCCAGTGACCAAGTTACCTACTTAACTCCTGCCTGTCAGGTGGGCGCATCTACTTCCACATTCCTAGAGGCCAATGTAGGGCAAAAAGCAAAACATTTCAATCTTTAGATATAAAGGATAAAATATAAAAAAAAGCACAGTAACGGTTTCCAGCGTGTGACAAACAGTGTTTAGCTGGCATTAGACACACAGGGCACGAGGCTGGGTGGGGGAAACACTCTCTCCCCGGTGTCTTCCTCTAGAAAGAGCTGGTATGAACGTCACACGTGGGGATAAAAGGGAGCACGGTCTCCCCTGACATGAGGTTTTAGAATGTTGCCAGTAAACGTCATGATGAGAGAAAGTGTCACCATCCTTACATCACTACTAACAATTTCCAGACATCATAACTCTTCTGCATTTCTTGCAAGCGGCTGGAATTAAAACCCAAACTTCTAATTTAAAAAACAGTGAACCAAAGATCTAACGGCTAGAAAACAATCAACTTGCCCCAAACTTACCGATATAGTCCTCGAATAGCCAATCCAAAACTCCTAATGAAACTTATCAAACCTCTCTATCAAGTATTTTTTCCTTCAATTCTTAACCTTTATTCTCATGACTGACTCATCCAGTCCCATAACTGGTCACACGACGTGCAAGTCTCTGGGCCCCGAGCTGACTTCACGTATCTGCGTGCGAGACGGAGCCGCACGCGCGCCTCCCGCGACCTCCGCTCCGGACCGCGCTCACGGCCAGATGCTGCCAGACGAAAGGCGGTTTGCCGCGCCCCAGGACAGCGCGGAGAGGAGCAAGGCGGCCCCCGGCGGGTTTCTCCCAGCGCAGACAGGGCGCCCTTCTCCCCGCCCTCCTGCCCGTTCCCTGCCTTCAAATCTTGTCTCTTCCCCAAAGCACGGATTAAAGTTCAACTCCACAGAACCTTCCAACACTGACGCCAACCAAATCTAGGAATTTCAAGAAAGTCTAATGCATTCATTTTAGCGTTCTAGGACAGTGACTGTCTTACACGTTAATATGCTCCTATAAATGTTTATCTACCTGATGAAGTTAAAAGGCCCACAAGGGCAGAATTCCTATTTTTTTCTTTTCCAATACAAACCACTGTTTTCTTCCTGCAGTGTATTAACCGACAGACTAACCCCCAAAATTCTGAATATGAACCATCCTTGGATGAGACAGGATATGAGAGAGAGAATGATGAACCTAGCAGAAACGAGGTTTTGTTTGTCGCCTGTGTAAGGCACCACAGCAAGCTGACGAGCGTCTCCAGTATGCACTGCATTTAAACATATGATCCGCTTAAACGGTATGGCCCCGTGTGACGAAATGCCGACTTGCCAGCTACACGGCAGAAGGAAACAGAAGTGCTCACCTGTCCTTGGGGAAAGGGTTTACTTTGCACGCTTCCAGCAAAAATTTAACAACTTCAACGTGACCTGTGTCCAAAACAAAACAGGCAGATTTTAGTATTAAGTGGCATCTGGGAAAAGACAAAAGAAAAAGAATGGTTCCTATGTTACCCTCGGCGGCGGCCACGTGGAGGGCTGTTCTGGAGTCATAGTCTCGCTGCTCCATGTCCATGGCTGACAGAGCAAATCTGAAAACGCGTGAGAACAGCGATCGGTGATCTACACGATAGAACGCACCCTCGTCACACTTACCCCGTCGATCTAAGGTCTTGGGAGACAAGTAAGTGCCGTCCTTCATGAGGCTCACTGATGCTCAACCACTACACAGGCCTCTTCGGGTAAATGCCACCTCCCCCCTTTTCCTTAGCTTTGTTCTTTTTGGGTAAAAGGAAATCTTCACCAACTGTCCCAGAATTCAGCTTCATTACGTTCAACGTTCAAAACTCAAGAACAGGAGCATACTAAAGTTTGTGTCTCAGAAGGGCGAGAAACTAATACCTATTACTAAAGTTAAATGTTTTTACTGAGGCTCCCCTTCTGTAAAATAACATTCTGTAGTGTACAGTGTACAAGTACTAATCCGGGAACTTTAAAAAGAACTTTTAAAGTGCACATTGTTTTATTGATAAAAGTACACAGGACATCATGGAAGTTTAAGGGGGAAAACGAGCTGGATTTGATACGTTTATACACTGCAGCAGGATTAAACCACAGTAGTGGTCGTAACTCTTCTATCACCTCAGTAATTACTTCTTTTTTCTGGTGAGAACAATTAAGATCTGGTCTCCAAGCAACTTTGAAGTTGATAATGTCATACCGTTGGCACAAATGCTAATCAGACTGTAAGACCAAGGCAGGAATTCAGCATAGACACTTTTCCGTGTTCCAATGCAGTTTCCACTCCGTACAAGGAGGCGCAGGTTTCGTGTGCAGCCTCCACAGCCCTTCTCGCCCCCGTGATCTGCCGAACACTAAATGCCCCTCTTTTCACTCCCCTTCACCTCCAAATGTGGGAAGGGGAGAGGAAGTGGGGCCGGAGAAAACATTACTCAACTCCAACAAAACACTAACGAGCCAGATTAGCTGAACAGGTGCCCTTGGGACGACAGAGGTCGAGGCTTCTTGGGAGGTAGAAAAGGACGGAACCGCACAGGAAGCCTGAGGCACTGGAAGTGCGATTTAGTGTAAATTTGTTTGGGTCATTTTTATTAGAAATGGAAGTGAGACTTTAGCCTCAAGAAATGGCCCCTGCCCCAAGGCCACTTCACAAACTCCGGCAAACCGTGCGCTGAGCCGCGCGCCACCCCGTGAACACACCTCCGGAGCGCGGACACATCTCCAGTGTATGCGGCGAACAGGAGGTTTATCACGGACTTCACCTGTGAAGAGAAGAGAGTTCAGGCATCCGAGGGGGAAGTAGAGAGGCTGTGCTGCTGTCACCCGCGGTGGTCTCCATATGCTCCGAACCCTTCACACGCACAGAGTTACCACAAGTGCACTTCTATCCCCAAAAAGGACGCGCGTGTAATTTTTTTTTTTTAAATAGAGGGTTAGGAGAGAAAATTCATCGGTAAAGATAAGCTACACGAAAGAGGGATTGGAATAATATTGGCATGAAAGTGGAAATTTGGGACGTGGGAAACACATAGTTGGGGCAAGGGAGAATTGTTTAGAACCTTTCTAATTTAGTCTCAGTACCACGAGTGGGCTTCTTACACTCACAAAATTCACATCACACCTTTGTTAAAAAACTAAAGCATGCTATAGGACTGTCTAATCCCTGCCAGCAATCACTGTCCTCACCAATCACCAGCCTCTCTGGAAATCCCAGGACACAACCTTCAGTGTTAATCACCTTAAGGACTATCCCTCCCCGGAAAGACCAGGTGGTGTAAAGCGGGGCATCCCAAAGGTGGGTGAGCTCCCCAGATTTTAAGTCACCGCTAATGAGTGCTCCGAGACTTCAGAGTGTCCCTTCTTCTGACAGTTGCCCACTTGCCTGTCTTTACAATTCAGGGAAAGGCTAGTTATCCTAAAAGGTCATTAGATTTTGGCCTTCCTTCAGAGACTTTATCCAGCCCTGTTCCTGAGAAACCGCTGAACACACAACGTAAATACTACACAAACTCCCACTTTCATCTTGTGCAACTTCGGGTCGACGACCCGCCTGGCGGTGGACTCAGTGGTTGAAAACAGGAGTTGAATGGGAGGGACGGAAAGTGACCCAGCTACCCACCAACAAAGCCATGGGCCTGGGACATTCCCCTTTCCACAAGGGCTTCCCTCTCCCCGTGGCTTTCCTCTTACATCAAACTGGAGCCGCCATGGTCGGACTTCTCTGGGTCAGCATTTTCACAATATGCTCTGTAGACACTGCACACATGCTCCGGAAAAAAGGGTCCTATCGTCAGGTATTTTCTTAAGATATTAAATCCCCTTCTTGGAGATTCATGGGCATATGAAAGGCTCTGTAAGGTCCTGCGGAACAAGAACCTAACGAGCTGGACATACTCCGCAGACTGCGCCAGTACTGTAGACGCGACTCCAGCAAACCTCACCCTCACCCCTGGGGTCCACCGGCTTTTCCCGTCCAAGCCGCCTGCTCCTGCCCGGCCGTGCTCTGCGGTCAGTCTCCCGCTAACCCTGAATCTGGAACCGTATTCTCATGGAGGTGGAGGGCAAAGCTTCATGGAATCACAGAGAATGTTCTGCGAGGGTATAGTGGCACCTCTCTTCCCATTTCTAACTGTCCTAGCCCCACACCTCAATTTCATACGTTTTAGGAAAAACAGCCTTTTGAAAAAATGTCTTCAGGTGATTTTGACGGGCACTCTTCTTGGTTAGAAACCACTGTTCCAAGGGCCCTTAACTTTTTTTTTTTTTTTAATTGCATCCAATTGGAATCTCCAATTCCCCTCGTGGTCTTGGGCCCACGGGAAAACACTGGTGAGCTACTGCAAATTCTTCTTCAAATTTCCAGCTGGTCTCTCATCAGTGCTGGACAATTTTTTTTTTTTCTGATTGATTCCCTTTCGCTCTGTCTTCAGACCTTTTAACACCTGTGGCGTCCCCTAAAGCAGAGGACCCTGAGCACAGCTGCTCTCACGTCTCCCTCCTCTATTACACAAAACACCTGCTTCTAGAACCTGTTCTCCCTTCTCTCTCTCCAGACCTCAAAGCAAAACACATCTACCCTTCCACTCCCGAGACGAACCTCCTTACCTATTCCTTAAAGTATGTGTCCTCCAGTCACCTAGCCTGGCCCCTCATTTACCCTTGTTTCCGCACCTTCGACCTTTCCGTCCTTCGCTGTACCCTGGCTCCTGCCTCCACACGGTCCCACCTTCGACGGGCTTGGAAAAGCCCACGGAGAGCCCCGCCGCGACGCCCCTCCGTGCCGTCTTCTGAGAGAAGCGGGGGTTTCCAACTCCCTGCCGGCCCCGGGCTCCCGCCCCGGGCTCCGGCCCCCGCGCTCCCGCGCAGCTCTGCCCCGCCCGGCGCGACGCGCACGCAGCCCCCGCCCCTCCCAGGGCCGGTCCCCGGAGGCCCCGCAGTCCTTTCGCCGGGGCGGCCCCGTCTACACCTCTGACCCAGACCTCCCGTTGCTGGCCCCGACTCAAGGCCGCGGTCCGTCGCGCGGCCACCTCAAGCGGAAAAGCGGCGGCCCCGGCGGCTCCGGGCCGCGTCTGTCCCCGTCTGCCGGCCGGACAGGAGCTCGGCCTCGCGCCGAGGCCCGACGTGACTCCCCCGTCCGGGCGCCCGCGGCCGCGGGTGACGCTGCGGTTCACCGCCGGCTCCGGCCAGAAGCCGAGCGTCGCCCGCCGAGCCCCTCGCGGCGGCCGGGCCGAGTCGGGCCCAGCGGCCCCGGGCTCCGCTCGGTCGGGCGGAAGGGAGCCTCCGCCACACCGGCGCGCTGAGGCGGTCCGCGGAGGCGGAGGCGGAGCGAGCTTCTCTCCGACTCCCACACCCGCCGGACGCCCCTGCCGAGGCCCCCGGTTCCGGCTCTCGCACCCCCGCCCCCGCCGGGCCTCGGGAGCCCGTTTGGACGCTTCCCGGCACCTCCGGGCGTCGCTTCCGGGCGGCCTCACGTCGGCCGGGGCACGGCCACCGCCTCTGCCCGGCCACTCCGCCCCGCCCCGGCGGGGACCTTCTGCACAGGCCTCGGCCCAGGGGCCGCCCACCGGCCCGCAGCGAGACTCGACCCCGGCCGCGGCGTTCGGAGCACCAGGGGCCGCACGGCGCATCCCGCGCGCCACCTCTCCGGCCCGCGGGCCTCTTGCGCCTTCCGGCCCCCGCGACGGGAGCGCCCGCCCTCGTCTCTCGGTCTCTACTCCAGGGTCCTCTCACAGGTCCTCAATACCGCCTCCTGCCGTCAGGCCTACCCCTGACCTCGCCTTTTCTCCTCGGCGCACTCAGCACTGGCATCGAATTCGCTTCATATTACAGAGCTGATTTTATATCAATGCACATTTAAACTTGTGCCTTCTCTCCTTCCCCCACTAAATGGAAGCTCCCTGCGGGGCAGACCTTGTGCGCGCCCCACTGCAACCCCCGGTGCCCGTCAAGGGTGCCCTGCCACGGGGCCACACACCGCACACGTCGCAGACCGCTGTCTACACCGGTCACACCGCAACTGGAGGACGCGTCCACCGACTACACCGACAGTCTCTCCCAAAGCGTCAAATACCCACATTGTTCCCACCACCACTTGGGGGACTAAGCTGTAATCATTACTAATTCTTCGACCTCCTTTCACTTTTGCTTCAAATATCACCAGATTTGGTCAGTCCTAACTGGTGCCTCTGCTTCTGGTCCTTCCACCCACCAAAACTCTCCCATATATTTCTACTCATCTTCCCAAAACATTGCTCTGGTCATTAAAGGCTTCTCAGCATGGGAGTGCCAAAAAAATCCCCAAATCATTTTTGATAAAATTTAAATTCTTTAGCCTTGCATTCAAGATTCTTCACTCTGGCTAATTCACTGTTTTCTTCTTAACCTCAACAGAACAAAACTGGTCTTACTACTGCTCTTGTTTTCACCTTTGTGTCTTTCCTCCTTTTTCTCCTTTCCGGAACCTCTAGAGCCAAACCCTTCCGTTCCTTCAAGGGCTACCTGGAAAACCTCTGAGACCCCTTCTTTGCTACCATACCGCCTCTGGCATCTCACCCAGCATCCCAATCTCCGTGTGGCCTGTTGCCCGTCGCCTGCACAGTGTTCTGTGACAGCATGTGCCAAGGGGTTATCCATCAGACTCTGTATCTCACACTGCAACCCTGAATGTAACTTTGGCTCCTACGAAGCCACAGTATGCACTTTTTACTGCCCGAAAGCCTCCTTTCTCCACCCATTTCCCACTGCAGTGTTATTCCCAGCCCCTCTCCAGGAGCTCTACTCTAATCTCTTCAATCAGTGGGTTAAAGCCTCTGCTCGGGTCATGATCCCAGGGTCCTGGGATCGAGCCCCACATTGGGCTCTCTGCTCCGCAGAGAGCCTGCTTCCTCCTCTCTCTCTCTCTGCCTGCCTCTCTTGCCTACTTGTAATCTCTGTCAAATAAATAAATAAAATCTTAAAAAAAAAAAAAAAAGAAGTCATCTCTCCCCGACACTTCCCTCCCCAGGACACTATCGCATATGGTAGATTTACTTGCGTGTCTTACTTATCTCTTCTACCACCCAAGAGAGATCCAGAGTTCCAACATGGATCCCACTAATTAACTACCCGTAGTTCTTATTCTTTAAAGTATATTAGTCCTTCTGAGCCATAAATCCTTGATGATTTCCAGTGACTGCATGCATGAACTACATCCCCTTTATAAAATTCTGAATTCAGACCAAGCTAGTTTGAAGAGACTTTTTATACATTGTATGTGTCACTTAATTATTCAATATTTCCAAAGTTCTAAAACTACGTATTAAATAAGGCCCAAGCATAGCTGGTTTTAGACCACAATGAGTTCACTGAGAGTGTAACATTCTACTCACAAGCGCGTTTCAGCTCAGAGAGAAACACAAAACGAGGAAAAAAATCAGGAAACTGTAATGTACAAAGGCTCTGTGATTTATCCGGGGAAAAATACTAGCTTGCCTTAAACAAATTACTAAAGGGTAACATGGAAACGTAGTATTCATCCCATGAAAACAAGAAGCAAGCTGCAGGACTGAATTTAGTCCAAGTCATAGATCAAGACGAGAAGGAGCTCGATCACAAAATGAATGCCAGGCACTTCTCAACAGAAAAACCCTAGGGGGGAGCACAGGCACGGCACCCTTTAAAACCACATTTACGCCAGCAAATAGCCACCTATATTTTTAAGGTTTGCATAAATCACGAAACGAGCTCTGAGCAGAATGCCAAGAAAATGGAACGGCTTAACAGTTCTGAGACAGCAGATGGAGCGTTATTCCATTTAGGGGCGGTGCACTTCCTGGTCTTGTTGGAGTCCCACCCGGCTCCCCGGCTACACTGGCACATCCTCTGGAGCGACGAGCACCTGAGCCAAACTGGAGGGTGAGGACAGCCTGTGAGAGGCCGCGTGCGACCCCAAGCCAGCCCTCGCAAAGGATGTGGGTGCTCACCACTGATCGGGGCTCGGTCCCCTACTTCCCAGCAGAGACTTGGGTTATGTTACCTTTAAACTACCTGTCAAGAAGGCCAATGCAGGGAGTTAACACGAACTGCCGAGACAGATTCGTCTGTCGTGACGAATCGCTCGTGGTACAGAGCAGCAGAACACACGGCAGTGGCCTGTACCTGAAGGGCTCGGACGTTTAATGTCTGCTTCTCCCGAGCAAAGAGAAACTTCACTTGGGCATGTAGCCACTAAAAATTTATAAATTGTTAACCAGCTTTCCCTTCATACTGCATATTTTCCAGTACTACTACATTTTTCTTATCAAATCTCTGTGTCAGAACCTGCCAGAACCAGACAACCTTATCTTAGTTTATTTATACAAAGTCATGACATCAGTGGGACAAAAATGTTCCCGTTCACATGAGTTCCTTTAACACTAGCATGCTTGGCATATCAAAATTATATTTTTTTCCCCCCAAAACAGCTAGAAGCAGTTGGAGATTCTATCAATTTTATAATTCTAAAACAAGGCATTCCTAACTCTCCAATCCTATCAGTCTATTCATTTTAAGCCTGTTTAAAAGTTGAATTGTGTGGCCTTTGTCTCCTTTTCCGAAACGCTTTAGTTCTGCATAAGCAGCAATTAGAATTACACGACACCACTTTACATTTATATAATAAGCAACCTTGAAAAATTCAACATTTTAAAAAGTTGTCATTGTTTTTAAACATTTCTGATAGGCTAGCTATAAAATAAAATTATAGGTATATTTTATTTATTGCTACCACTGAGGTTAAGGGCCTTGGCTCAAGGTCATATAGCATATGAATTAGTAATGTAGCTGGGCTACATTCTTAGTTGTGTACAACTACACCACGGTAATGTGAGTCCTTAATACACCTCACTGCTATCCAAAGGACAGAAGAAAACCAAAGGATGAAATGGCAATTTAGCTCTCATCCATAAAGGTCCTTTGCTAAATAGCAGAAGAAAGGAGGGGAGGCTGGGAGGGAAAGGCTGGAGAAGAGAGACAAAGAGGGAAGAAGGAAGGGAGGATTGATTCATTAGCTTTACTCCAAGTATTTTATTTCCAACTCTGCTACCAACTGCAATACTGTGGCCACCCTTGTTTTTCCTTAGTAGTTTCCGTCTTCATACAAAGACTAATGCAGCCCTTTGAAAAGGCCTTAATGAAAGAAGAAAAAGCAGGTAACCTAAAAAGCATCCCTCTGTTCCTACCACTTCTAGTGTGACGTAAGCCGCTCTCTCATTTCCAGCTCACTACGGTATCTGTTGCCACGGGACAGACACTCTTCTTTATCTGTTAAATAAACCATCATCACTCCAGATCCAATTCTGCTTTAAAAGCTTCATGCCAACTTGGCCTTTTAGAGCCTTTAAATGAAAATAAGTTTTCAGCCTTCTTTCATAAATATTTTTCTTAAAGTCACATTAAGAAATACAAACCTATCATAGTATGGCTAAAGAAAAATTAATCTCCTACCAACAAGTGTAGAAATATAAACCCGCGCCTCTTTCCCTTATTTAATATTCATGTATTTAATATGATCTTATTTAATATCATATGGACAGGTAAAAACAAAATTATAGTACTTTTGTGATTAGAAAGTGGAAGATGAGTATGAGGCTACATGTTCCCAAGCTTTTCCACTGACTTACTCAGTCACAATTATTAATCTGCTATATACAGACAAAATTAATCCAAACTGACATGATCGGAGGATTAGAGAAAATCCCTTCAGGGAATAACAGTCCAGCAATTTCATGACACTTCCAAATTTTTAATGCAGGAGGTGCTCATACGATAACTATAACAGAGAGGAATAAATTGAATAGTAAATTTTACCCTAAAGAGGAGCACAGAAATTTCACTTACAAACTCTAACTTCAAAATGGCAGGTCAAAACACTGCATTTTGCTTGATTAAAGAACAAACTCTCCTAAGAAGACCATTTTCAAAACTTCTCAGTGAATAGATTAACCTGAAATAATTTTAGTTATTCTTAAATTAAGAAGTCGTGACTATACAAAGAAATCTGACAACCCATGAAGACGAAAATTCAGATTATATATTATTTGGAAAAAAATAATAAGCACCTACTCTCTCTGGACTGAGCTAAGTGCTTTAAGTGTTACTGTCTGTTATTATTCAAAGCACAGAAAACTGAAGGCTAATGCATTTAAGTTAACTTGAGCAAAGTAACGTGGCAGAGTGAGAGCTCATGCCCAGTCTGACTGCTGCTCTCGGCAAGGCTCAGGGGCTCTCAAGCACTCCGCAGGATCTCCTGCAGATTTCCTAACAAAACCTGAGATGAGATTTCCTCACCAATACAATACCAAGACTAAAATCAGAAAATAGCAACTAAGGAAGTTCAAAGGGAAATCAGAATTTCTATTTCTAAAATACTAATTTTCTATTGAGGTGCTAACCAAAGGTATTTTGTTTTTAATTGAAAAGAAAATGGAGGAACAAAAATCATTCAACTTGGCATATCAGTGCCACAAAAGGAAAAAAGTTAAAGATATCTACAGTCTCTGCATTGAAGTCTTTCAAAGTGAAATATGAGTTTTGGATCAATGTGAACACAGCAAATATGATTGCTACAGCATTAGCAGCAAATAAATAACTTCTTATCTCAGCGGTTCATGTTATTCTGGTAAACACCAATGAATGGCCTAAAAAATACCAATGGGCCCATTAGCAACCCTCCCTTTAAAGCCAAGCATAAAAGTAGACAACTTATCTTTGTGTGGCATGACAAACAGCATTCCTAACTGAGACTCCAGCAACAAAGAGGAAGAAAATTGAAATGAGCAAGGGCAAAGGCAGTGGTTTCCCTGAAGAACAGAAGTGCATTTTCCATGGGACAAACCTAGGGGTATTGATATGGCACAGAAAACTACCGAAGTTTCATATTTGCTATCTTCCTGGCTCGCTCTCTCTCTCATACAAACATTTGCAAAACTCCACGAAGCCTGGTTAACATTAGTGTGTTCGGACAGAGGACAAGGTGTCACATTTCTGGCATGATCAAATGTCATGTTCATTTACAATTATCGTTAACTAAAAAACACCCCAAAGATTTGTCAAAGAAACTAAGACCAAAGAATAGGGCAGAAAGAGAAGAAAATGGTCACCAAATGCTCGTACATGACCCTTTAAAACAAATAAAACAGGGTCAAGGCAAACAATTAAAAGATTCTCATACTGCCTAGTAGAAATTAAAGATGAATATACACAAGATCCCTGAAAAGAGATAAGGTTCTTTTCTGCCAAGAAACAAAGATTTGGCAGCAGTAGAGACAGAATTACGTCTTCAATTCAAAGGACGATCTGCGCCTCGCACGCCCTCAATGCTACTACGATAAAGCAAGGCACGGGACCACCAATATTCTAGTTACTCCAACCACAATACATTCTTACGGACAGCTTCGATTCTAGAAAGAAAGTCTCATCTCCAGAGAGCCATACTTAATTCTCCACATTCTTTAATGTTTATTTTACGGTTCTATTGTGGAAAGCCTGACATGCTGTGTGTTGTTTATGGACAACAGCAGGCAAAGTCACATCTGTGTTCCTAGCGCTGTGCACTTTCCAAAGCGCTTTCATAGACATCGTAGTATCATTGAATTATGCTAACAGGTTCCTCCAGCACATGATACAAGAAGCTGCTGGAGAATAGGGTATTTTGAAGACCCTTAAAAATAATGCAGTGTAACACCGTGTGAAAAAAATATATATAAATAGGCAAAAAAAAACCCACCCCAAAACAAGTCACTCCAGCACCATTTTTGGAGCTTATCATGAGACTTCTTAGCATGTATCTGTATTTTAACATTCATAATTCTTATCAGTAATATTTCATGTGAAGAAAGGAGGACGGACATGGCAAAATTATACACGGAACTCATCTGTGAGTGAATCTACTTAAATTCTTTAAGTAGAATCAAATCTTAAAAGAAAAAAGCCTAAATGTATGTCTTCTATATAGGGAGGGTCTAAAGTAAATTCCCAAGGGTACTGTTAAAATCACTATCTGGTAAATGCTCTAAAATCCCTTGCCTGATCTCCTGCAGCTCCTGAACCTAAATTTGGAGTGCGGCTATAGGATTGGGGGGAGGGAGGCGGGGGCAACAGAGTAGATTAGCGTCACTGCAAATCCAGGGTTACTGACCTCAACACTATTCTGACAATGTTGCTGTATTTTCTTCAGCTCTGCCCTACGCTTCAAGAATAAACATTTCTGGGGCGCCTGGATGGCTCAGTGGGTTAAAGCCTCTGCCTTCGGCTCGGGTCATGATCCCGGGGTCCTGGGATCGAGCCCCACATCGGGCTCTCTGCTCAGCAGGGAGCCTGCTTCCTCCTCTCTCTCTCTGCCTGCCTCCCTGCCTACTTGTGATCTCTAATAAATAAATAAAATCTTAAAAAAAAAAAAAATTTCTATCTCCTTTATGCCCTGAACCACACAGCCTCCCTCCAACTCCACAACTCATTCTCAGCAGAAAGCCTCTTCGTACTCTTCAGGAAAATGGAAACCAATGGGCAGTAACTTCAACTTCTTCCTACCATGTCTGCAAACTTACTTACCAACCTCTCGATGTCCTACTTTACTGGAAGAGATGCTTTCTTCCCACCAAACCCAATCCCCCACTTGTGCTGAGAGCTCCATTTCTTTCTAGAGACATCATTTTGCTGGTCATTTCCGCTCTCCTGTATCTATTTCAAATTCTCCTTCTTTATTGTTTTTTTTCAATCAGGAACCAAACCTGCTCTACTCCAATAGTTCTGTGACCTTTAAATCTCAAAGCCAAGAAAATTTTCGTAACTGTGGGGAGGAGATGACCAATATGGGCTGCCGATTTTTTTAAATTTTCTCAGCACATACAATAAAATAATGCCACCATCTACAGATATCATTTACTAAATAAAAGGGCATTTTAACACCAGAAGAAAATTAGGAAAGAGGTAATGTAAATTGATACCCCTCATTTTACTTAATGCTAATCTGCTTTGGTACAGTTGACTGTTCCAAATTTCTTTTTTTTTTTTTTTTTAAGATTTTATTTATTTATTTGACAGAGATCACAAGTGGACAGAGAGGCAGCAGAGAGAGAGAGGAGGAAGCAGGCTCCCCGCTGAGCAGAGAGCCAGATGCGGGGCTCGATCCCAGGACCCTGGGATCATGACCTGAGCCGAAGGCAGCGGCCTAACCCACTGAGCCACCCAGGCGCCCGACTGTTCCAAATTTCTTAAAATACTCTTTCCTTGACTTCTACTGTATGATGCTGGATTTTCTTCTAATGGGACATTTGTCCCTAGTGGGAGACTTGTGTACTATACTACTTTTAAAATGGGAGTCTCTTAAGGTTCCCTCCCATTCTGCACTGTCTTCTGGAGCAATCTCACATAGCTTGACAGTTTCAAATCTACTCTCTCCACGCTAACAACTTACAGAAATATATCTCCAACTCAGACCACTCTCCTAAGTATTTAAGCCTGTATCTGATACTCAACATCACTACTTGGGTATCTCACAAATATAAATATGGCAAATGGAAGTTAGTTTTCTCCCACTGCCAATTGCCTACCTATGATCTATTCCCTACCCCATTCATGCAAAAGAATCTCTACTAGTTAAGGATAGCAATGCGCCAAATAAAAATTCTTCCTTAGATTCCCTTGTAGCTAGTCTGGTAAGTATCAGATGGATTTCTGGGAACTTATCTGATCTAGGTATCCCTCTCTCTTTTCTTCTTCCACTTTGACCATACGAGTGAGGCTAAAGGTGGAACAGTTATCTTGCAACTATAAGGTGACAGGCTGGAAGTCTGAAGCCAACACACTTAGGTTGGTTGGAGTATATCTTATAGATGGTGCACATCCTGGATTTTCTACCCCCAGACCTCTTGATATATTAGAAAAATAACCACATTCATCTAAACCCCTACTAATCATACTCTTGATATCTAGTCAAACAGACCCTTAATTGTTACCATAACCAAAATTCATTTCTCCCTGTACTCCCAAGGTCTGCCTCCCCAGCGTTCTCCATCTTAGTAACACAGCACCACCTGCCCTATCACTTACACTAAACCCTGGTGGTCCATGTGACAACTCATTCTTTTCATCCACCAAATATATCACCAAGTGCTGCCAAGCTTCATCTCTTAAACATTTCTCCTGTCTACCTTCCTCACATCTATTTCCCTCTTTAAGCCACTGTCACATCTCATCTCAGGCCCAGAACTCAACTTTTGTCTGCCTCTAATCCATTCACTACAAAGCAGGACTTTAAAGCCAAATCATGTCATTCCCCTTTTTCCAAGCCCTGAAGTTTCCCACTGCATCTTAAATAGTCCAAAACTCTGAATGTGGCAAGCAAGATCCTACATAAATATTTCCCAAACTGTATTCAGAGAACAATCTGCAGCAGAAACACCTGAGGTGCTTATTTAAAATGTAGGTATTAAACCAATCTCTGAGGTTGTGCCTTAAGATTCTGCATCTTAAAATTAGGACACACTAACAGTTCAAATGTACATTAAGATACAAAGCCTACCTTACCTCATGTGGTCTTTGGAGACTCACCCAGGGCCAATCTCCAATCACTTTGCCTCACCCCTCTCCCATCATTTTTGCCTTCCTTCACCTTCACCATGTGCTCCTTCCTGTCCCTGGGCCTTCAAGGCAAGCTATCGTATTAACCCTCACCCTTCCTCTAACTCATCCAGAACGTAACTATCACCTCTCAGAAAAAACCAACCATACCTACTCAACCGACAAAATGTTTGTTTTTTGCTATAGCCTCTGCTGGCAGTCTGTATGTCTCTGTCATTTCTTATATTTGCTTATTTCTTAAAGAAATAAAATGGTTTTTTTTAAAGATTTTTATTTATTTATTTGACAGACAGAGACCACAAGCAGGCAAGAGAGGCAGGCAGAGAGAGAGAGGAGGAAGCAGGCCCTCCGCAGAGCGGAGAGCCCGATGTGGGGCTCGATCCCAGGACGCTGGGATCATGACCTGAGCCGAAAGCAGAGGCTTTAACCCACTGAGCCACCCAGGCGCCCCAAGAAATAAAATGTTATAGATATAGCTAAGTATTCTCCGTGCATTCATTCCCTTCCTTCCCAGAGGTAAGTTTTAGTGAAGACTGGTATGCATGTTCTTATACTTGAACTACGGTGTACATTTATCTCATGAAGTCTGTCGTATAGGTGTATAAAAAGTGTCATTTAGTATATACCATTTCACCTCCATAAGTTAAAATATACTAGATCTACATGTATCAGTATGAACAAATCACTTATCACCATTTTAAATATTAATTATTCCTTCAATATCTGCATCCTCTTCTAAATTGCAAATAGGCAAGGTCTTGACCATGCTCACTATCACATATCCTAAGTACTCCTCAGTATCTAGCATGTATCAGGCAAGAGACAAATACTGACTGAATGAAGAAGCAATCAGTGAATTAACAATATGATAATGCTCAAGCTAATTATACAAAGCCTGAACTACTCCATCAAATTAAATTGGCTAAATATCTCTAATTGTGTGCTGCTTAAACAAAAACTAGTGAAATACTGAGAGATAACTGGTTCTCAGTAGGAAAATTTTTGAAAAGTTATACTTTTGCAATTATATAATTGGATCTAATCTTAGACATTGGTAGAAGATCTATATGTAATGCCAGAAATGAAGAAGAAAAAACTCAAACAAGAGGAAAACAAAATTCTTGGTATATAGAATAGATGAAAAGTTGTTTGATAACTAAGTAAACAGGGACTAATAGTACTGAATTGGGGACCTAGAAACTAAGAAATCAGAAGAGTCCTGGCCACTTTCTTAGAGCCACTTCAGTGGAAATTAAACTTCATAAAAAGAATGAAGTATCTGACCACTCTTATACCCTGCCACACTATTATAAAAGCAATATTGGAAGAACAATTTATTGGAAAATGGGTACATTTACTATCCGCTTCCCTGACTAAGGACATTGGGATAGGTAGAAGTTACCTTTTTAGATATAATTTAGTAGCAGAATTGTGTTTCTTCATAGTTCAGTACACATGGCATGTTTTTGTGATTTTGTTTGTATCAAACATTATCATTAAAATTGTAATGTATCAAACACTATCATTAAAAATGCACATACAAGAACTATAAATGACTGTAGATGAGAATACAAAATTTGTTTATCACTGAGTCATTCTAGTTTGTGTCTAAAAAATGTTATTCTAAAGATATGTGCAGATGTGAACAAAGATGAATTCGCTTTTGGATATCAAGGTTTCAGATCCCAGAACTCTTATATATAAGATTAATAAAAGCCCCTACAATTGAGTTCCATGAAAAGCTTTATGGAGCCAGGGTTTATGAAGGTTTTAATAAATTGAGGTTAGCTAACAGACATTTAGAGAAGACACGACACAAAGATTTAAAAACAAATCTTCTAAGTTTTAAAGAGTTATAATAAACATCAGCTTTTAGTGCTAATACAATAATTTATATTTAATGTTGTAGGAATATACAATAAGGAAACTTTTAAGTAATGAAAAACACATAAAAAGCTAAGCTCAAAAATTTCACTGTAATAGTTGGGGCTGACTTGTTGTCTAGTATGGTCAAATTATACTGGAATTAATTTTCTCACTTATCCGGAGATAAGGGTGACATGTGATGGAGACACTGCCCGCATTATATATGTTATAGTGAAAATTGAAATTCTCACAGGAATAACCTTGTTCAACATGAAATTTCCATTTTTTTGTTCTGTCAAGGCACTCTGAAATTGTTATTGTCCTTAAATTTTCATGGAATATCCCAATTTTATTAACAAGGAGGCATAAGTTGCTCCACTTACATTTTGCAAAGGGAAATAATATAGTCTGTGGTCAAAACAATGGGCTCTGGAACCAAACCTGCCTGAGTGCAAATCCTGGTTCTACAGATCTAAGAATTTTGTGATTTCAGGGAACTTTCAAGATCTATACAAATGTGTAGAGGTAATAATAGCACCCACTTCATAGACTTTAGGGGGATAAAAAAAAATTCTCAAAACATTGCCCTGGTTAACCCATAGTAAGTCACAGCAAGTGCTAAAAGTTATGCTTTTAAAATTTTCAAATTTTGATGTTATCAAGTTTCTGCTGATGGTGTATTGGGCAGACACCATTGCTAGAGTTGACTGAAATTACTGACACTGGAACCAAAAGAGTTTAAGTCTCCAGAAAACTGCAAGATCCCTAGGTTAGCGAACTGGGCTGCCTGAGCAAACTGGATTACCTGCATTTTGGCCCACACCTTTGAGGACGGATCACTGTATATTCAGCTCTAGTCTGCACACTGCTAGGCTTCTTGTGCTAAGGGACTGGGAAAGGAACGCTAGACTTCCAAGATCTTTGTGTACAGGCGGCAGGCATAAGTGAGACATTCACTTTAAAATCACTGCCAATTTTAGGTACAAATGGTAATTTCAAACCCGTGATTAAGACTTTTTATAGATTAACCATTACCTATGTCAGAGTGAATGATCATGGTACACTTCCTGAAGCCAACTGTACTCCAACTCTGGAGAAAAGGTTAGTCACAGAACTTGTAAATACTGTGTTTTAAAAAATATTAGAACAGGGGCGCCTGGGTGGCTCAGTGGTTTAAGGCCTCTGCCTTCAGCTCAGGTCATGATCCCAGGGTCCTGGGATCGAGCCCCGCATCGGGCTCTCTGCTCAGCGGGGAGCATGCTTCTCTGCCTGCCTCTCTGCCTACTTGTGATCTCTGTCAAATAAATAAAATCTTTTTAAAAATATCAGAACAGGTAAAAGAGAATAACATTTATGTAAATTTTTAAGGTAGAAATCAAGACTCAGAAGTTCATGCCAAAAAGAAAAAAACAAAGTTCATGCCTTATATCACATTGGGTTACCCACCCAGATCCTATGCCCAACTTCCAGCAATCACTGATCCTATTTAAGTCCAAAAAGCACTAGGTAAACCCCAAGTTTCAATTTATTGAGAACTTTTGCAGAAGATTCTAAATCCTTAACTAAAACAAAATTCTAAAATTCACAATAGCACTGAATGGGGATTTTTGCAAAGCAAAACTACAAAACTCCATTTACAAACATAGCAACAGCTCTCTATCCAGAGTCCCCAAATATGAGATAAATGCACTAATACATGAGACCATTACATGACCATTACATGACTGAGCCCAACATGTAAGGGATACCAAAAAAACAGCAGTGCTGGTTCTGTGGCAGACATATATGGTGGATGTAAAATAAAAGTGCACAACAGAGACAAAATAAAAATTAAAGCTTCTCAAGTTTTTATTACTTGGCTAAAAACATAGCAAATTCGTTTTCTTATTCCTTTGTTTCTCCTTCAGGTGAAAAAAAGTCATAGGTACTCTAAGCTTTGTTGTAATACCGTGTTTTAGTTGAAACACTTCACAAACACATAAGTAGGAAGTTAAGCTCTACTCCCCCACCTCCTTAAAACCATGCTTTAAAGTTTCTCTTTCAGTTAAAAAGAAGAGACATTAAGGCAGGAATATTTTATTGGTATGATTTTAAAGGGTTAATTGGATTAGTCCCCACAGAATCTTAACAAAATCACTTGTTCTATAATTTCATCAAGAGATATTAATAAAGTTTCATTGTGCAAAAAATGTAACATTCATTTCAATTCAAAGTAGAAACAATATTATTTAGTTCACTTCTTTATTTATGTTGTAAATCTTGTGCAGAGACCTGGACTCAGATTTTGTATTCAAAATTGAAGGTAAAATATTAAATTATCAACAGTAGACTCTATCATAATGGAAAAAAAAAGCATGAATTTTAACACTCATGTTAACTTTTTAAAGAAAATAACTCTAGAATGGCCAATGCCAACAATACCTAAAAGATTTGGAAATGAACATATCACAATACGAAGGCTTGAAAATGAAAACCCATTTTGAGTAACTTTGATATAATTTTTATGTTACCTCATTTTCAGCCAAAAATAAGTTATGACAGGAAAAAGTTAAAAAACAAAAGAATACTTGAAATTAATTTATTTTGAATTTTTCAATTCGGATCTTTAATTGTGACTGTGAACGAGAACAAAACAACAAAATATAGATGGAGTCCAATGAATAATTTATACCATGGTTTTATACAACATAATAAACTCATATAATGGAACTAAATGAACCCTCAAAGGATAATTGTAATTGCTCCTTAGTGATGATTTGTGAAAGGCACATACAAAATAATGAAAAGCAGTAATTAGAAAGAAAAGTTTAGCAAGAGGCTAAAGATCATGATTTTAATTTGAATTTTCCAATGGAATGGTCCAAATATGAGTAAATAGTATAACTGATGGGAGTACTTCCAACCATTCTAATTTTAGTAAGCGTAGCATGAAAACAAGCAGTTTATACTGCATAAGAGCCAGTCTCCTAGAAGTTTGGGTTCTCATCTATATAAACTTGTGGAGAAAAGAGCCAGCCATTTAAATTTTAATTTTAATTTAAGTTTAAGTTTTAAGTTTAAATTTTGAGAAGAAATGGATACTTTTAAAAGAGTAACACAATTTTAAGTCGTAACATTTCTAAGTCAACAAAAGCTTTTAAAAAGTAGGGGACGCCTGGGTGGCTCAATCCGTTAAGCAGCTGCCTTCGGCTCAGGTCATGATCGGTTAAGCAGCTGCCTTCGGCTCAGGTCATGATCCCAGCGTCCTGGGATCGAGCCCCACATCGGGCTCCTTGCTCAGCAGGGAGCCTGCTTCTCCCTCTGCTGCCACTCTGTCTGCCTGTGCTCACTCTCTCGCTCTCTCTCTGACAAATAAATAAATAAAAATATTTTTTAAAAAAAGTAACGCTTTTCAAGAGCAGCAATATAAATTTCCTTCATAAAGAAAAAATAAAAATCCCAGAACCATTAAATGGACACCGGAACTAAGGACAATATACGTGATAGAATAATATAATGACAACTGAGATGTCTTGTTCTGAAGTCACCCAGAGATCCAAATATGTAAAATAAAAACAAAGGAAATTAGCTAGATATTTTGCATAGTAAATGCTGGGAAAAATTAACTTGCAAAGAAAAAAATTTTTCTTCTAGAGAACATTTGTTTAGAACTCCAATAACCTTTCGCTTATTTAACCTTTTTACTTATTTTTATTTTTTTTAAGATTTTATTTATTTGACAGACAGAAATCACAAGTAGGCAGAGAGGCAGGCAGAGAGGCAGGCAGAGAGAGAGGAGGAAGCAGGCTCCTCGCTGAGCAGAGAGCCCGATGCGGGGCTCGATCCCAGGACCCTGGGATCATAACCTGAGCCGAAGGCAGAGGCTTTAACCCACTGAGCCACCCAGGCGCCCCGAGAAACTTATTTTAAAAAGCAAATGGTGCAACATTTATTTTTAGAGTCACATTTTTGCTATACTTCCTTTCTTTCAAAAGTCCCAGGATCGTGCTTTATTTTTAGAACTACTGTATAATTGTTACATTCACTTCTAACTTTACTAGTCTTTATAAACTAGCGGCATAAGACTGTTTACTAGAAAAATACAATTAAGTACTATAACTACTTTTTTTTTTTTTAAAGATTTTATTTATTTAACAGACGGAGGTCACAAGTAGGCAGAGAAGCAGGCAGAGAGAGAGGAGGAAGCAGGCTCTCTGCAGCAGAGAGCCCAACGTGGGGCTCGATCCCAGAACCCCGGGATCATGACCTGAGCTGAAGGCAAAGGCTTAACCCACTGAGCCACCCAGGCGCCCCTATAACTACTTTTTTGATGGGACAATCAGTTTGCCAAATAACCTAAAGTCATATTAACTACTGTCAATTATGCTTTTCATTACAAATAACCAATATACAAAAGGCTGTTGTAACAAAACACAAAACAGATCAACTCCATCAAGACAGAAAAAAATATTGTACTTATGTTAACTGAGAAAGCAAGGTGTTAAGAAACCTGGAAAAGTGGGTGTTTGCACTGGATAAACTTGAAGATTACTTTCAAGTGCAGTTATGGGATCCTTATCTATTTTATTTTTTTAGAGAGACAGCATGTGTGCATACGACTGGGGAAAGAGAGATAATCTTAGGCAGACTCTAGGCCCAGGGGGGGAGCCTGACTCAGGGCTCGATCTCACAACCCCAAGATTATGACGAGAGCTAAAATCAACAGTCGGACACTTAACTGACTAAGCCACCCTGGCACCCCTCAATTAAGAAATTCTAATAAATTACAAGATTATGGTAAGTGAAAGAACATCAAAGAATTAGGAAGGTAGAAATATGTTTTAAAAATAAAACAGGGTCGCCTGGGTGGCTCAGTGGGTTAAGCCGCTGCCTTCGGCTCAGGTCATGATCTCAGGGTCCTGGGATCGAGTCCCGCATTGGACTCTCTGCTCAGCGGGGAGCCTGCTGCCCTCTCTCCGTCTACTGTGATCTCTCTCTGTCAACTAAATAAATAAAATCTTAAAAAAAAAAATAAAAATAAAACAAATTCTTCAGCTGCTTACAGAATATGAACTAAAACTGTAACTCAGGGCACCAAGTGGTATTACTGGGCAGAGGAGATTTTCATTATATAAACAAAAATTACCAGTCATGTTAATATGGAAGCAAACCTAAAATTTGATCAGTAAGAACTATTCCTTTTAAAAGCTAAGCCTTCCAGGGACGCCTGGGTGGCTCAGTTGGTTAAGCGGCTGCCTTTGGCTCAGGTCATGATCCCAGTGTCCTGGGATCGAGTCCCACATCGGGCTCCTTGCTCGGCAGGGAGCCTGCTTCTCCCTCTGCCTCTGCCTGCCACTCTGTCTGCCTGTGCTCGCTCTCTCTCTCTCTCTCTCTCTGACAAATAAATAAATAAATAAATAAAGATTTTAAAAAAATAAAAAATAAAAGCTAAGCCTTCCAGATAGATAATTTCAATAATCTGAGGTATCAGCATTGGAAATATTTTATTGAGCAAGGTAAATACTTAATGAAAAAAAATCATTATTTTTAACAATACTATGTCCAGAAAAATCGTATCCTCAGATGTCAAAATTTGGCTTAAAAATAGATATACCAAGCTGTTCTTTATCATTGAGATTTAATATTTCTGAGTTAGCAAATGAAATTTAGAGTTGAAAGTCTAATAATGGTGTTATAAGATCAATTCCCAAAATTTGTCACTTCATTATTCTTTCTTTCAAGTTCATCGCAGCATTTGGCACCAAGAATCAAAATTTGTTCTTTTTTTTTTAACCCCATACATAACAGTTCTCAATAAAAAGTAATTTATGCCAAAAAATAGATACCACCAAGAAAAACAATGCCCTCAAGTGCTAATTTGTGTCATTCATTTTAATCAAACGTTAATGTAATTGATTAGAAAGCCATTATAAAGTCTAATCAACATAGGCTTTATATATTTGCATATCTTAAAAATCTCTACAGCTACAACTTCTAAAAATCACTATAGTAGATCTACAATCCACAAAACAAATGGTAAAGTCAACATTAAAATTAATGACCTTTCATATTTCAAAATATAAATAAAAAAGAACATTTTAAAACTATAGTATAATAGAATCACTTCATTAGATACAAATATTTATGACTAGTCTCCTTAACATCTTCTGTTTAAAAAGTAAGTACCTTTTCTATTACTATTTAAGAAATTAAGGACTCTTTAACATCAAGTTTTGCCAACTCTGTTTTATGTTGGATAGATTTTGCTCTAGATGCCTTTACAGTAGTTTTAAAAACTAAACTGAAACAGACTAAGTGTTAACTCTAAATTTCTTCAAGTCTGTATGGAATTCACTTTGATAAACAACTTGTGCAGGGGAAGAGAGGAGGAGGATAAAAGTCCAACGAAATTCTCTCCCAGTCCAATGAAATTCCTTCCATTTCCATGCAGTGTAAAAAACAAATGTTTTAACTATATTAATAGTTGGAATAAAAGAAAAGTGGCTGAATTTAATTAACTTGAATATATTTTCCTGTTTAATTTTGCCTTTGAACTCCATGACAGAGACTGGACTAAGGTAAAGTCTACCCAGAATAAATCTAAGTGAAAATCTGAAGGATGGTCATGATGCAGCCTAACAGCTGTATCTCCAACATCCAGTTTTAGTTTTATTATACAATGTAAATATTACATTTAATATAAAATAGTAAAGGAACTGAGCAGAAATCATGTTACTTTTTGAAAAAATTGTATTCTAGAGTTCTCAAGATCGATTAGAATACCCAAATTTCACAAATGAATAGTAAAGCATTCTTAAAAATAAAAATTGTATACTATTTTTAGAATAAAACTATTCCATAAGCTATTCAAAATGAGAAGTACATTATTTAAGTTGAATATAATCCTTCCATATAATAAATTTTAGAAACTGCCATAAAGTCAACTTTCCACATGAAATTTGATGTTCTTGTTTTCCCTTTTATGGAGTTCAGTTCCCCAATACTGCCACTCTCTTACTCTGACAGTGCAGGTAGTGAATAGGCACAAAAAAAGAAAGCACAATCTTCAGAGTTAAGTGGAACAAGTAAAATACGTTATGTTTTATAAATCCTGGGGGCAGCAACAGTATTAAAGAGTTCTATGATAAAACTTGGAATAGGAATAAAGCAAAGAACCATTTACACATAACATACCATGTGGAAAGGATTGCTGACTTTCAGAACATGGATGGATGGATGGGTAAATGGACGGACAGATAAGACAGACTTAGATAGATGTACTCACAAACACATACATATATAACATGCACAATTTATATATACCTTTTCAGAATATATCAGTGTTTGTTCCCACATACGTACATGCCTATAAAACTACACTGTCAGACAAGACCACCAAGCTCTTTGAGTCACCTCTCCCTTTCCTTTAAACGGATTAAAAACACAAGAAAAATCCAAGTGTATTTTTAAAAGTAAGCAATCAGAAACATTACATTTTGAATATATCATGACACTTGGAATTCCATATTTACTAGTCCCCAAAGAACTTTATAAAAAATCCCACAGATAAATACAAATTCTTATAAACAATGGTATTTCCCTTTCAAATAGTTTTAAAGTTCTACAATATATTTGGGACATCTTCTATGGATACAAATGATAGATCTGATCAAACAAGAATATTTAAAGTACAGTTGACCTTGAACAATGTTGGGGTGGGGGTTAGGGACACTCACCCCTATGTAGTTGAAAATCTGCACATAACTTTTGACTCTCCCAAAACTTAACTACTAATAGCCTACACTGACTACAAGCCTTACCAAGAACATAAGAGTTGATTAAAACATATTTTGTATGTTACAGTAAGCTCTTACAGTAAACTCATACAGTAAGCGCTTGCTATATGTTACAGTAAGAGAAAAATGTTATTAAGAAAATCATCAGGAAGATAAAATATATTACAGTACTGTACTATAAATTAAATATAAACAAGTAGATCCATGCAGTTCAAACTTGTGTTGAGAGTCAACTGTACAATGCATGGAGTCTCATTATAATTTGGACTGTGCTGTGTAAACATACAGAAGGAAGTAAGCTCCTTCTGAAAACTAAATTCCTTAAAACGTAGGTAAGGTGAATTTCTGTATTATAGTTATTTCACTCATATAAATTCTGCTGTGAATGACAACTCCAAAGCAGTATTATGATACTCTTCATTTGGTTTAGCAGTATGTTTTTCTTCCACTTAACAACAGATAAAACAACACTGACAAGTGAGTAATATCAGTGATACTCTTCCTCAGGAAGCATAAACAGTATACAGGGTGGACTTTTTTTTTAAGTTGTCAAATGGAAAAACAACAAAAAAAAAAATTGGGAGAAAAGTCTTTATTCAAATACTTCTAGTACAACCAATAGGAAAATGTCCTTTCCATCAAAAAACCCCACCAACTCTATACTTTGCTTAAGAATAAAAAAAAAAAAAAATCAAACAAAGCCCTTTTGAGTATTTCCAGTATCTCTTCACAACAGGCTCAGAATTAAAAATATAAAACATTTTAATAGTATCTTCATAAAAGAAATTTTGTAAGTTAAAATTCCAACTACTTGTTGTACTTAAAATGCTAGGGTTGCTTTCATAAAAAAAAAAAACAATAAAATCAGCTTAAAATAAATTTATTGTACAATACAAAAAGTAGACATACTGGAAAATAAAAGGTACATTATTAAATATACAAAGCGAATGAAAGAAAGCTAAATAACACAAATGTTCTAATCCAAACACTAAGATAAAATGCACAACATTTATGCTAAAATAAAGTATTTCAGGAAGGATTATGCATTTCAAACGAAATGTTAATAATGAGAAAAAAAAAAAAAGAAAAACAAATGTGCTAACTTCTAAATGCTTGAATATCAAGAATCTGTAATGGCATGAAACATTAAATCCACAATACTGGGTACTTTTCAAGAACTTTATTTGAAAAGGCATTAAAAATACTGAAGAAATTGATTTAAAGAATGTCCTTAAATCTGGCAAAGATTTTCCTTCTTTCTTTTTTTTTTTTTTTTCTTAAAGTTTGGGGGCCTATTCACAGTATCTTCCATCTTCTTCCATTTGGATAACTTCCTACAAAAATTTCTGGATACTCACACTCACAAGATTCTTTAAACAGTTAGCTTAGATAACATTACTTCACTGGTAAGTGTGCATTTACTCCTTACCAACATAAGTGCCATACATTAACAACAAAATTTTGAAATCTATACATATGGGCACAATAGGAAACATAAATTTCATTTTATAAAGTAAAACCAATCTCCAAATGAAATAGTAAAATGTAACAATTTAGAGCATAGGGGAAAAAATAAAGCTTTTTTCCCAATCTATCAATTAAGACATTCCCCAAATGCAAATGGCTTTGGTGGAACTCACAGTACAAATGATACTGTTTAAATGTATTGCAGAGGTGAGGGCTTCAAATAAAAACCCTCTCCTTTGGAAATGGCCAAATCAGAAGCATCCAGTGAGATATGCATATGTACATCAGAGAAATATTCAAGTAACCATAAAATCCTTGATAAAATCCTCTAAAAATTAACATATAATTATTTAAAGTTAGCTCAAAAAGCTTTTGACCAACACCTTTGGAAGGGAACTTCTTTTTCTATTATCACAGTTCCCAAGTTCCAGACATCATATGATCAAGTTTTTTGTATTTGTATTTACACCAGTATCTAAATTCTCAGTGAAACCTGTTTTATTACACTATTACTTACTTTCATAGACGTTATCTACCATATATATATATGCCATGACACTAAAAAAAAACCCAAAAACAAAAACAAAAAAACCAACTATCAAGTTCTTCTAGACAAGAACCCATCACTGCCCCTCCAAAATCTACAAGTTTAAGAATGAATAAAACAAAAACAAAAAACACCTTGCAGGTATGGAATACTGTGGAGAAAACTGAAGAGATATTTGGAAGAAGGAAGAAGTGTGAATAGGTCCTAAAGAATTTTTACAATCACTTTGCCAAGACAGACTTTAAACATTGTAAATTATTAAAATAGTCCTCTTAAAAACAAGTTTTGATTCTCAATATTGCATTTTTATAAGAAAACAAAAGGATTCAGATCTAACATTTTAGTAGTATACTTACTACTATCAGACTGAATTCATTTCCTAAGAGTTCAAATAAAACAAACTTTATGAGATGTCATTATAATTTATCATATAAGATTCATTAGCATTTGTGAAATTATTAGAATAAAAATATTAAAAGCTAAAACCCAAGACTTCACCATTCATACTTAAATATAACATAGAAAAAGTAACGTGGGTAATACAAAAATAAAACTGTCTAGGTAAACATCTCACTTGAGGACACTCACTGTTGCTCCTTCTGAGTAACCATTATAGCTTTTTAACAGTGAAATGTCGTTATCTTACTTCTGAAATTCTTTGGCTGGAATGTTTTAGCAACATGAGACACTCCTGTACATGACAATTTTGGCAGAACATAGAGGAATTGCAAAATAAAAAAAGCACAGACATGATTTCTATTTTAAAGTCTTTGATAAAATTTAAAATGAAGTTTTAAAAATTTAAAGGCAATCTATCACTAAAAATGGCATAAAATGTAAACTTAAGCTAATTTTATAATCTATTGCTATATTAAATAATTTGGGATTCATTAATTTTGCCTTTTTAGTTTTGTATTTAGCATAGAAATAGCTTTCTACTACCCCTATAGACATCATGTAAATTTTAAAACTGGGAAAGAAAATACAAAATGTAATTAAATTTATGAGTTCAATGTGTGGGTTTTAGAACCAAAAAATTAAATATTTCTTACTATTTTAAAATGAGGATTAAGTTAAAATTTTAATTATACCATGAAAAAATTTAAGGAATTTTTCCTTCTTGCATCTTTAAAAATAAAGCAAATTTGCTTTACTTATTTATAAATACTTTTTTAAAGACCAACAAATCCACTTTTTAATCTCCTATCTTTATACAAAAGATTAAAAGGAAGAAAAACTTTATGACTCCAGCACCCAAGGTTGAGAACACAAAAAAACTCAAATAAATATTTGTAGTATGCAAAAAAGCTAAAGATGTTTGAGAGGTTAAGTGAAGAACATTCTGAAACTAGAACCCATTTCTTTAGCTTTTCTCTCCCAGACTTTCCATTCTATATACTACAGTTGTAGAGATGTCCTCATTTGACTCAGGTGACACTTTTTTCCATACTGTCTCTTTTAAAGCAAGTTCTTGTTGGAGACTTTCATAGTCCAATGGTCCAAAGGAATGCTAGTTGTTCAAGCAACATACATAATTTATTAGTGCACTTGAGTGAAGAAAGGTCCAAGCTATAAAACGGTATTTTTCAATGAATGTTATTAAAATCTGTTAACATTTTCACCCACCACCATTTGATGTTTTGTTCCATGTTACTCATGTTGATGTTCATGGAAGTTTCTATTCTGTTGGCTTTGCATAATTCTCACATATTATTATAAGTTACTTTGGAACTAACAACAGGAAAGTTTTCTTACTATGCATAAAATAATTTCTACTTTTAAGTGCTTCATATTAGCTTCAAGTCTAATTAGTTATTTACTATAAACATTTTCCAAATGGGATGTAAAGGAATTTAATTAAAATTCAAAACAAGTCCTTGTTCCAGTGAGTAACTCTTTATGAAGACAAAAAATCTTGTTTCTGAAATTTAAGTTCTGACTCTTAAATATTAGCTCTAAAAAAAGTATGTATGTGCAAAAATATGAAGCCAAACACACTAATAAATCAACAAATATTACTTTAAAATAAGAGTGTCAAGAATTCTGTATCAAACACTTTTTATAGAAAGTATTTCATCTGTAGTGGCCACTAAAACTATGAGGCTTTGAAAGATTTTTCACTAATACTATAATCCCTTTCCCATTTATAGATCCATCCACATCAAAATAAACTTTAAGACTATAACTGACAAATATTAAGAGTAAAAAAAACCAAGGCTTTGTTTTATAGCATCGTAGCACTTTCCAATGTTGTTTTCTTGGAACAGAATCAATTCTTCTTTTTAACAGAATCAATTCTTAAAAATATTGCTTCAAATAGCAGGAAAATGGGTGGTGGGTAAACTCTGCTGCTAGACTAACCAGTTTAAATTTAAATAAAACAGCCACATCTATATACTATCATGTCCAGGGTAAGTATGTCAACAATTTGTGTACATTCATTTGTGATTAGCAAATAATGAGGCCACCAGCAATTAAACTAAGTTGTATTCAAACAGGTGAATCTCATTTTCTCTCTCTCTTAGAAAAATATTACATAATAATCTAAATAAGAATTTTGCTTACCCTTTGATCACCGCCTTCTCTTCGAGGATCAAGTTTTTTTGCAAAGTGTCTCAGATTATCATAGTTATGGAAATTACAGAGAGAAACAAGATCCTGTAAATAAATAGAACAGGTGTAAGAAATTGGCTATTCGTTGGCCATTGTTTTTTCACATTTTAACAAATCACACTAATATTGTCCAACTTAACTACTGTCTCATGGAAAACACCACTGCATGTTAATAAAGCAGCCTGATGAGTCAAGAAGAGAACTGAAATCAGAATGAGAAGACAGTGACAAAAATTTTGAGAACACTGCTTACTACTAGCATGACCCTAGGACTCAACCATCAAATTGTTTAACTTTCATTTCCTATAAAATGGGCCATATGAAAGAACTATTCTATCAAATAACTTGTAAAGCATCACAAAAATATAAATCAATATTCTGGTTATAATCTATAAGCAATCCAACGTCATCCTCTAGCTTTTGTAAAATATAAGAAACGGAAAAATAAATCAGAATTTTAATTGAGAAAGTTTGCAGAAAAATTATGGTACACAATATAGAGTCTATGAAGCAGCAAATGTACATAAAACCAGAAGTTGAAATATTAGCAAACTTGGATAACATAAAAAATACTGAACTAATCAACAGTAATAACAATTTTATTTTGCAGGGCTTATGTCCTCAAAAAAAGACTTTTCAAGGTAGTTTATGGATAAAGATATTCAAACATGAAGATTAATGATGATATAATAAACTAATATTCTTAATTTATGTTGGGCTTTAAATTTAAACCTTTCCAAGTTTAATAATTTTAGTTGAGCTTTTGGAAACTGAAAACTATTTAAAACCATGACAATTAAAACATCACTTCAAACATAATTTTCTATGGGAATGAGTATATGGGAACTGCCTGATGGAAGCAATTTGAAGCTCCTCTATGAGTACTTGACAGCTACCCCAGTAACTGGCAGATAGACAGGAAGAATGCCAACAAGCAAAAAACTACCGAAATGACTAAAAAAAAAAAAAAAAAGAATCACTGGATGGTTCCACTTATATGATCATTATCATACAATATCCATTCATGATAAAAACCTTCAACAAAGTAGGTTTAGAGGGAATATACCTCAACACAATAAAGACCATATATGAAAAACCCACAGCTAACATCATACTTAATAGGGAAAAAAAACTTGAAAGCTTTTCCCTTAAGATCAAGAATAAGATGTCCACTCTCACCACCTGTGTTCAACACAGTATTGGAAATCCTAGCCACAGCAATCAGACAGTAAAAGAAACAAAAAGCATCCAAATTGGTAACAAAGAAGTAAAACTTTCACTATTTGCAGATGAAATGATACTCTAGAAAACCCCAAAGACTCCACCAAAAGACTACTAGAACTGATAAATGAATTCAGTAAAGTCACAGGATACAAAATCAATATACAGAAATCCAATGCTATTAGATTATTAGTTTTACACACTAATAATGAAACCACAGAAAGTTAAGAAAAAAATCCCATTTATAATTGCACCAAAAATAATAAAATACCTAGGAATAAACTTAACCAAAGAGGAAAGACTGTACTCTGAACTCTAAAACACTAATGAAGACGACATAAAGCAATGGAAAAGACATTCCACTCATGGAATGGAAGAACAAATATTGTTAAAATGTCTACACTACCCAAAGCAATCTACAGATTTAATGTAATTCTATCAAAATACCAAAAGCATTTTTCATTGAACTAGAACAAACAAGCCTGAAATTTGCAAAAAACCCACAAAAAAGACTCTGAATAGCCAAAGCAGTCTTAAAAAAGAACAAAACCAAGGTATCACAATTCCAGACTTCAAGTTATATTACAAAGCCATAATAAAAGAGCATGGTGCAGGCACAAAACAGACACAGATACCAATGAAACAGAACAAAACATCCGGAATTAAACCCATAATTATATGGTCAATCAATCTTTGACAAAGTAGGAAAGAATATGCAATGGTTTAAAAAGATAGACTTTTCAATAAGTGGTGTTGGGGAAACTAGACAGCTACATGCAAAATAATGAAAGCGGATCATTTTCTTACACCATACACAAAAATCAACTCAAAATGGATTAAGGAACTACAGCCAACATCTTTCTAGATATGTCTCCTGAAGCAAAGAAAACAAAAGCAAAAATAAAGTATCAAAATAAAGTTTCTGCACAGCAAAGGAAACAATCAACCAAACTAAAAACAACCTATTGAACGGGAGAAGATACCTGCAAATGACCTATTAAAATAAAGGGTTAGTATCTAAAATATATAAGGAACTGATATAACTGAACACCCAAAAATCAAATTATCTGATTACTAAATGGGCAGAAGACATGAACAGACATTTCTCCAAAGACATGCAGATGGCCAACAGACACATGAAAAGATGCTCAACATCACTCATCATCAGGGTAATGCAAATCAAAACCACAATGAGGTATTACTTCACACTTCTCAGAGTGGCTAAAATCAGAAACTAAAGAAACAAGTGTTGGTGAGGATGTGGAGAAAAAGGAACCTTTGTGCACTGTTGACTGGAATGTAAACTGGTGCAGCCACTATGGAAAACAGTATGAAGTTTCCTTAAAAAGTCTAAAAAAAATGTTAAGAAAGAACTATCCTATATCCAGTAATCACACTATTTGGCATTTACCCCCAAAATACGAAAACACTAATTTGAAGGGATATATGCACCCCTATGTTTATTGGAGCATTATTTACAATTGCCAAACTATGGAAAGAGCCTAAGTGCCCACTGATGGATGCATGGATAAAGAAGAAGTGATGTGTCTATATATATACAATGGAATATTATTCAGCCATAAAGAAGAATGAAATCTTGCCATTTGGCTACAACATGGATGAATCCAGAGTATAATGCTAAGTGAAGTAAGCCTGTCAGAGAAAGAAAAATACCATATGATTTCACTTGTTTGTAGAATTTAAGAAACAAAACAAAGAGGGGGAAAAAAAAGAGATAAACTAAAAATAGACTCAACTATAGAGAACTGCTGGTTACCAGAGAGGTGGGTAGGGAAATGGGTGAAATAGGTGAAGGGGATTAAGAGTACACTTATCATGATGAACAATGGATAATGTATAGAATTACTGAATCACTATATTGTACACCTGAAACTCCTATATATCATCATATATTAACTATATTGCGATTAAAATTAAAAAATGGAATCACTGGATGTTCCACTTATACGACCATTATTTCCATTAAGAAAATACGCTTACATGACAGAAATGAATTCCCTTAACACTGTTGCCCATCTTGTCCAGCGGAGGAGACCAGCACATCATGCCCATGACATTGGGCACAACTAAAAGAATGCCCCCAGCAACTCCGGATTTTGCAGGAAGACCAACCTGAAAATAATTTGAAGAAAAAGATATTCATGTTAACATTTTAAAAAAAGAAAGGTTATGTCCAACAATAAGGGAATCGACTTAAAAATTATGGTTTACATACACACAGAATTCTAACATTACAAATGTTGTGGAAAAGTATCTTTTAACATGTTTATAAACAATAAATGAGAAAACACAATTAAAGAGCTGAAATACATTTGAATATAGAAAAATTTGAAAAGATATACTCTAAGGATTAAAGTAGATTACATCATAAATTGTGGGGCTATGCATGTTTTTATTTTAGTCTCTTGGTCTATATTTTTTAATTCTATAATAAATATGAATTCAAGTATAAAAAGTTACTTTGAAAAAATATTCTATGACTAGAGAACAATGAGAAATTATAACTTCTTAAAAGATTCTCTGTAGGGATGCCTCAGTCATTAGCATCTGCCTTCAGCTCAGGTCATGACCCCAGGGTCCTAGGATCAAGCCCCACATTGGGCTCCCTGCTGGGGGGAGCCTACTTCTCCCCCTCCCACTCCCCCTGCTTGTATTCCCTCTCTACCTCCTGCTTGCATTCCCTCTCTCGCTATGTCTGTCAAATAAATAAAATCTTTAAAAATTTTTAAAAATTGGAAAAAAAAAAGGTTCTCTGATACACTGTCAGAGAACTGTCTGAGGAAGAGAAATAAGACGATAATATAAACAAATCCTCTTCAAAACTTTTAAGTTTGCATTCTGTAACACTTGACAGTAACTATGACAAAAGACAATATTAATTTCATCAGGGCAGTATTCACTAATGGCTTACTAACATTCCGATATTGAGTATCTATTGCTAGACGTAATCTTGCATAAAACCTAAGGAAAAAAAAAAAATCACCTGAATGGGATATACCAATTTACCAGGAATGCAAGATATAAAGGACAATGGTATGGGTAAAATAAACAAAATCTAGACTGTGAGGAACTGTACAGGATAAATGACCCTTTTTTTTTTTCCAACTAAAAACAAGAAAAAAGAAAGGTCAAGGGGGAGAACACAGATTTTAAAAATAATAATAAAGGGAGATAAAACCAATCACAGTGTATGCCCCTTATTTGCATCCCAAGTCAAACTAGAAAATAATTTATAAGACAATCCAGATCAGCTGAACACTAAATATTTTGATGCTATTAAAGACCAAATTGTTTTTATCTTTTTAAATGTAATAATGCTGCTATGGTTTTTTAAAAACGTCCTTATCATTTAGAATTACATATTAAACTACAGCAAGAGTATGAAATAAAGATAAACAATATTGGTCATGCATTGATAATTACTGAAGCTGAGTAGTGGATAAGACATTAAATGCATTTCTCTAATTTTCGGTTTTAAAAATTTCAAGTAAAATTTTTTTAGGGCATTATGTCTTCACATAAGCAGAATGAGTAAGAAAGTCTATAGATTTCACAAGTGTACACAAATGTTCACAAGTGCACGACAGAGCTTCATGCAGTATATTTTTGTTAAATATACTTCAAGTGCTTTAAAATATCTACGACAATAACCAAAGATGTTAAACATCACAATTATGTGCACCTTCTGAAAGTAAGGAATTCTTGAGAGTATGTAATCACCACAATGCTAAATATTAACAAGAAAAAGCTAAGAAAGTCTATACTAACCGTGTACATTGGAATGCCTTAGAAGTAGAAGTCATGCGGTTCTATAAATTAAACTTCAAGTACTCAAGAATATCTGGTAGACTGCTTAACTCTATTCCTTACCAAGTCTGTAACAAATTAACCTTGAAAACAAGTCTCTCTTGTTTTTTGTTCAGCTTTAGAATCAAAGTTCAAACTGTATTTTTAAAAGAACTAGTCCAGACTAGTTTCTCACAGTAGAAAATTGAGATCAAACCATTACTTACATGGAAAGCAAACTGCCCTGAGAAATCATACATGCCACAGGAGTGCATCAAACTCAGTGTGTTCCGAACTGCTTCAGGGCTCAGTACTCTCTCCCCAGTAATTGGACAGAAACCTCCGTTAGCCAGCGTTGCAGCCATCACACTGGCTGATTCACAAGTTACTTCAATGGAGCATAACTAAAAGGAAAAAAAAACAGTCTGAAAATCTAGGTTCACACCATTTTTTGTACTGCAGTTGACTTCTAAGGTAATCTGTTTCATCTGGTATTTTATACAGATCTGAAATCTTTCTTCTAAGGGGATTATTTTAATATAACTTAATAACATTCCAAAGATTTTAATTTGAATGAAGTTCAAGCCCCTTTAAGGTTTATCCCAATTTGCCCAGTTATATAGTCTTCTAACAGCAAAACTAGGATAGGAAGAGCCAGCCCCTAAGCACTAACATTTGTAACTGCCCAAATGATATTAAAAGTTGTTTAAATATTAATACTTTCTGTAGGATACACTAACAATTGTTTTTAAATCAAAAGAAAAAGGAGCCATGATATATTTTTAAGATAAAGCAACATACATTAGTAGTATGATAGACAGCATCTACATGGGAAATTACCACTCGGGGAAAAAAATGCTAAAATGCCTGACATTTCACTATGGCAAAGTTCAGCATCCCTATGTAGCAATATATAAAAAATTACGGGAAGAAAACTCTAAGATCACTCTAGCCTGGATATTCTGTGTGCCTAAATCAAAATGCTACCTTTTAAATCACTTATTAATATTCAAATATTTATTTGGTACTGATTATGGGTGCTGGATAAATTATAATCAATAAAAAAAGGCAAAGTCCAGGTGCAGTATATAGTTCAGAATTTTCACATTTAAATACAGTCAAAATAATAGAAATAGTTTATCACAGCAAACCCAAATTTACCCGTAAAATGGAAACAATAAATATGCTCCATTTTATTTTTCCTTTACAGCGACCAAAACTGTGGGGGCAGGGGAGGAAGTAGAGGAGAAAGAAGATGGGACGAGGGAGTAGGAGGAAAAGACTAGGTTCTCAACTTGTAAGCTTTCCTTATCCATAGTTCAAGATTCTACAAGAGGCACAAAAGGGGTTTGGGAGAGCAAGAAGGAAAACTAGCTACAGTGCATTAGGAAACTGACAGGGAGCCACTTTTTGTCTGACTTTTACTCTTATTTGTATAAAAATCTCTTCCCTACTTCTTCAAAACTAGAAAACCTATTTACTATACTGACCCAGACAGCAAAGACTTATAACAGATTTAATCATGAAAATTTCTAAAATAAATAAGATTTAAATTCCAATGATCATTTCCCAATTTATACTTGATATTAATTGGAATTTTGTTTGTCATAAAATGATATACTACTAATTTTACAAATCCCAATCTGAAAGTACTTTCCTGATACCCTGACAGATGTTCAATTACATGTAGCCGTTCTCCAAAAAAGTAAGGCTTCTATGGCCTTCTCTTAATTTTTGCCCAGAAGTACAGACATTTCACAGTAGATTAGTAGCACCGAGGCTATAATAGCCAAAGCAAAGTATGTATACCAAAGGAAAAGAAGCATTAATGTATGGAAGAAATTCGTACGGGCTAAGGCAAAAAATAGGGCTACTGGATATAAGTAAATAGAATACTACACTTTATATAATACCTTTTGAATTCAAAGGAATTTCACACATATCATCTCATATTACCTTCAATGTAATGCAGAAAATTAGGGTAAACATGTGCTATACATAATGAAACAAGGTCTAAGTAACTGAAATTAGGTCACATGGTTAAAAAGTGGCCAGATTAGACCTTGATTTTATATTGATAGTCTGGATTCTCGATTCACAATTCTTTACATTAGCAGGTGGCAAACTGCCATCAAAATCTACTTAATTATCAATCTTCCTTATATATTCCTGAAGATTACCACAAATTCTAAATTCAAGCACATCTTCAAAAGTACAGACAGATAAATGTAAGGTTAATTAGAAATCAATGGAAAGTAATTTGTTACTATGTAGCTTGATATTATAGCCAATCGGAGGCTCCAATGTTACTGTATCTGTAGGAATGAAATGAACTGAAAACACAGGGAGAAAAGAGAGTTGTCCTGGAAGGTTATTTAAAACCAAGTTCTATAACCACAGATTATGTGTGTGGCCCACCTCTCTCATGAATGCGGAGAGCTACTCTAACTTAGAAAAAAACCCATCATATGACACTGCAAATTAAACCAACCAAGAAACTGCCTCTTCAAGATGCTGAATATAAACCCTCTGATAAACAAATAAATTCTCCAAAATTGAAAAGCTAAGAAATCAGCTTAGTTTAAATAAGGACAAGCGAATTTCTAGAGTTATACACTCTAGTTATACACTCATTTTTGACACTTCTTAAATACAGTGTTTTTACAGAAAAAAACTCCCTCTTACATTCCGAGGCATGACATTTTAGGAGAAAAAAACATGAAATTATCCTTCATGAAGGCTTTTTTGGGAAGGTCAATGGTAAATGTATTCTATCTTAACCTGGAGCCATGATTCTGCAAAGTGTGACACACCTATTTATATATACAATTCATACAGTTAAAGTAAATTACCTGGAAATAAAAGTCTAATATACCAACCATGTCTGTGCCTTCTGGAAAACACTGAAAAAACAGAAAGGTAATTAAAAACAAGAATATATGCACATAACTAAAAGACACATAAAGATTAAATTTAAAATGTACACAAATGTTTCACCTTGAGAAAACAGCACATAATTTGTAAACAGTATAAACATGAAATAATGAAGAACAATAAAATAAAACTACATCACATACAGATTTCTAAATACTATAAACTGATTCAAAATTCATAAACTAAGTTACTGGACCCCCTTAAAATTTAAAAATCAAATTTAATCAACAATAGTCTGGCATTACACTTTTGGAAAAATGGGCTAATCCTTAAGCAAAAGTTGCATTAATAAAACTAGTCAAATACTTGAATACTGCCAGATTTTACATCGATTTAATATTACCACTTTGACACACCATTAACTCAAGAGTGTTTTGCAAAAATTTCTGCACTTAAATAGTAATAGGTAGTTGCTTATAAGTTGTTGCTGAGTTCTTAGCATACATCCCAATGTATTTTATTAAATAAAATAATTTGAAATAGAAACAAAAGTTCAAAAACCTTTTTTTCTTTTAGGTAATATCCTATTGCAAAGTTTCGATCTCCACTTTCTCTTTCAGACTGAAACCTAGGAAGAAAAGAAAATTACTCTATTTAGAAAATTTCTCTACTTATTTCATATAAGAGTATGATTGTTCTGTAGTTTAATTTATATAGCAAAGTACAGTATAAAGAACACTGACCTAAGAGTCAAGACTGCTAGGTTCCAGTCCCAGTTCTGTCAAATAGGCTAGCTATGTGTCTTGAGGAAGTCATTTAAACGACAATTCTTGTAGCCTCAACTTCCTCAGCTGTAAAAGGACTGAAGTGAGGTACACCCTTCCTAATCTCCATATTTTGTGAATAAAGCAGCTAATTTTAAAATTATCACATATTCCACCATTAAAAAATATACTAAAAAGGGACGCCTGGGTGGCTCAGTGGGTTAAGCCGCTGCTTTCGGCTCAGGTCATGATCTCAGGGTCCTGGGATCGAGTCCCACATCGGGCTCTCTGCTCAGCAGAGAGCCTGCTTCCCTCTCTCTCTCTGCCTGCCTCTCTGCCTACTTGTGATCTCTGTCAAATAAATAAATAAAATCTTAAAAAAATATATACTAAAAAGTTGCAGAATCTTCTGGATCCTCAAAAAGTATAATAATCAATTCCGACTGAGGGAATGCATGGAAATTTCACTGAGAGAGGGACAAATGAAATGAGCCTTTCAGCATCTGTTGGATTAACAGATTTCAGGGGGAAGGCTAGGCAGTGGCAAATTCCACGTAGCACAAAGGTAAAAAGTATAAAAGACAGAACTTCACTGAAGAATGGCACATATTCTGATGTATCTGGGAAACAGCGTTCATGGAAAAGAGTGGAGAAACATCAAACTAACAAAGGAGACTAGGACCACATTATCAAGACTGATAAATGCTAAAAATGGCTCCTGATTGCCAACAAAATGAAAGCTTAAAGGCTTCCAATCAAATTACCTTGTCAGATCTATATTTTGGAAGAATAACTCTAATATCAGTTTGGGAAAAGGGAAAAAGAAAGGATGACTGATGTTATTAGGAGACTGGAATGTTAAGAGCCACTGAAAGCCTGAACTTAGGTAGTGGTGATGGGAATGGAAGGAGAGGTACGATCAAACATGAGAGCAGTTCAGCAAATCTTCCAACCTGATGGGAAAGAGGAGAAACAGGGTGAATGAAGTCTGGTACAAAAGTCTAGATTTCTAACGCAGTCTACTGAAAGGATCATGATATCAACTGATGGGAACCTTGGAGCAAAGAGCAGTTTGAAAAGAAAGAGAATGAGTTTTAATTTTAGACAGATTTAATTTGCAGCACATTTGAGAAATCAACCTACAAGTGTCCAGAAGGCTGCTGACAAGAGGAACCATGAGTGACACACTTTGTATTATCGATCATGGAGTTGGGGGTGGCAGTTCCCTCTAACTACACGTTTTAATGTTTCTGTGGTCAGAAAAGCAATGCTGAATGTGGAAAAGCTCTTGAAAATAAACCTGTCCACCTGTCATGCCTTTAAAAAAAAAAAAAAAATCAACATAGTGCACTAACTACTCAACAATTACCACAATGCCCAGCATTGGCTCTGTTCAACAAACACTAAATCAAGTGCCTATTATCTAGCGGGTAACAGGAATACAAAAGTGAACTGGAAGATATTCTATCCAGGTCTAACGGAGATCAGAGTCTAATAGTAGTGATGGGGCAGAGAGACACAGAATAAGCTCAATTAAATATGGTAATATGAGACCACAGAAGAGAAGTGAGATGCGATTCACAAAAAACATCTAGGAAAAGATATTTAAGCAGATGAATAAAAGTTGGTACAGCAGAAAATTTTTGCCTCCTGAAACATGTAGTACAAAGTATCACCTAGTTAGTAGTCATGACAAAACTGTTTCAGCTTTATCTAACCACAGGAAACAACAGACCTATTCAAAACGGAAAATATCCACTATAGCCCATGGGCCAGATGTAGCCTGCTACCTATTTTCATAAATAAAGTTTCTTGGAACACCACCTCATATTGTCTATAGCTACTTTCTTACCAAAACAATAGAAATGAGTAGTTGAAACAGAGTCTCTATGGCCCATAAGTCTGAAATATTTACTATCCGGTCCTTCACAGAGAAAGTTAGTTAATTCCTACTTGGTAAAAAAAAGTGACTGCCACTCCTCAAAGAAAGCCATTTAATAAAATTTTATGAAGCAAGGGTTTAGGGCAGGGGGACTCTTCTATTTCAATAAAGCAAGAGAGACATAAATGCCTTGCATGAACCTTAATTAATTCCTGGGGGAAAAAGGCTATATAACAGGCATTTAGAGGACAGTTGGGGACATTTACATATTAAAGATATTTTAAAATTAATGTTAGTGATCTTAAATTTGTTGATGGTATTGTGATTATGTAGAAGACTGTCCTTATTCTTGGGATACACACATTGAGTTATGTAAGAGTGAAATGTTGTTCTATTAGTTCAGGAAAAAGATCCCATCATAATCATGTATATTTACATATATGTACATATAGAGAGAGATACACATGTTTTTAAATGCCTCTGTTTAAAGAAAGAGGTTGAGGAAAAGCAAACGAGACAAAATATTAATCAGAAAATATAGGTGAAAATATCCAGATATTCATTGTTTATTCTTTCAACTTTTCTGTAGACTGGCAAATTTCAAAATTAAAAAATTGGGGTCAAAGTCAAGTTAGCCAGGCAGAGAAATTGAGAGAGGTAAGACAGGGGCACCTGGGTGGCTCAGGCAGTTAAGTGTCCAACTCTTAGTTTCTGCTCAGGTCATAACCTCAGGGCCATGGGAATTGACCCTGATATGGGCTCCTCATTCAGCCCAGAGTCAGCTTGTCCCTCTCCCTCTTTTTCCCCCCCGTCCCCACCCCAGCTCACACATGCTCTCTTGCTCTCAAAATGAGTAAATAAATAAATTCTTTAAAAAAGAGAGAGATAAAACACGTATCACAGGCAAAAAGAAAATTGAATAACTATCAGTAATTTTTTAAAAAGATTTTATTTGTCAGAGAGAGAGAGAATACACAAGCAGGAGGAGTGGCAGGAAGAGAGAGAAGGTGGCTCCCTGATGAGCAAGGAACAGGGTGTGGGACTCAATCCCAGGACCCTACAATCATGACCTGAGCTGAATGAACCACCTAGGTATCCCTAACTACCAGTAATTTAAGGTACAGTTGGGTTCCTTTCTAACTCTATAATTACCCACAAGAAGTTTATCAAAACTGTTTAAAGCATTTATTTATTTACTGAAGTAAATCCTAGGACCAACAAGGGAAAACAGATTAATTCTAAGTATACTGTGTATTACAATAGGGAGAGAGGTGGGAAAAGGAGGGAGAGAGGTGGGACAAGACAGCATTTAAAACAATTCTATAATCTAGTTACTTTTGTTAATTTAAAGAGGCCTGGCCTATTATAAAAAACTTAAGCCACAAATCAGACTCACGTTGCATTACTGAATCCAACATATTCATTGCCAGCCATCTTATTCAAAAACTGCATCACCTGCAAACCAAAATTAGAAAGTATTAGTCAAAAAACAAATATATAAGGAATATAAGTATAGCACAAAAACTGAATTCCATATTGCACTTACATAGTCAAATTTTTCAGCATTATTCACTCCTTGCTGCAAAGAAATGAGACATAAATGTTAGTATCGGCATCTCCCCACAGTTAAGTTTTAAGTGAATATAGTACCAAAATTTCAAACTGCTATTATTATTATTAATATACTGTGCATTAGTATTTTTAAGACTAGGAAATACTCTAAAATAATTTAATATTTACATAAACTTCCTACATATTCTTTTATTAACACCAATATGTTGAGAATGGATCTGAATTACAAAGGGAATGCTTTATTTTAAGTATATCTTTACCCAACCCAAAGTTATAGAATTTTAGTTACCCCAAGTCCCCTTAACTTTCAGGACAACACATAATATTCTAGAATGTATGTTATTTAATTTCATATTTTAAAAAAACTTAAAATAAAGTTTCACCCTTGGAAAATAATTGAGTATTTATAAATTATGGTTTTCAATTTAGAACGATCTACTTATATTTTTAAAATAAACTTATACCAGTATTAGAGTTAGAAAAATGAGTTATGTTGCAAAACTAACTAAACTTTTATAATCCCAGTATATGCAAACATTCTGAATACATTCTGTACTGTAAAGAAAGCTCTACCTTTAACATCTCAAATGTTTTAACAATACTTGAACTAAAAAAATATATATTCCATAGTCTCTAAAAAAATTAGCTACATTTGAATTTAGCATTATGCCAATTCAGAGCATGGAAGATGTATTGTTTCGTCACTGCTATTTCTGGTATGTTAGCTACTGCAATGTCAATAGGAAAAACCTATGTAACGTAGATCAGTTCAAGTAGCCAAATGGTTTCATTTTACCTCGGCGAAGTTTACAAAGCAGTAAGATGTAGATCTGAAATCAAACGTATTAATTGGTGATGTGCACCCAATAGAAACAATACATCTCTAATTTTTAAAACAGGTTTAAAATAATTTGACAACTAAAAATTTTTAAACAAATTTCTTAACTTTACCCTCAAAAATTCTAAGACATTACACTTTCAAATTTTATTATGAGGGGGAAAACCTGTACCACAGAATTATTTAACTGAATAAAGCCAGGTTCATTCTCCACTTTACAAGTGGACTAAGATGTGGCTGATAATCCATGAAACCTTACAAATCAACTTATTTAAGAAAGGATGTCAATCACATATACAATCAGTAGCTGAAAAGAACACACTATATCATCAAAATTAGGCATTAACAAAGCTTAAACAAGGTAAGGATAATTTAGCTACAGCCATATTGTAATCACTATCTATGTATTTTCTCTAAAGTGCCTTTTGACATATTTTAAGTTTTCTTTCCTTATAATATACCAGAATTCAAAATGTAGAAATGTAAGTCCAAAGCTGTTCAATGAAAAATAATTAAAAGAAGAAATTACCAACTTCATTGAACTGTTGCAGTTGTCAAAATATTCCATAGATCCTAATGCTGTAAAATATGTAACAACATTTAAACCACAAAAACCTTTTTAACCTTTGAAAAAGCACAAAAAAAAAAAAACAACTCTTTTGGAAAAGGATGTCAGCATTTGCATTGGGATGTTACATGGGTAATTACCATTATACAATTAATCAATGTAAAATAGACAGGTTATACTGAACTTTCATTCTCTGACCTAAACTGTCCCTACAAAACAAATACAAATTTGCTTTATTTAGCTGTCATGTTTAATAAAAAGAACAGAAAAAAAACCTTTCAACTCTAGACTATGGTCACATGCTTGGTCTACTTTGCAGCTTACTAAATTAAAGCACAATTGAGTTTTGCTTCTATGCTGTTTTTAAAAAACAACTGATATTTACAAATGTCAATCATAATATAACATTTTGGATAAGCTATTTGAAATGTTCTAGGCAGATTATATAAACAAGCAAAATAAAGTATCTCGCTGATATTTGTTGACCCAAGAAGTCTCTCCCCAAAACTTTCCCCATTTAAATGTAAAAGCACTTGATTAGTGTTTGTTCTTACTATCTACCCTGAAAATAGTATTTAATTTAAGTCAATAAAATATATTTGCCCCTGTATCTCTTGGGAGGATTCAGTGTATCTCAGGGATATATTTCATTACAAAATGTTAATTTCTAAAAACAAACAAACAAACTGTATAAAGTTTATTTGCAAAGATGTGAAAGAAAAAGCACACATAAAAAATAAACTAGAGTAAAACCACCAAAAGCAAAAATGTAAACTGTAAAAAAAAAAATCCATCATCATTATCTAGTAGTGGGGTACAGAGGGGTGGAAGAAGAGATGTTATGAAAATCAGAAGCCAGGAATGGGTACATGGGGGCTAGTTACAATATCATGTTTATTTTGTATATGTTTGAAATTTTTCATAAAAAAGTTGAAGAAAAAAATGTTTATTTGTTAATAATGTCCCATCTTAATTTACAGCTGTTACTTTCTACAGCTAAAATTAAGAAATTAAATCTTCCTATTTAAAATTTTCCAGATGTAGGAGTTGAGAAATCTTGCTGACAACAGAGGAGTAGATTGAAATAAGAAAAGTTTTGTTTTAGCAATACCACTCGGCTCTTTACATATAAAAGTCAACCCATCCTTAAAACTTATACTTAATGCTCTTACTAACAACTTGATTAGATCCTCTGTCCATTTTGTTGAAACCAAAGACCTAGAAACAACCTCGTATACAAAGGGCTGTTCCATTCTTTGCAATGATTCATATCCTCAATACCACTGACTCTAATATTTCAAAATGTTCTTTTTTGTTGGGTGCCCAAGAGATTTTTACAACCTAAAGCAGTGCACTATAGTAAAATTTGGGATGCATGAGAAATATGCCTTCTTATGAAAACTGGAAGGAAATCTGGACCAAAAAGGCAGACTAATTTTAAGAAAGACACATATGAAAACTGAAATTTGGAAACCGATAGTCTTAAAACAATGCCCTCTTATCTCTTGAAAAAAAAAAAAAAAAAAAAATCCCATAACAGGATCACGCTTAGCCCAGTTTTAAGTCACTCTACAACCATTATTAGATATGTTATTTTAATTCTAGAAAAAGTTATAGTGATACATAGTAAGTACATTAGGAAAACTAAAAAAAATAAATAAATTGGTGAAAATATATTCACCAAATGAAACTTTTTTTTTTCTTTTGGTGTGTGTGATAAAGTGTTTTTATTAAAGGAAGGGGACAGTCCTCAGGGGCAGAATGAGCTACGCTGTAATTGTAAGGAGTGACTGATAATATACATTTAAATTGTGTCCGTGGGTTTCTAAAGGGATTTTCATATGTTAAAAAAGACTTACAGGAGTCTGGAGATCAAATGACTTTTAAAAAGCAAACCATGTTTTGTTTGAAAACAGTAGTAATCAGATCCAGAGACTAGAAAAGTATACAAAATAGTTTCTCTATAAACATACCTACACTAACTTAAGGAATTTCCATTTCATTAAAGAAAACTTTATGAATGAAAATGTGATAAACAGGCACAGAGTTTTAAACACTGGCTGTTAAAAGAAATAATATAACCACGTTGGAGTGTTTTTATAGCCTGTTTTTACAACAAACATACTCCTGAATTCAATTATGAATTATACATTAAAACACAGGTGAAAATATTACTGTTAACAGGGATATATGCTAATAAATTTAATATAAAAATGATTCCTTTGAAGTCCATGCATTAATCAGTTATTTTGTAAGTAAATCATTTGATTTCATTCATAAAGTATGGAGGTGTAAAAGCCAATGGAAAATTAGCAATCACAGAAGAAAGAGGCATAAAAGAGGCAAAAAGAAGTAACTGAAAACAATTTTATAGAATACTCTTAGTTTAATCTTGCCACAGAAAATGCTTTAAAGCTAAATAATACTTGGAGGAGTCACAATAGATACTACAGGTAAAAAATAATATTCTAAATCTAGTATTATCTAAATTAACCCTAAATATAAAAAGTCCTGTTGGCAATGCATTATTTGCCTTTCATTAAAAAAAAAAAACCTCAAACAATTCAACTGATATAAACCTGGAGTGAATAAAACAATAACACAATAAAATCACCAAATCCAAGGCATCACCCCGTGCTCCCCAGAGCCATAAACCACCTTAAAAGTGTGGCTCGCGGCACCTAGGTGGCTCAGTGAGTTAAAGCTTCTGCCTTCTGCTCTGGTTATGATCCCAGGGTCCTGGGATGGAGCCCCACATTGGGTTCCTTGCTCAGCAGGGAGCCTGCTTCCTCCTCTCTCTCTCTGCCTGTCTCTCTGCTTACTTGTAATATCTGCCTGTCAAATAAATAAATAAAATCTTAAAAAAAAAAATGTGGCTCACAGGCACATCCAAAAGGTTGCTGCTAACATAACCAAACTGAGCACTACATACATACTAACTAAATTCATCCTATTTTCATGGAGAATTATTGAATTGTCTTTTAAAAAGAAAAAAAAATCTGATTTTTTAAATTTAAAAATATTTGATTTTTTTAAAAAAATCAGGCTTCTTTAAATGACAAAAACTTGAAAATACCACCAGAATTTGGAGAGACATAAACACAGAAGACAATGTAACTTATGCTTTACCTTTAAAATATAAAAGCAGAATTATGGCAATTATCTTAAAATATGTTGTCCTCATTTTCCCACCCTAACCCTCAAGTTATCTGAAGACCTTAACTTTTAAACTAAATCTAGGTGAGGTTTTTACCATTGCAAAGAAAAAAATTACATACGTATACTGCTCTTTCATCCAGAGTTAACTGTGCTCCTTTCAAATTTATTTTTACTCTTCCTTTTAAACCAAGCAACCATATTATCATCATCAGATAAAACAAACTGCATCAGAAAGTATTCCTTTAAACTTAGTAGTTACCGCAAAGAAAAAAAAAAGGATATTACTTTTATAGTTGTTTATGTGCATTTTAAGTACAAAATGACATTTGGTTTTTTTGAAGGTATTTACCTATATAAGCTTTGTTTAAAATTTTAAATATTGGAGTTTTCCTATAAGTTTAGTAGTTAAGAATTTATGCAACAGGTTCCTTCTGTCCAAATCCTCCTCTTTTCCACAATCTGCTAATCCTTTTGAACATTTGCTCTGCCTCTTCCCCCATTTCCTGAGGATCATCTCCAATCCTACAAGGAAAAAATATCAATACTACAAAATTAAGAAATAAAGAGTCTTACTAAAGACTCTACTTAATTTTTGGGGTGGGGTAGGAGAAGACTAACATGAGGAGAAGGTTTTAATAGCACCACATAAAGTTGAAGTTTGAAAAAAAAACAAAAAACCATCCTGAACATCATCAACTAAAAGAGCTAAAAAATAAAATTCGCATCTAGTAGCCACGGTAAAATATCCACGCTTTGGATACTCAAATGCAAGCTCCCTGAGAAAGCATTAGTTCCTTACAGATAGTAGGTACTGACTAATGTCCAAAGAATGACTGTATTACACCCACTAAAAATCAGATGTGACTTTTAAGCCAATAAATTGTCATCTTTTGAGCCAGTTAAAATTAAGAAAATACAATTCCTGCTTTTTGGACAATATAACCATGCTAGGTAAAGACAAAGATGTCATCAAGAGAAGCAGCAAACACTTACATTAAACATGGCAGAGTGAACTGTAATGAAGTGCAAACAAACCAGATTTAGCTCAGGCCCCGCGCTACTGCTGTCAATCCCTGTCTAGTCTCCGCTTCCTCGCTGCATAAAGTAAATAGGCTGAACTTGAAGACCCTTTCAGCTTCGGTTTTGTTACCTCAATTTCGATTACCAATTCATAAATATGTGATCATTCGACCTTCACAGATCACATACAGATTTTTAGAGGAGTTCTGAATTCTTTAAAAATAAAAAACCAGTCTAAAGAAGTATTACATTCTGGGACAGTCAGTTTTACAGAGGGAGATGAAGCTTACCCCTCCAAGACTTAGATGAACTTGTTTAAAGAAAGAGAAAGAAACTTGTGAAACGCTTCTAAAAACAAAACATTCCAAGAAAGTGACCTTAAATATGAACTATATTCCAAAGCCTCATTTTCAACTTTGCCAGTAAATTAAAAATGTTTATATATTTAAAATCACTGATCAAATTTATAAATACAAGATGACTCAGTTAAACTTTTGTCCTGTTGGACACTGAACCACATTTATGCTGTGTATGTGCAGTTTTTTCACTGTTTCATATTAATGTGGCTCAATGTGACTTTTATGGCTCATGACTGAACATGAGAAGTGAAACGGAGGAAGTGATGCTGTGATGTGTGACCAGACATGCATTTCTCACATGCAGCATTTCAGTACAGTCTATGAAACCCATGAATCATTAAACAAAAGATGTTTAAATGCATGCAGTTAAGGAAAGCTTCCTTTAATCGTTTACACATGCCCTTTCCTGAAAATATTACTGGTGTGCTATGTTACTCTTTCTCCAATATAAGAATTCTTCCAACTTGGACTCACAGATCAGCTTCGAAAGGTCTGTAAACTCCTTAGTTGATATAAAATCATTAAGTGAACATTTTTCTGGGAAGACCCAAAAAAGGTTTAGAACCATTCTAGTGGCTTTCTCATCAAGCAAGCACTAATACATAGGTTGTGTTATTATAACTTTCCTTACCTCTAATTTGTTACTTGTTCAAATCTAAACAATTATTAATGAGACTTTTCTCTCATCGCAGTGTTTACTGAGCTTCATAGTAAGGACCCATTTATACTTGTGTCCATCTCACACTACAAGGTAAGCAAGCTACCTGAAGAAAGGACTGTGGCTAGCACAGATTTGTATCATAATTTTCTACAATAAACAAATATTCTTTCACCTCAAACTGGCAACTTTTATCTTAGGTAAAATAGTCATGAATAGCTAAATATTATAATGGGCAAAATAAAAATTTCCATAGTCTTATAAAACGAGTTACATTAAAAAATATCCTAGGCTATAAAAATATCCTAGGCCTCACTAGAGTTACAAGGATTAAGTGGACCAATGCTTATAAAGTATCTGTCCTAAAATAACAACTAAACATACATAATTCTTATGATAGTAGTCTTCTATTTTAAAGCCTTTTCTCACGAACATATAAAATTTATGAAAAAGGATTTCCAGTATAGAAATTAGGTATATTTTTATTAACTAGGCCAAAGGCCCAAATATTCTTTATGTAACGAGGTATCCCATCTTCACTAATGCATCTACAAAGCCATGTTGTTATGTTTCTTTATGCTTGGAAGAGATAAACACAGATTCACTGAAGAAAGTATACAAGTGTTCCAAACATAAATGAGATTTACTTGAATATAAATGAGATTTATAATTAGAAATTAAAAATCTAAACAGTGTCACGCACTCAAATCATTTTCAAATACTTATTCCAAACAACATTAGAGCTTCCAATTATTAAGGCAAACCAGACACTAAAACAATCAAAACATACAATGTAAAACGATACATAAGAAAAACAATATAACTTAATAATTGGAATAAGTCTTACTTATTTTAGTTATGATAATAAGCAAAACAAATGAAAGAAGTTCAAATGAAAATCATGAATGTAGCTCCTGAGAGTAGTAGGACTTCGGAATATTCAAGGGTAAATGTACTTTGTCTTAACACAAAGTACCAAAACGTTTGTTCTTACATATGCTGATGACAAGCAGTTAACAGTAAAATGCTTTTCACTGTGTTTACATCTGTTCATTTTCCAAGAGCCAAAAGGAAAGGGAAGAAAAAAATATCAAAACTTTAAGAATTAAAACCTCTGTGCCTATTGTTCAGCAGAGACTTCTTTTTGAATTTTTGCCAGATCTTCAGGTCAAGGGTACTGAGTAACTCCTATAGTGAGTCATCTGTTTTTTAATTTCCTCCTTGAGATTGTATCATTTATTTTTAAATAAATAAGAATTTTAGCTTTATACCATAAGATTTAAAAAAAAAAACTTTTCATAGTTCTACATAAATAATCCAAGATTCATCTTTATGCCTTAGTTATTTTTAAAAACTTACTAGGTTAAAAGGAATTGTCAACATTTTACCTTTATTAATGAAGTCACAACAATTGCACCAGCATTTACCATAGGATTGTGTGGCTTATCTGTAAAATATAAAAACAACAGCATCATTTCAAATACTTGATATCATTTTCCATGATGCATAGGTATTTCCTGTGAACATATATCTATTTTCTTTATGTAAGATATTAGTCTTTTTTTTTTTTTTTTTGGCAGGGGGAAGAGAGGGTGAAAGAATGCATTTAAGTCATTTACTTATCAAACCAATAATATATTTATATAATAATTATATAGAAAAACAAAGATTCATATATAGAAAGACCAGTGAACAGCAGTATAAAAGCACATCAAAATTTCCTAACTCTACCATTTACTAGCTATTTGACTATAGGCAAGTAACTGAACTTCACTGTGCCTCAATTTTCCCACTGTATGTTGGGAGTAATAAAGAACATCAACACCTCAGTGAGTCATAATTTTTGAATGAAGTAAAACACATGAAATGCTTAAATGTAAATGGCACACCTTTATGCACTCAAATAATATTGTTAAAAAATAACCTTGAAAGCAGCACATCTAGTATGAAACCACTCTTGCTTTTTAAAATGCCTTATTTTGGGGACACCTGGGAGGCTCAGTGGGTTAAGCATCTGCCCTCAGCTCAGGTCATGATCCTGGGGTCGGGGGATCAGCCCCGCATCGGGCTCTCTGCTGGGCTTCTTCACCTTCTACTTCTGCTCACCGCCTGCCTACTTGTGCTCTTTCCATCAAATAAATAAAATCTTTTAAAAAAGCGCTTTCTTTTTGTTTTTATGAATATGCACATACATATGCAGAAAAAGAAAACACAAACACTATAAAGGGATATACCTATGATAAAAATATTACATGGGATTTAATGATATTCTGTCTTTTTCTGTATTTCCTGACAATAAAGATGTATTTATTTTAAAAATACTTAAAATTTAAGGGGCACCTGGGTGCCTCAGTGGGTTAAAAATACTTAAAATTTAAGTTCATCCAAAATTGTATCTCTTCTAATTCTTAGAACAAATAGAATTTCAAATCTCAACTGATTACCCTGTCATTCATGGCATGGCACAAATGCCAAATATTAACGCCTTAGGACACTGAAAACATTTATCTGAAAGCACAATTCCTAATGTATCTATTTGTGGTAGTGATTTATTTTGGGGGGAACAAATTCATCTCTAACTTGATAATCCAACAGAACTCACTTACTGCATAATTATTATTCTCCTTAAATTTTAAGCAAGTTACCTTCTGTAAAATTAATCTATAACTAAATAACTCTGAGCTCTGGAGAACAGCCTGGCAGTTCTTCAACAGTTAAACAGTTTCCATATGACCGAGCAATTCCATTCCCAGGTATATAACCAATAAAAACATAAATAAATAAATACGTGCACATAAAAATTTGCAAACCAATGCTCACAGCAGCATTATACGTAATAGTCAAAAGGCGAAAAACAATTTTTTTTTTAAAAGATTTTGTTTGTTTATTTGACAGAGATTACAAGTAGGCAGAGAGGCAGGTAGAGAGAGGGGGGGAAGCAGGATCCCCGCCAAGCAGAGAGCCCGATGTGGGGCTCGATCCCAGGACCCTGGGATCATGACCTGAGCCGAAGGCAGAGGCTTTAACCCACTGAGCCACCCAGGTGCCCTAAAAGGCGAAAAACAATTTAAACATCCTGTCAACTGATGAATGTCTAAACACAATGTGATATTTTTATTGTGGTATTATTACCCATACAACGCAATGTTATTCAACATTTTTTTTTCTAATTCTATTAATCACTGTCTTGTTTTACGAATCATACATAGGAGAGTATCGGGGGGTTTTGTTTGTTTTTTATTATTATTTTGTTATTATTTTTATTAGCATATAATTTATTATTTGCCCCAGGGGTTCAGTTTGTGAATCATCAGGCTTACACACTTCTCAGCACTCACCATAGCACATACCCTCTTCAATGCAATTTTTAAAAAGCAAAGTACAGATGCAATCTACCACATGAGAGCACTTTAATACGCTAAGTACAACAGGCCAGTCATAAAAGACCAAATATCATATGATTCCATTTATATAAAATATCCAGAACAGGCAAATCATCTTTTTTTTTTTTTTTTAAGAGGGTGAGTGAGCAAGCAGGGGGTTGGGGAGTACAGGGAGAGAAAGAATCTTAAGCACACAGGGCTGGATCTCAGACCCTGCGATCACGATCATGACCTGAGCCAAAAAAGTCATGACGGAGCCACCCAGGCACCCCCAGAGCAACCTAATCTATAGAGACAGAGAGTAGATTACTAGTCGCCAGGGGTAGGAGAGAAATGGATCCTCACTGCTAATAGGTACAGGGTATCATTCTGGGGTGGCAAAAGTGTCCCAAAATGGATTGTGGTAATGGCTGTACAACTCTATGAATACACTAAGAGCCACTGAACTCTACACTCTAGATGGGTGAATTATATGGCATGTGAAGTATCTCCCAATAACACCGTTAAATTTTTCTTTATTTAAAAAAAATAAAGACAGAATATTAGGTGATTGACAGTTTACCAGTTTCCCCTCAATATAAGATCAACAATGTGATTTAGCAGCTATGGTTTAAACGCTGTACATTTTGGGTTACCCATGATGATGATTAGCTCCAAATGCTAAAATTTAGTATAATATCAGAGTATTTACAATCAAGAGTTCACCTATCCCAAATCTCACTGAGAGAAGTCTGCCTTCTCTAGGTCACACAAAATGAGAGCAACTACTGTCAAAGAAAAGTACTATGTGGCAAGAGGGAGTCAAGAAACAAAAAATTTCCAGTATTATTCACCTGAAAAAAAAAAGATACAGACAGAAAACAATACAGCAATCAGCCTGTGCTACATTAGTTTATATTTATGTTTGTGTAGCTGTCTATGTGTCTGCCCTTTCATGGTTTTTTGACATTATCATGTTTAGGCTCTAGGGCCTTTAGGAGGCAGCTAATGTGTGTATTCCAATGGTAACACATAAATGTGTTCATTTAATATTATCTAAATCATAAATATTCTGCAAATATCACATCAGCTACATTCAAGACGACCTTTCAAAGAACATTAAACCATTTCATGGCATGACGCTGCAATTTTCAGATGTAAGCAACTGCTCTTTCTGCCTTTGGCTCAAAAGCCAGACACCTCAATGTCTGGAAATATACCAGATATTATAATATAACACCAGCATTACTGCAGTCTAAAACCTCAGTCTAAAACCCATGACTATAAAATCTACTTGCTTCCTGCTCCACTCTAGGTAGGAGGGGAGAACTGAAAGGTTCTATTTAGAACTTTTATTTAAAAAATACTCATGACAGCAGAAGTAACACTTAAGCTAATTAATAAAATCTACCATCTGAAGTAATGACAAAAATTAGTTTGGTATAATGACAAAATGGACAAGGGCAACATATGAAATTTAGGGGCACTTTTAACTAAAATGCACAAAACTGTTTAATTTTAGCAAGTATTTATTCTCCAAAGTGACAAAACATGCATTATATTATACTAGCAAAAGTTCTCCAACTGCTAAGCATATGAACCTTACAAAGATGTGGATCATAACTGAGGCTAAGTCAAGGTTGCTAATGTACATACTAAAGAACTAAAATGTATCAATTTCAGTTTATTACGAATATTTATATTTTAAGTATTATACTAGAATTTTAAAGGGCTATATAAAAATTAAAGTATATTCTATATAAAGTTTAATCCTGCAATGCCCACTTACCCAACCACCCAAACTTTGTTCTTCCTATATAAAATTCAGTCCTGTCTTCCTCATGTAAATTAATTCCACACCTTTCTTTCTCAAATCTTTCACAATATAAACCAACATATATATTTTGGCTTCTGTCAATTATACACTTGTAAGATAAGAGTTTGTATTTTTTCTGCATGTATTAGATAGATGTTTAACTGTTGCCATATCCTTTAGTATTAGCTACATAAGTTACTCAAAGAACCAACATCCATTTACCCTGCACAACCTGTTAACAATAGAGTAGAAGAAGGCTATGTTAAGTACTTGTTAATTAATCTAATTTCTACTGTAAGATAGAAAAAGACAGTTGTTTCCAAAAATTGATTATCTCCATCAAGTAACCTACTTCTTGACAGAAAGTATCAGACCAACTCTCCACCACAGGACTAAAATGTTTTTATGCCGTAAAAACACTGCAAAACTACTGATGTTAAAAGAGTACTATAATTCTTTTATTATATTCACATTAATCTTAACTTACCACAATCTTACAAAGCTAGAAGAATATAAACACACATATTTTTTAAATTTTATGCTAGATGCACAAATACATGCACATATATGAAGTGTATAGTTTCATCATCAATCTACCCTTGAAGTTTTAAGTATGAAGAAGACGGATAAATTGTTTTTATCTGGGGCTAGTTTAAAACTAAAACTTTAGAGCACAGAATCTATGCAGAACTTGGGAAGAAGTGGCACAGTGAGGCCTTCATTCTCTCGTTACTTCTGAGACTCCCGGACTGGCTTGGAAAAAAGTCAAAGACTATCAAGATGAAACCTCTTGTTAAACTTCATATTTCAACTATAAACCAGTGCTAAATCCCTAAGTTTTTATGATTTTTTTCTTATAGACTACTGTGTCAGTAAATTATAACTTCTAAACCCATAAAGCTACAGAGCAAAAAAAGGTATTACTTGTAATACTCATTTATTCCATGCCCATTTTATTTCTTTGTGTTTCTCAAATATTTCTTCACATTTGAATTCCTGTATTTGTTCATTTCTATTCTTTAAATACCTCTCTCAAAGCCAATCACAATTCACCAGAACCACCTAGATTATTCTGTTTTGGCTTACACGGAAAAATATTAATTTTTCCTATAAAATGCTCTATCTTGATAGAACAAAAATACTAATTATTCCCATATTAAATCTGGATGTCAATGGGCTTAATAAATAAGGTTCTTCTGCATATGATGTCCTTATTGAAATTGTTGGTTTATGATAATGTCCATAAAATCAAAGGCAGCATCAGGACAGAAAGACTACGATAAACTAAGTAAGAAAATATAATTGCTCTCAAAACAAATAGAGAAGCACAAGAAAATATCGTTTTTTTCTTTTAACTTTTATTTATTTTAGAGAAAAAGATCGCAGTGGGGAGGGGCAGAGGACAAGCAAAGAGAGAATCTCAAGCAGACTCCCTCCTGACCACGGAGCCCCACTATGGGCTCAATCCCAGGACCTTGAGATCATGACCTGAACAGAAATCAAGATTCGGATGCTTTACTGGGTGACTCACAACCAAGCACCCCAAGAAAATACCATTTTTATAACTTCATTAAAAAAACAATAACAAGTATAAGGCGCATTTCATTTTTATCCATTGAAATACAGAAACCAATATATAGGTTGGTGTTTAGAATTAAAACTTCTATCAGAAAACAACAAGCAACCAAACAAACAAAAAATGTCTATCAGGGGTGCCTGGGAGGCTCAGCTGGGTAAACATCTGCCTTTGGTTCTGGTCAAGATCTCACGTACTGGGATTGAGTTCCGCGTGGGGCTCCCTACGCAGTCGGGAGTCTGCTTCTCCCTCTCCCTCTCATCCCACTCATGCTCTCCTTCTCTCTCTCAATAAATAAAATCTTTAAAAATAAATAAATAAAATAAAACCTCTAGTAGATCAAAAGTACTACCTTTGTCCTCCCCCTTTGCTTTTAAATTCCTATTAAGTAGTAAGATTTGTTAGTTATCCAACTATTTAACATGTTTCTTTCAAATATTAAATGTTATATAAAAGAAAAAACAAAAATATTCATTATTATAACCACAGCCACTATAAAAACTTGTTATGCTGGAAGTTTTCAAATATATATGAAATACAAAAGTACAAAGAATAGAATAAACATCCATGTAGCCATGTAAGTTAGCCTCAATAATTACCAACATATAGTAATAATTCATACCCAGCACTCTCAACTATACTCACTGAATTATTTTACAGCAAATCCCAGACACTGTGAGATTTTATTACAAAATATTCTCCTATATGTGGCTAGAAGTGAAACAAAAATCTTACTCCTTGCCCCATCGTCTCTCTAGTCCTAAAATATACATATACATTTTTAAAAGTAGGTGATTAAACAAACTATGTCTATGGGTTTAACAGAAATTCCATGAGAAATGAAAAAAATACGAATGTTTTTAATTTTCCTCAAAAATATTAAAAAATAATTTCTTAGATTTTTTTTTCTGAGATTTTATTTATTTCTTTGTCAGAGAGAAAGAGCACAAGCAGGGCGGGTGGCAGGCAGAAGGAAAAACAGGGAGCCTGATGTGGCACTCACATGACCTGAACCGAACGTAGACACTCAACCGACTGACCACCCACGTGTCCCAACTTCTTAGATTAAATAGGAAAAAGGAGTATTTCTTTTTCGAACTTTTATATTATTCTTACCATCTTCATTTAAAAACAGTTTGTTGAATCTTAATCCACTTGGCTCTTTCCCAACATACCGATGCACATATTCTGTTCCAAGATCATTAACAGCAATGGCATATTTCAAAGGTTTTACACAGGACTGAAGACAAAATGGAACTTTGGTATCTCCAATAGAATGCCTATTTAAAAGTAGATTTAAAAAATAATTAAAATCAACTGGAAAAAATATTTGAATAACTGGAGTTATTTTTACATTTTAATTCTAATTTATAAAGGATTTCCCATAATTTTACCACAAGTTTACTTGGATATTAAAGAATAAATATGAATTTAAAAAATACTGCAAAAAAGGGCAAAAGCTTAAAAGTACGCAGGTAATAATAATGGTTCAGAATTAGATAATAAATAAGTAATGTGAAAATTTTCCTGAGGCCAAAGGGTTTGGCCCTCCTTACTCCTACCAGTATTCAAGCATATAAAATGAATTAACCTTTTTAGAAATCAGTCACCACTTCTTCACCCATAGGTTTAATCATGGCTACACAGTGGTGGTTAGTTCTAAATAGGGCTCAGTTTGGATCTCACTCTAATCTCTGAGACCTTGCCCATAAACACCTTAACCTGTGAACCATATCTACTCACAATTCCAGCCCTGTTAAAATAAACAGCACCCAGCTTTGTAAGCTGTATTAGAGCTGGCATTAACGGCATTATTATTACCATGTATCTAAACAACAGAACATAAAGAAAGCTTTCTATGTTTCCAAACTGGGATGTAAATGAAGTACAAAATAGGTTTAAAAATGAAAAAACTGCGACTGACTATTTTAATGTAAGGGCAGAGATCTTTCTTCTATTCACTGGGATCCCAGGTGCCTTTAACTATGCCCCAACACAAACCAGTCAATCATTCATTCAGAGTGAAACTCATTCACAGTGAAACTGGGCATTACTAATAACCACCCCTGGGCAAAACGGGGTTAGAGGAGACATCAAAGGCAAAGAAACACCAGAGCGCCAGCCACCTCACTTCCAAGTATATTATGGAATATATATACATATGAATAGATAGTAAAAGTATGTAATATTCTTCCTATCATGTTTAGGAATAATTTCTAATTCAGACTATAACTTCAACTTGATAATCATTCTAAAATCTGACAAGAGCCTATCTTATTACCTTTCATTTAAAAATACATGTGTTCTAGTCCAAAGTCAACTTACCTAAAAGAATCATTTCCACACACAGAGAATGTTTAAGAGAACAATCATGTGCACACCTTGCATTATAATCATTTCCTCCAAATATAAAAATTTCCATTACATGATAAACCATTTCCTCTAAATACAAACACAGGGTATCACTCCGTACTAGAATAAAAGCCATGTCTTTTCATGTATTTGTGTCCTTTTTAGCACCCAACATTTAATTCAACACACAACTAATGGTCAGTACATCTTACGGGCCCAAATGAGAACAAAAGCCTGTCATAATGGAGAAAACAACAAACTAGAAGTTAAGAGACCCAGGTATTTGTTTTACCTCTGCCAGTATTAGAGGAATTTTGGGCCTCAGATACCATGATAATGAATGGGCTAAGTCATATGTCTTTTTACTGTAAATACTTGAGGAAGATAGCTGGTAAAAAATAAAAAGATAACTTAGAAGGTATTTAAGATTGAAAATTTTAAGGCTAAACAACTTGTAGTTTTAACAAAATTTAGGATAAAATTAATCACTGATAAATTCATAAAGCTATATGTACTTAGGAGGTGTACACCTTATTTTATGTAAGTTACATTTTAATTTAAAAACAAATACTTTAGTAAAAAACAAAAGGAATACAAAGATTGTAACTCTGAGCTAACCCTTCAAATTAATTTAAAAAATTGAATTTTCTGGCATAATTTTTCTGACTTGACAAAACCAAATTATAACATGATAAGAAATCTTTATGTCTTACTCATAGCATAATAAAAAGTCATTCTTGAAAAAATATTCCAGAATTTTATCAACTTTTCAAGGGCCTCACATAATTCATTGATTTTAAAACCAAATCATTCTCTTTCAAGTGCCTTCACATCATTATCCTTTTTATAATTCTGCTAGAATGTCATTTGTCAATGGCTCTGCCTACAGCATGAGCACTTCCGAAAGATTACTTTCATGGACTTATGAGACCCCGAGTTTGCGCATGACTTCTCACTTTGCAAACTGACTACTATAATACTGTACCGTCTTAACTACCACACTGCTCATACCAGGAGCATGAGCAACAAAGACAGTGAGAGGCTGTTACTGTTAAACTAAGAAATGGAAACCAATTTTATTAGTGGTCAGTTCACTAGTGAATAATTTCATGTTTTGACAAGTCTGCTTTTCCTAAGAAAACTGTAATTGCAGGTACTTGAAAAATAAATACTCAAATAACAGGACTACAATTGTGAATGAGATGAAATGCCTCATAAAATTTAGTGTCAGACTATTTTCATTGAGTTTTTAAAAATTAAATTAAAATCTAAACTTATTTTCCTTCTTGAATTCCTGTCATGTTATGGCTACTTTCCAATACAGAAGATCCTCTCTCCCTTGTGCTCACTGTTACATAAAATTCAAAGCTTAAAAGTTGGTTTCCATGAATTTGAAATAAACTCACCTCTGTCCATCTACTGTACACACAGACACACCCCACAAATCAGGACTGAACTTGGCTAGCTGAGGAATATAATCTGCAACCTATACAAAATATTGGGAAAAAATTAACAGCATACAAGCAAATAATATTTCTTCTACCAAAAAATTCATCTTAATTAAGCTTCCATGAATAAAGAGTTATTTTATAATACTCAGTAGCCTTGTGGTTTATCTTTTATAATAATATTAATAAAAACTAAAGGCAGAAGAGAGTTGAAGATTACAGGTAAGATCTAACTGACTTCTCTCAGTCTCCCTCATCCCATGTTTTCCAATGCATTCTCAATTCCTAGAGAATTGAGAAAAGCACAGTCTAAAAGAGAAACTAAAAAAAAAAAAAAGAGAGAAACTAAGACTTGATTTTCTTTAAACATAAAGAAATAGAACTTCTAAAATCAAAGTCATGGTAGCAGGGTTTCATTACCTAAAAATTTTCAATACAGAGAAAATATAAAATAGCCCTTAGTATTTTATTTAGAGAATTTTAAAAATTTAATGTTCGAGGGTATCACATTTACAGAAATTCTTAATAAAGTTACTCTTTTTTTAAAAAATTAAAAGCCATTTCCATCGTCTGAAAATCAAAAAGAATTCTTAAACTTAAGATTTCTCTGTAGCCCAAATAACAAAATTGAATATTTAAATATTTTAAAAGATTTAATCCAGTAGCTTCACTTAAGCTTAAACTTCTTAACTTGAATTTCTATACCTCAACTTGAGCTTAATTAAGTAACTGGTTTAGGAAAATATTCACATCAAAAATTTTACCTTTCCTCCAGACTGTTTTTTAGCACTTTCAAATAATTCATCAATGTGAGAGGTAAAAGACATAAAGTCAGGAATGACAAACTTTCTTCTAAAGGCTTGTGTCAACAAAACAATGTTGCTCTGAACACATCTGTGGAATGTAAGAAAAAAATTAACTTACTGGGTGCCTTTCAATATTAGTAGTTGGTAATAACAATATTAATTAGGAGAATATTTAAACAATTGAGAAATTTGTCATTTTATATAACTAAAAATCTATAAATTATACTTTCTATATTATTTTCTTTTCTTCAAGCAGTCTTTCATGAAGTTGCTTGTAGGCTGTTGAACAAGTTTAAGAAATAAATTAGATTCCCTAAAAACTGTGTCAAAGATTAAAAACCAGAGTGTTCCACCAGGTTAAATATCAAGAGCATCTAAAGACAAGTTTCTTAAGCCCACCAGGGTTAAGCATTCAGCATGACATTTCGTTAATAAAAATTGGACTTTAATATGTCACAGTTGAGAGCCTGTTTATTAATCCATTAAGTAACTGCAGACATACATCCCTTAGTTCTTATATAACTATTAGTAGTATTTCACAAAAAACTAAACTTTTTATATTTTAACATATTTTCTCTAAATTAGTGTCCATTTCCAAGCTAACAAATAGAGATAAAATCAACTTTATTTAGTCAGATTAGAATAAAATACTTGTAACAATAATGTATAATTTTAAATAAAATTATATATAAAGTAGTACAGTAATTAACTTTACTTATATGAATCACCAAAAATATGAAATCACATTATTCTATTCACTATAAGATATGTAATACACTATGGAATAAAAGGTCTCATTGTTAAAAACTATGGTAAACCATGCGGATGGGAGAGCATGAAATCTAATGATTTGAACCAATATTATGCTTTGTTCTAAAAAGGACTTAAGCCAGAAAATCAATATATTAATGTAACCTTAAAGAAGAGTTTTTTAAATAGGTTACAGTGAACCATCTTCTAAGCTGATCTTAAGAGTCTCAGTAATTTGGTAAGAGAAAGTTAAGCCACTAACTACAGGAAGTTATATAACTTGATTCCTCACAGGTAAATGATGTGATACTATATTAGCTTCTTTGGGAAGAAAAAGAAAACATCCAAATTGGCATTCTTCATAAAAAGTAAGCTTCAAATACTCTTCATCTGTTCAACCATGAGAACATCAACATTTTGAGAAAGATTTCCTTAATTTACATATAAAAAAACTACCTGCAAGTAAATAACTTGCATTAACTATAAATACAGAAACGAAGAACTAGACACTCAGTATTTCTTTTTTAGTTTTTATATCTCAGTATTTTAATTACAACTGTGCCAAATGAAACATCAAATTAAAATTAAAAGTCCGATTTCACTTTTAACTATTAATAAAAAATTCAGAGATCATACTCACTTGGTCAGTATAAAATTAAAATACTGATTTAAAATAACATAGGTTATTTCCAATGACAAAGATGTACCCCAATTACAACATGAAAAAATTATAGTCCTAATTTCATTATTAACAAATAGACATAGAAATAATTGACATCCCAAAGATATTTACTTCAATAAACTTTGATGAATTGTTTTCTCATACTTTCAAAGTTAATCTAAAAATTAAGTATGCCAATGATTTAATATTTAATGTTTTAAATAGCAATTTAATTTGCACATATGAGAGTTGTAAAAAATATATACTAAAGAACACATTTCTCAGTAGGAAAAAGTTAATACAATTCCTGATGTTAAAGCACTGTATCTGTATCAAACTTAAATCCTAATTTTTCAAGAAGTTATACATGAAAAAATATAAGGACTACCAAGCAAACTTAAATTATTAACCTACTACTAACTATTTAACTACTTAAAATTAATCAGCACTTTTAAAAGGAAGCTTTATAATTAACAAAACTCTATAGTCAGTGAAACCGGTTTGTTATTGTTTTTCCCTCTATCAGAAGGTGCTAGTAAAGCTGTGGAACTGACTTCACTGGTGAATTACTGTGCAAAACAATCTTACCACAAACTGATGAAAATTACATGTAGTAAATGTTTTCGTTGGGAGTTATTTGAATATACATGTCATGAATGGAACTAGAAAATTAGAAGTCCTACATAAAAATGAATTCTGAGAAGGAAGGGCTCAGACTTTTCAGCAAGTCACACCTTTCTCATGCTTTGGCTTGCTCATCTGTGAACTGGCAGTAATAATCTTTCTTCTTAAATGTTTATGATTAATAACTAAAATGCACATGTTTTAGAAAGTATCTCATAATTTTCATCAGTAAAATAACATAATGGAGATGAAGTTTTTTAAAAAAATCAATATACAGATACAAAGACTACCATTCATTTTCCTCTAAAAGTGAAAAGACCAAAAAAATCATGACCACACATAAAAATAGTTCTAATATCTGTATAGTTAAAAATGCATAAATAAATAAGGCATTCATTTTCAACACAATTTTCTACTTCTATCAGTTTAAAGGATTATTGGCATTAAAAACAATTAATTATCTAGATGGGTACAGGCAGTCTCCAACTTTCAAACAGATTATGCTCCAAATAGTATGCTTAGAATTCACTTTCCCTTAAAAAAAAAGTCCTATGTAATCATTGTTGCTCAGATTACCCTCAAAGGCTAAATATATTAACCAACAATATTTTCTGGTAAAATTATCAACACACTGACTTCAACCAAACCTATCCACCTTTATAAATTATTTCCCTGAGAAAATGAATTCACTGTAATATCTCCTTCCCATCTGCATGGAGAGGAGTTTATTTAAGCAACATTAAACTAGAAAACTTCTTATTTTGAAAAAGAAAAAAGAAAAGAAAGAAAGAACCTCTCTGGAGCAATCACCTTTCTAGGTGACCTCAAAAGGTTAATAGTCAGAGGTTTGAATTACTTCATTCTAGAGATGAAAAGAGAAATCGTTATGCCTATATGTGGAGACTTTTCATTGCCTGCTTATATAAAACACTAAGCATTTGTCAAGTTAGGAACTGCCTATATTACAATCATCAATTTTTAAAAAGAAATTGGATTAGTATTTAAAATATGGTAATTGCTCTTCTTTTATATAATTATAGGCAGAAAATTATATGATTATGTTTCCTGGCTTCATAATCAGTATACTTAGTTTACTTTTAATTTCATATTTAAACATAGCAACATGTTTATAAAGCACAAAGATTTTAAATAGACTAAAAATGTATAAAATACTGCTTTCATTTAAAATTCCAAGGCAATTCCTCATACCTATTATCAACAGATCTACCTACCACCTCTTGACAATTTCACTCTCAGATACACTAAAATAACTCTTCAGAAGGCACCATAATGCAGAGTACTTTGCTCGGAGAGTTCATGAACACTAAAAATAATCCTTATTGCAAAGGCACAGCTAACAAATTATTTCCTCCCTTCCACAAAGAAACATATTTCGAAGATTCAAAGTTCTTAACACTAATCCTAACATGAACCTAAAATTTATACTTTATAAGGTCAGCTGAGTTAACAGAATCAAGAACCTTGTGGTAAAAAGACAAGAATCCAAAACTGTCAGCAGTGCTTCACAGCATGCCAGGAAACCCTGAAGGACTTCAGTTAAACACATACCTTCAAATGACTTAATACCTAGGATATTTCCAGGAAACATCTAGGACAAATCACTGAGTCCCCAAAAGAAAATAAAACTAAACAAAAACACATACATATATACATAAAAATAAATGTTCAAGGTCGATGCTAGAATTCTTTGTATCTATCTCAACTTACCCTATCTCCTAGAAAAAGCCAATGTGTTACAGTAGTGTTTACAGTTTCATACTGTTTTTTACCTAACTCTTATTAGTTTAAAATACCATTTACCTCTTTGGGATCCATTATAAATATGCTATCTTTTAAACCATTAAGAAATCAGACAAGTAGGAAGACATTAATGAAGATAAATACTAAACAAATAGGCAAATATAGGAAAATCAAAATAAGCATGTTCATTCAACCAAATCAAGGTATTAATCTCTGAAGTATCTTTAGTTTTTAAGTACTTTCAGGGAAATAAAAGCAGTCAAAAGCTCATGTATCAGTATGTCTGAAGATAAAAGAGAAGCAGACAATGGAGATACGTAAATCTAAGGAACACATGCTGTCTGAAGCCTTCTCATTTTACGATGTCATCTAAATCACCTTATAGGAAAGAAACAGAGACCATATTGCCTGAAAGACATGCAGAAGAATTGGAGATCAGTTTGTGACAAGCCAGAGTGTGCTCTATTCAAACTGAGTGCAATCTCCATATACCGTAAATTGGAAACGTCTATGCCTACATTTCCTTAGAGTAGCTTCAAAGAAAGTCTACTCTTATACCCCGTGTATCATAAAACCTTATGTGCACCACCTTTGTCAAACAATTGATGTTTATAACCCCCCCCCTTTTTTCCAGTTACACAAGAAGCACTGGCATTCAAAGATGCAGTTTTGTTTTAAAAGAAAAATCACCATATAGCATAGCAAATCACCATTAAAGGTTTGGCAGAATTTTTTACTTTTTAAAAAGATCTTTGTCTAGCATGACACCATCTGATGTTGTTTGAAGAGTTAATCTTAACATATCCATACACTCTTTCAACCTGGGATCAGACGTTCGCAATCCTGTAGATTTGAGTGCCTGTTTTTAAAAAAATAAGAGTTTGTAAATACATAGTGCAAATAATGTATATGCTTATTCCAACTACAAGTTTTTATTCCTGTATATAAAAATTTCTACCCAGGACCTGAATATGTATATGGGCATTTTAGTGTCACTATTACCCACTTCCTGGACAAGTTTCTCATTGTTTCTTTCATTTTCTTTCACTGATTACCTTGAAATGAGCATGATGAAAATTTGAAAACATAATAAGAGAAACAGTGTCAGTCAGGATCTACATGTCAGATGAGCTTTAAGACTACATTTTGATATTACTGCATTAATGATTCAATATTACTGATTTTTAAAAAGTGTAACACAGAAGAATATAAAAACTTACTGTAATAAATTTATGAACAGGTATTTTCTCTTGTCCTTCTGCAATTGTATAGAACAGCAAATCTTCCAAGCTAGGTAACAGACCCTGTTTTATTTTACTAAAGGGAAAAAAGAAAACAAAATTAATCCTTGTGCAATTTTAGGTATATCCATTATTAAATAATCACTGAATCGCACTACAGCTAAGCTGATCTACTCATCAAGGCTACTGTCATGATAAATGCTAATTTACCAAACTCAAACCAGTTATAACTGAAATCACACTGAAAAAGTAGAAAATGACTTATTAATGAATATAGATTTTTTTAAATCCCCGGTTTTAAAATCTTGATTACCATTTCTTGCTACTAATACCTGGTCATCTGTTACGGTGATACCCTCCAGTACAGCCCAATACAACACCCAACTCTAATTACAGAGCTCAGCAAATGCTCGGGCAAGAGTCAATACTTTGCTCTGTTTTTTAAAAATATGATGACTATTTATATATTATTAAAATGTTAACCTGATTATAAAACCTGGGGGAGACAGCAATTACATACTGGACAATAAAGACTAATGTACCAGTTCTGAATCCTAGCTATAATACTTACTAGCTGAGTCATCTTGGATAAATTAAAGAACCTTCCCATGGTTCAGTTTCCTCATGTGAGACGAGATAATAGTGCCTACCTCACAGGGTTGTTTATTGTGAGGATCAGTTGACTGGAAACTTTCAATGCATTTAGAATGATGACTGGCAGAGAGTAAATTCTCAATAGATGGTAACTGTAGTTAATATTTCTAAAGTGATCTAGGCTTACGTATACAGACCAAATGCCACAAATCACAAAGGAGACTGTTAGAATACAATTTTTTTACTATTAAAAAATATATTATAATCTTAATTAACTAATAAACTAGTACAAGATGCTGTAATTAACCAAACATTTAAACAAGAAAGGAATTTTTTCCTATCCACTAAAAAGCTTCCAAGTAAACTATAATGAAATTATAATCTTTTTTTAGCTCTGAAACTGTAATTAACACATTTCCATATTCTGAACATCAATGACTGTATTACAGTGATTCAAGGATTATAGATCTAAGATAAAACAGATCTCCTCCCCATCTCTTAAAATGTGAGAGAGAAATATACACATGTATGGCACGCTGTATAAAATATTCTGGAAAAGACTTTATCTATATTTCAAGAAAGCAATAGAGAAAATTAAAGAAAAGGGAAGGATGGAATACTCATCTTCTTAATTTTAGAACTTAATTGAAAACAACTCTGGACTAGCCATAGGTATAATGGCAAGATTCACAGGAAAACTGTATACATTACTTTTGTAAAAGAGACTTCACAATTGCTTCTATACTGTTAAAAAGAGCTTTTCTAGGTATCTAAATATTTCCTGAATTATCCAAAGATTATTTAATAGTTCCATACTTCAGTAAGACCATATGTACTTAATATTTCCTAATATAATTACCTCCCTATTATTCATGGCCCATATATTTCCATCTTAAAAGACAAGAGAATATAAACTTGGTTCATAGAACATGAACAGTTATACAAACACATACCAAATTTCTCCTAAAAGAAAAATTAATGTTGATATTAATATCATTTAAACTGGCTTTCAAAGCTGTTACACCAACTTTTAGGTTTTAAAATCAACCTTAAAATGTATCAATTTCATGCCAAAGTTTTAAAAAATAAAGAGGATTACCATAATTTAATGGCATATCCTGGAATTATAAAACTTCTATGTATATAATGAAACAGGAGTTCAGATAGGTCAAGAAGCTTCCCAAGACTGCATAGTGGCAAAAATGGATTTAGAACCCATTTCTCCAAATCCAGAGCCCAAATTATTCATTACTACAGTATACTGGCTCTCAAACTTACTAGCTAGTTATTATTTTCATAAAATAGAATTTTTCTAGGACTTACCCTGATCCAAAACCATTAACAGCATTCAACAATTCTGATGACTTAATTATTTAAAGAAAAATTGAGCTAGCCATCAAAACAGCAGTGGAAAATAACAGACCAATTTTTTACAGAAAATGGTTTGTCAAATAAACTTCAGATAGTGGTAGTTTGTCACTTTAAAAAACTGCAGAATAAGCTTTCTATATATTTACAACACCAGTAAATGGTATTTGCTTTGCCTAAAAGCTAAGCAAATAACATAAAATATACACTTCTTTAGCTTATGGTACAGAGCACAAAAAAATTTAAATGACCATGTTATTGTCACAGCTAGCAAAAAAAGGTAAATATTTACTTGCTTTTGGTTGAGACTAATTTTTATCCATAAAAAAGAGATTAAAGTCATCTCTAAAAAATGTGCTTATAAAATAAATAGGTCAAAATTGATACCTATCTCAGCATTTAAAAGTTCACACTCTGATTTGAGAATGAGTTAGCATCAACTCTCTGGTAAACAAATAAATGACAAGATTCTCCCCAAACTTCAAAAGAGGAAGAAATTACTCCAAAGATCTTTCTTGATGTTACCCCCCTTTCTCTCTCCAAATTTAATTAATACGACTTTGTGGCAACATTTCACAATGTGTTTTGCTATTAAAATTCAAAAGCTAAGGGGCGTCTGGGTGGCTCAGTCCTTAAGCCTCTGCCTTTGGCTCAGGTCACGATCCCGGGGTCCTGGGATGGAGCCCCACATTGGGCTCCCTGCTTTGCGGGAAGCATGCTACTCCCTCTCCCCCTGCTGTGTTCCCTCTCTTGCTGTGTCTCTATCAAATAAATAAATAAAATCTTTTAAAAAATTCAAAAGCTAAAAACTATAGTTTTCAGCATATAGTAACTAGAAAATCCTAAAGGCGTACTCAAGTTTTAATGGCAAAAAAATAAATTATAGGAGACTTTCAAATCACCACATTAGCCACTAGTGATGAACGTGAATGAGCCATCCAGATTTCCTATGGAAAATTATAAAATGGTTATGACACTCAGCAACTAAAGTAAGATATACATAGAAGATCAGTAAATCCAAAGAAAAATCCTGTTTCATACCTTTTTATCCTTTCCCTTTTATTTCTGCTTACTTCCTAATTTCTGCCCTTAAGATCCTTTCACTCTCATTTTGTGCCTTCATCTATCTGACCATTCCTTCCTCTACTTTATACCCTTACAAAATACTTGCCTTGAACATAAAAATCATTATTTAAGGAAATGAAAAAGAAAAATACCATGTAATTAACTGGCATCTATGACATGTACAGCATTGTTAGTTGTTGCTTACAGTCTAAATTGAAAATAGAAGACTCACATAATGAGGAATTATAATAAGACTATGGGATCCACTCTGAAAAATTACTTCACTGTGGACTAATAACGTAAAGCATTTTTAGAAGACACAAAATTTCAGCTGGACTTGAAAGATGGTAGGAGTTGAAAACATGGCAACAGAAAGCGATTTCCAGCGAAGAAAAGAGAACCACCAAAGAAATGAAGGTAAACATTCACTAGGTGTTTACAAGGAACACCAGTGAAAGATCTATGAAAGTGCCCATTTCTACTTATGAGCTGTGAAAATACTTAATTTTCAGGGTTGAGAGAGTTCTATATGAACAATAAATGAGACTACCTCCCCAAAATGTAATATGGAGTTTAAATTCAGGGCAAATTTCTGCAACATGAAAAGAGGTGCTGTTTTTGTTTATTGATCAATCAAATCAGTTACCCAATACCAAAGGACATTTAAGCTCCTCAGTCTGGTATTCAGTTCTCTATATTTGGCTTTGTACTATCCACTCCTAAACTTATCATTTTAATTAATTAGACTCACCAACCTGCAAATAAATCTTGCAACTCCACCTTTAATTTTTTTATCTATATAAGCCTTCTGTTTATAACCTTCCTTTTCCTAATCCTTTAAGGCATCAATGATCATTTCAATCATTTGAGAGGGCTTTCTCCAGCCAGATATTCTATACTCTTTTTAGCATGCACTGGGCTGCATCACTAAGTTTTGTACTTCTCTAATACAGCCTACTGTATGCTAAGCATTGGGGATATAAAGATGAATAAAGTAAAGATGCTCTATAGGATAGCCAAGACTACAGCAATGGGGAAAGTACTAGGACAGAGTGTAAGAAAAGTATTGGCAAGTACAAAGTAAGCTTTCAATTTTGCCTTGATGGGTGGGGGAAATCAAGTAAATATAATTTGTAATTAGGAACAATACTGTAAACTCTCCGTCATCAATTCAAAATTTTATTAATTAAAAAATTCTAGTATCAAATGAAAGGAGGAAAATGAAAGCAAGCCTTTACTAAGGACAGCAAAATGAGAAGAAAAAAACTGAAATCAACTATATTGTCCTATTTTGTTAAATAACATTTCATGTTATCTGACTTCTCTAAACTATAAACCTTCAAGACTGGTGTATTACCTTCCTTATTTTGTGTGTGTGTGTGTGTGTGTGTGCGCGCGCGCACGCGCGCGCAGGTCAACTGCATGTAACTCAAATGCATAGTATAGTATGGTAAACCTATCAGATAATTAGAAACTTTTTCCCCCAACTAGATTTATTTAAAAAAAAAAAAAAAAAAAAAAAAAGGCCCAGGGCACCTGTGTGGCTCAGTCATTAGGCATCTGCCTTCGGCCAGGGTCATGATCCCAGGGTCCTGGGATGGAGCCCCACATCACCCCACATCGTGTTCCCTACTCGGCAGGAGGTCTCCTTCTCCCTCACTCACTCCCCCTGCTTATAGTCAGTCCCTCTCTTGTTGTCTGACACTTTCTGTCACACAAATAAATAAAATCTTTAAAAAGAAAAAAAAAGGTCTACTAAGAGAACACAAAACAATGCTTTGGTATTTTTACTTGTCATCATCTTAAAACAATGATCTTTAAAAAGAAATTGGAGTTGTTTTTAAATCAGTCTATCATTCTGAATTTCAAGTAATCTGATTGATAGTAATAGTTGTCCATCAACACCAGCAAATTAGATTAAACAGGTTGAGACTCACAGACATGGAGAACAGTAGTGGTTCCCAGAGGGGAGAGGGGTTGGGAAGTGGGGGCCAAAATGGGTGAAAGGGATCAAAAGGTACAAACTTTCAGTTATAAAATAAATAAGCTATGAGGATGTAACTTACAGCATGGGGAACACCATCAATAATATTGTATCCACTTTGTATGGGGACAGATGGTAACTAGACTTACTGTGATCCGTTCCCAATTCATAAATATGTGGAATCCCTATGTTGTACACATGGAACCCATATAATATGGTATGTCGATTATACTTCAATAAAAATTAATTTACTAAATAAACCTACGGGGTTAAGAGTTGAACTGATGAGGGCCTGACCACATATCATAAGTCTGACAGTCTGACAAGTGATAAATTCTGCTTATTCTCCAAATCATTTTCTCCCAAGGCTAATTATTGGTGGAATTTAAAAACAAAACCTTACATATTTTAAGGCCTTACTGTTAAGAAAGGATCTCCTACTATCTTAAAACTCTAGGTGCTAAAGTAAGGTTTACAGATAAAGACTCTGATCTCAGAGCCCAGCACCATGTCTAATGTCACACAGTTCTTAAGTGGCTGGACCAAAATTAGTCGTGGAAAGCTGGTCTTTGGTTTCTAGTCCCCGATACTTCCCGGTATACCACACCAACTACACTCAGTTATTAGCCCTCCATTTTAGAAGGAACACCTGGAGCTCACTCAGAATAATGAAAAATAAGACTCTTTACACACTGAAGAATTTCTAAAAAAAGGTTAATGGGAATTACCTATGTTAGATAACTAAACTGTTGTTCAACCTTGTTAAAACTGTATCCTGTACAAAGTGAGGATCAGACTGTATTAAATTAGGGCTGTTGTTCTGATTGGACTTTACTGAAAATTACCAAGAGAATGCCAGAGTGAGAAGCACCAGCGCCATAAATCTTTATGTGAGAAGTGGCCAGGCTCTCCATACCAGTTGATAGCAATTTGTCCACATGTACAACTTTAGAAGTCTAACCCAGGGGGCAGTCTGCTGGTCTCTGAGAGGAGGACAAGAACCTGGGCAGGTCAAGTCCCTGATGTTCAACTCTGTTATTCCTTTCAACCACCTATTCCCTCAGTCAAGTAACCTTTAATAAATCACTCCAGTTGTAAAAATACAGATATTATGTGAATTGTTATTGTAATCACTTTAATACCATTCTAGAAATGATGTCTTTGAAATAATTAAAATATGTAAATAGAAGTTAATGTAAGGCAAATTTCAGAGATACAAAAAAAAAAAAACAAAAAAAAAACAACCAGCTCTGAAATGGAAGGTGCAATATTCTAAGGGAATTAACTTCAGTCAAGGAAGCATTCAGGCAGAGGTAAGTAACAATTTTCAGAGAGTATAAAAGAAGAGGAAAAAACGTCAGCTGGGGAGATGGTTTTTTTTTTTTTTTTAATATTTTATTTTTTATTTATTCATGGGGGTGGGAAGGAGGGACAAGGAGAGGGAGGAAAAGACTCCCCACTTAACAGGGATCCTAGAACCCTGGGATCATGACCTGAGTTAGCCAAAGGCAGATGCTTAAATGACTGAGCCACCCAGGTACCCCAGGATATAGGTTTTTAAGGTCTCTTCCAATCCTGTACCTAAAAAAGTAATCAATTCAGTACAGTATTTTATTAATCTACTAGCAGATGAAAAAAAAACAAAGTAAGTCCTAATATTGTAAGAACTTTAGTCATTTAGTTAGGCCATTTTATGTGGCCAACTTATAAAATATGTAAAATGAGGTGGAATTAAATGTTTTTAAAGTCACTTCCAATTCTAATTCTCAGTTTTTGAGCTGCTAAAATAGATGTCCTCCTAAATTCCTACACTAAAGACTATAAGCTTTACTCACTCAGAAGATACATACACACACACACACAGGATCTATATTCACACATTTTATACAAAAAGTCTAATTATTTGAATTCTTTTTAAAAAGAGAGCACTTTATGTCACTGAACTGTAAACTTAAAAATGGTTAAGATAAAAGATTTTTATGTTATGTGTATTTTACTGGAAAAAAAATTTTTTTTTAAAGTTAAAGCAAATTAGGCGTGGAAGGTGAGAGTAAGAGAAAATAGGCAAAGTGGAAGACATGAAGAATAGGAACAAGACGTAGCAGCTGAGGATACAAAAATCCACAAAGGAACAAATCATTCCAAGTACAACTAGTCAGAATATGAGAATATAACATTACACAACTAAATACAGTTTAATGTTGGAACCACCAACAACAAACTATAGCAGCGCCTCCTGTTTTATTCCAAGACAGACGTGCCTATTCATTTACCTGTTGTCCATGACAGCTTTGCTAATAACCGCTAATTTGAATAGTATTGACATAGACTAGATAGCACGCAAAGCCAAAAATACGTACTACTTGGCCCTTCTGAGAAAAAGTTTGCCAACACGTGCCTGAGAGCATCACTATAGCAATGCTCCCTTATGGTAAACCCTAAGTTGGAACAAGAAATATTAAACTCTATTAGTTTTAACTTTTTACTGTAGCAAAAAATACGCAGCATTTTCTAAGGAGACCTACAACAAGAATAGTTTAGGAATAAAAAAGCTTGATGTTTGCAAACAGTGAATACAAATAATGCTGATAAAAGTTGTACAGATCTGTACAAAGACTCACAATCTTTTTAATGTAATGTAGGTACTTCCTGTTATATGTACCAGAATAGGTTAGCAGACGAAGACAGCAGAGTAGAGATTTACAATTTTAAAATTTAACCGATGTGGTTTTTCTAGTTATAGAAGTTATATATGCAGTTGACCTTTGAACAACATGGGTTTGAACTACGTGGGTCCACTTATATGTGGATTTTTCCAATAAATACAGTACAGTACTGCAAATGCATTTTCTTTTCCTTATGATTTTAATAACATTCTTTTCTCCTGCTTACTTTATTATAAGAATACAGCACATAATACATAAAACATAATAAAATATGTATTAATTGACTATTCATGTTATTAGTAAGGCTTCCAGTCAACAGTAGGCTATTAGTAGTTACGTTTTTGGGGAAGTCAGGAGATTTTTGACTGTGAGGGGAGGCTGGCACCCCTAACCTCTACATTATTCAAGGGTCACTGTACTCATAATGAGAAATCTTAGTAACTCTAAAGAGGCAGGAAAAACAATGTCCATTTTCACAATCTACAACTGCTGATATCAGTTCAGTTTATTTTCCTCAGATACGTTTTCTAAGCTTTTTTTTTTTTTTTCTTTTAAGCTTAAGGATCACTTAAGAGCATACTGCACAGAAAATTTTGTATTCTAACTTCAGGCTTACCATTGACTTATACCCCCAAAAGTATGTGTATACATCTTAAATGACTGAATAAGAAACTTTCATATGGATGTAGCATTATTTACTTAATGATTCCACTAATATTAAACATAAGCTTTTCTCCATTCTTCTCTAGTATGCATAATACTGTGCCAGAAGTATTAGTGAATAAATCTTTCTACAACTCAGCCTAGGTGCCTAAAAATGTATGAATATATTTAAAGTTTCATACAGTTTTAAAAACTGTTCTTAAAAAGTCTGTATTCCTAAGAACTCCCACTAAGAATCTTAAGTGCCCATGTCACTAAGAATACCCTCATGAAAGTAACAATTTAAAAATCTTTTTTAGGGGCACATGGGTGGCTCAGTTGGTTATGTATCTACCTTTGGCTCAGGTCATGATCCCAGGGTCCTGGGATCGAGCCCAGCATGAGGCTCTCTGCTCAGCAGGGACTCTGCTTCTCCCTCTCCCTCTGCTCCACCCCAGCTTGTGTGCTCTCCCTCTCTCTCTCTCTCTCTCTCAAATAAATAAAATCTTTTTTAGGACACCTGTGTGCACACTTTTAAGTGTTTCAGCTCTTGGTTTCTGCTCAGGTCCTGATGTCAGGGTCATTAGATGGATCTGCACTCTGCTTGAGACTCTTTATCTTCCCCTCCTTCTGCCCCTCCCCTCTAAAATAAATAAATCTTTAAAATCTTCAGAAGTCTGTAATGGATATTAGGAGGCAAAAATATATATGGAAATCCTTAACATTATCAACTTACTGTCCATTATGTAATATCAAGTTCCATGTTAAATTATTGCTTTCACTACAAATGTTTCTTTAGAACTCAGTAAGCAATGTTACATACCAACCAGAGAATACTTCCCAAAGGAAACCAAGACAACACATTAGCATACTCATACCACATCGTAGGTGGCCAGAAAAATTACCAAGTACAATAATTAGTTGCATGCACCCTGTCTAATAACCAAAGCAGTTTTATATCTGAGCAGATCCAAGGATAAAATCTTAGTGTCTACCTAAAAGCTATTTAACTCACTTAGAGATATCAACAATTAATAACTATTTTTACAAATATATCTGTTCACTCAGCTTTCTTAAGCATTCCTCTTACTAGCAAATGACTTAAAAGGTGAAAAGGCCAACAGGCAACTCCTTGATTTATACAGGATTTAAAGACTGAGCTCCTCAAAGAATGCAAAACCTACAATCAGACTTTCAGTTTCTATAGCTATAATTTTTCTTCACTTCATAATCAAAAGGAAGTAATATATCTTTTTACTTATTTCAAATAACTTTTTGAAACTCAAACCCACAAATGTATTCAACAAAGTTCTCTTCAAAATGACATTTAGCTTTTTCAGATTAAAATAGTGCCCCTCCCACCCGTTACTTTTCCCTACCTACTGCTTCAAAAAAAAGCTGAATTCAATTTGGTAGTCATTTCCTGAGTTAGTTGATTTTGAGTAGGCAGACTTCTTTGTAAACAGCAAAGCCTGAAAAGAAGCTAAAACTCAAAAACACTAAAGTTCAAATCTAATTAACGTTCTTTCAGTGAACTTCATCTAAAAATTAATAAGCAGCATGTAGTTTGTTAATTACAGATCACCAGATATATTCATGACTAAATAGATGTATGTGGTTTAACATAAACATTAGACAGCAAATAATGTTATGATGTATGTTACCACTGGCCATTAAACGTAAACTAAAACTCATTGATAACTGTAATTAAAAAAAAAAATTTTAATAGAGGAAACCACAAATAAAATCAGAGGGGTTCACTGAAAGCTCCCAAGTAAATATACTTTCAATCTCGATTTTAATGAATTATATATCTGTTCACTTTTACAAATGAAAAGCAAACACATTATTAAAGGATGACAGAATTTGTCACCTATTTCAGAGAGGTTCTTTCACTTTGCAATGATCTATATCTGCCAAATACTGTCTCAACTTCATTGTCAGTACCATGTATAGACCCAATTCAATGTTTGCTGAAATGCCTAGGCATTTAATCTTACTGAGATTTAATACTTATACCTTATGATTCAATGATTCTTTGACCCTCACTTTCCATTTAATAAATATTAACTACCAAAATAAGTCACACAATCTGAAGCTAGGGTGCTGTGGGAAAGAGAGGCCGTGGGAGCCTTGATCCCAGGATCCCAAGATCATGACCTGAGCCAAAGACAGACAGACAACCAAGCCACCCAAGTGCCCCTTAATATATTTTTAACTCTGCATATTTAAGATACATCTTTAAAGGCCGTGACTTCATGCAGATGAGCAAACATTCAGTTACTAACTGCATCATGGGTATGCAGTTTTTGACAGATACTACCAAACCACCCTCCAAAATAGCTGAACTAATTTATACTTCCACTAGCAATATAAGAGTTCCTACTCCCCTCACCATCTACATCACTTGATTTAACTTAACATCTGCCCATCTGATAGGGTAAAAATGATCTCATCGTTTTGATGGAATACTGCTTCCTGTATGGTCAGTATTGTACCCTGAATGAATTACCTGCTTACTAAAGAACATATATGTGCTGATATTTTCCCAGCCTAGTCCTTTTGTTGTATCTTTTTCCTTTCTATTAAACAATAAAATGTCCAAACAGAAGGTAACAAAAATGTCCCTCATTCCCACCCTGCTAGCCCCTTTTCACTCTTTACTAAGATAGGATACCCACTTATGAGCTTTACAGAAATGAAGCATGGCATGCTTCATGGAGAACAGTATGATAAAATGTCCATGATGGGCAAGCATTTGGCATTAAGGTTGATCAAGAATACTGAATGCTACAGCATGGTTTGTGATTTTGATATAATGCTCACTCCAGTCTGTTGGTATTCTGGAAGGAGGGTGGTAGTTTGAAATTAAAACTCTATAATTAATCTCAGAACAGTATACAAAATAGATTGAAATGGGACAGAAGAATGAATATGGGGGCACAGAATTTGAATTTGGGTCATCAAACACGTGGAGATAAATATAAGAAAAGAGTTTGGGGGACGCCTGGGTGGCTCAGTTGGTTGAGCGGCTGCCTTCGGCTCAGGTCATGATCCCAGCGTCCTGGGATCGAGTTCCACATCGAGTTCCACATCGTGCTCCTTGCTCAGCAGGGAGCCTGCTTCTCCCTCTGCTTCTGCCTGCCACTCTGTCTGCCTGTGCTCGCTTGCTCTCTCCCCCTCCCTCTCTCTCTGACAAATAAATCAATTTTTTAAAAAATTTAAAAAAAAGAAAAGAGTTTGGATGAGAGATGAAATATTACCATGAGAGTCAAAGCTGAGAGAAGGCACATGTTGAGAAGGCAGACAAGTGGGAAAGAAGCAAAAGCTTTAGCCTCGGGGTTTACTCAGTGAGCAAATCCAAAAAAGAGCCAGGATAGCAAAGAGAACAATTCAAAAAATGAAGAGAGCCAAGCCAAGTGGTTTTCAAAATGACGAAATGATAGCAACAAAAATTAGGGGCACTACAGTCAAAACTGAGCAAAAATCATTATATTTTTCTCTAAGATACGCAAGATAGAAGTAAAATCTTAAGCTACATCAGGAATCTAAACCAGACTGAAGCTAGTTGAAGGAGATGGCATAGCCTAGGATGACACTGGTTCAAAGAATGAATACAGAAAAAAAGATTAAGTAGGTTAACGTGCTTATATCCCACCTCTTTCCAGAAAATAATACGGTAAAGTTAATAAAATATAGTAAGACCAAGTAAAGTAGTAAAGTAGGAAGAAATATCTCAGCCGTGTTAATTAATAAAAGTTGTATGGTATTCAATTCACTCTGAGCTTACTGAGTATACAAGCTAAAAAGATAAACAGTGCAAATCAAGTAGTTTTATGTAAGTACAATAATTTCTCAAGAGAAATTTTTTCTGGAAATTAAAAAACCAAAAGAAATTTCTCATATGTGAGCCTAAAATTCAAAGGTCAATGTCCTTGTCATGTTTTACAGTAAATGAAGCAATTTCTTGCTTAATAAAGATTTATGTAGTATTTAACACATATCAAATATTGTCCTAAGCCTTTTACAAAACGTCAACTCATTTAATTTTCACATGCTTATTTCCTTTAATAATCCCGCATAAAACCTGGCAGAGTCCTGAGTGCTGCCATTCCCGATGGCTGGCTGACTGAGGGATGAACTGTGCTTTGGAAGCTGAGCATTAGAAAGGATAACAGGATCAACCGGAGGCTTGCCTCCCAGAATGAGAGAAATGTTTTTCACATAAAGGCAAAATCGAAGGAGTCGAAGGAGGAAAGCTACATTTGGAAACCAGAGCATTCAGGAAATCGAATCTTTCATAAGATTTAAAAATTTTTTTGGCAATCTTGAGATCAGTGCTCTTCAACTTTATATGTGGATTGGAGGCAGCTGGGGTTCACTCTTTAAATCCTTGACTGAAAGCTCTCAGGATTATCATATACTTGGATTGTTCCTGAGCCAGTCTAGCTATTACTCCAAACTCTGGTGTCAGAAAAATAAACTCCTTTATACTAAGGTAAACAAGATTACCTTATTGGTTATTCAAACTCCCGGGGCATCTGAGCAAATATTCTTAAAGGATTCCCTCTCTAGATCAGTTTTCTTTGGTGGTTAGGGTATAGTACACGACAATTTTTATACATCATTGTCAGTAAGTATTAGCCAAAGTGTTTGAAAGTTATTGCTAAGAGATCATCTCTTATTCAGGAGACTATGAAGCTAGAAACTTCTGGAAAACATGTGAATCACAAAAGGAGCTCAATTTCCTATCTGACAAAAAGGAAAAAAAAGAGGGACACTAAAGCCACCGAAGAGACACACACTGGAAGACATTTTCAATAGAAAGCTGCTCCCATTCTACAGCCTTAAGAACAACCTTTAAATGCTGGCAATTGCATTTTGCAATGCCGTAACTCCGGGCTCAGGTATTTAAAAAGAGTTCCAAGCCTCGTAAACCAGATGATAAGGTACAAGAGAGTTCCACATGAGATTAAGCATACTTTCTATTCTCTAAAAAACATGACAGGTCAAAATTTAACAGAAGTCTAGCTTTCTGGACCTTGAAGGGATTTAAATCATCTAAGATGTTAAATGACCTGCCTATGGTCCTACGGCTACTTTGCGGCACAAAATTATCACAGTATACCACAAATTTTCCCCATCACGAAATGTGTGTTTTTTTGTTTTAAGTAACATTTTTCAGTCTGGGAAAACTTTAGCTTGGAATGTTTTAGGAAGGTGCCAACTTCAATTACAGGAAACGTTAGGCCGGCCTGAGGCTGAAAATACAAAACTCAAAGGTCACTTTCAGTGTGACTTAAGGTGATCTGAGGCTGGAGACAACGTGTAACGTTAAGTCACAGGAAGGCAAACGAGATGGCCTAGTGTCAGGGCAGTGTCAGCAAAACGGTAAAGTATAAAGAAAGCAGGTATATTTCACTCACATGTTAAACAAAGTTTGGGTCCATTTATATCACACAAACCATCCAAGAAACCGCTTCCCACATTGCGTAGGAAAAACCCACTGCGTGCTCGGTCGGCACTGCTGTGCGGCACCCATGACAACCTTCTATCGCTAAGCCACGAAGGCCACACAGCTCGGATTTTTCACGGGGTTTTACCGGTCACACTTCATCTTGGACATTCTGACTTTTATTTTTAAAAATTCACCCACTTCATGAGAGACATGGGACAGGCCAAGGCTGGTCCCGGGGCAAACAGGTAGCCTCCTCCTGCGCGCCCCATCTCGGCCACATGACTCTCCTCCTCATCTCGCTTCGAAAACACGGTTTCCGGCGGCCCAGATGGCTGCACAGCGCGCCGGCAGGGGACACTCCAGAAAGGTTACGAACATTCTGCCACGCGAGGCTCCTAAGGAGACCGTGGCAGCGAGCGAACGGGGGCGGCTCAGAGAAGAAACCCGAGCCGGGGAGCGACGAGTCAGGAGCCGGGAAGGCACCGGGCGGCTCCACACCGACTCCCGAATGTCACTCGGCGGAGCGGTGCGTGCGGCATCACCCACGAGAGCTGGGCCGGCGCCAGGTGCTGCAGCCGGGGGGGGGGGGGGGGGGGGGGGGGGGGGGGGGGGGGGGGGGGGGGGGGGGGGGGGGGGGGGGGGGGGGGGGCCGGGGGGGGGGGGGCCGGGAGGGGGACCAGGCCGCCGCCCCCCCGCGGCTCCTCCCGGGCGGCCCGCGCCGGGGGCGGGGAAGGGAAGTGGGGGCCTTGCGGAGGGGCGCCGGCAGGGAAGGCGCGGGCGGGGCCGGACCTAATCACATGGCGCAGCCTGCGCAGGCCGCCGGCATCTCTTTCTTTCTCTTTCTCGAACCTCCGCTCCCATCCCGCCCCACCGCTGGCCCCTCCCGGGCCCCGCGCAGGGGGAGGCCGCCTCCGCCCGGCGGAGACACTCACTTTTCGCCCGAGGCCACCAGCTCCTTGCCCTCACTGTTGCCGAACGCGTCCGTCTCCCCGGGGCCGTCCTTGGGGCCGGGAGCCGACGGGGCCGCGGGCGGCGCCGCCCCGGGCTGCTGCTGCTGCTGCTGCGGCGGCGGCTGCGGGCCCCCCTTGCCCAGCTCCTGCAGGATCTCCGAGGGGGAGCTAGACAGTCCCCGCGCGAGGGGCCCCGCCGGCCGGCCGCCCCCGCCCCACCACGGGTGCAGACGCGCGGCGGCCGCTGGGCCGGCGGCCCTCTGTCCCCCGCCTCGGGGACGCCGGCACTGTGTGGCGAGGGGCTGCGCCCGCCTCAGAGCCGCGCAAGAGGCGGCGGGAGGCCGCAGGAGCAGGTCCCGCAGCATCGCCGAGCCCCGCAGGCGCATCATGCCGCCGGCTCTGTCAGCGCCCGCTCGGCGGGGAGGATGCTCGGGGAGTGGGCGGCCGCTGTCCTCCCGGAACGCGGTCTCGGGTGGGACGCCGAGAGGGCGACAGAGGACAGGAGCGGCGACGTGGGTGTGGTTTCGGTTCCGGCTCTCGCAGCTTCTGCGGCTCCTCCGAGGTTGCGGGCGGCTGCTCCTCCTCACACGGCCGAGGGCTCCGCACTGAGGCTGAGGCGCAGGGGAGGGCCGGAGACATTCCGCGCTCACCCTCGTGGGGGCGGGAGGACACGTGCGTCCTTCCCCCTCTCCCCGCTCCGATTGGCTCGTCCCCTCGACCTCTCTCCTGATTGGTGACTGGAGCAGTCAAATTTCTCTCGGCGCCGGGTGAGCGCTGAGTCGGGGCGGGGGCGGGGGCGGGGGCACGGGCGGAGGGGGCGGCTGGGGAGGGGACCCGGACAGACGTGCGAGGCGTGGGAGCCAGGCGCGGCGCTCCTCAGTCCCTTGCTCGCGCTTTCCCGCCGCGAGGCTGCGCTCGTGGGGACCTGGGGACCCAGGCGTCTCGGCGTTTACGAAGCCGATTGGCTCCCGGACTCGGGGGCTTCGAACCCGCGGTGGAGACCGACGGGCAAGCCGAGGGGCCGGCAGCCGGCCGGGTGGGCCGCAGGGTCATCCGGGCCGCCGGGGCTCGGCTGGTCCTGGCTGCGGTCGGCCCGGCCATCGGGAGAGGGCGTGAGGCGACACCTCCGGTGGCCGCGGTCCAGGGAAGGCAGCCCCAGACGAACGTCGTCTCCCTCCCAAATGTTACATTTACTTGAAACTTTCCATGGCTGGCCACTACCCAGATGCGAAGTGTTTTGGAAAAAATGAGCAAAAGCCTTTCAGCTATGCGACTTAGCCGCTGGGAGGCTGGAGCCCGGGCGAGGGCGGAGAGGGGGAGAAATTCCAGAGCACGACTGCTTTCCTTTGAAACAATTATTTTTTTAATGTACGCTGGTATCCCCAAATATTTCTGGACAGCAGGGATTCTCCGAACATTAGTTTGCTGGAAAGCAAAATTGTGGATACTTTTCTATTTTAAAAGCGGCTGCATCATTTAAAAATAGGAGCCCCCGAATACTGGTTCTTTAAATCGCTTCGGCTTCGTATCCCTCCACCCATTTATCCTTTTGGACCTGTGGGGAAAGAGCCAAGGATGGGGTAAACTCCGGGTTTTTCTCTGAGCCACCTATACCCTGGAAATGCGTAGACGCACGAAGGTCAGTGGGGTGATCTTTAAGACACAGGAAGGGTGTGTGTTTGTCAGGGACATCATTAACGGATCACCAGGTTTAGTCATCTAATGAATCTTAAAATGTAGCACTAGATTAATAGAAATCTGCTGTACCTAAAGGTTATGTGACCTTTGACATGTCAGAGTCTTGCCATGTTTAAATTTTTTCTGGCTGCTCTTTAACCAGAAGAACCTGGAAAAAGCTATCATGTGTCAATCACTTAAGTGCCTTAAAAAAATGTTAAAATGCTGGCAAATTATTTATAGGGCTTTTATTACTGCTTAAGGTTACCCTTCACTAAAATTTGAAGAGTCAAAATAATAATAATACATTCAGGAAAAGGAACGTCAACTTTGGGAGGAAAGGTAGCAAATACCAGCCCTGCCTAACCGTTCCAGTCTGACTTACCAATGGCATAAACCTGAATATTGTATGACCTCTTAGGTATGACTGGTTATCAGTTTTGACTGTCTCCCACATCCAAACTATTGACAAATCCAGTTCTTATTTTTCTCCTGGTTTTTCTCTTAGTTTCTCTAATTTTCCTATGAAAATTCTAATGTTTAAAGGTTTAAATACTTTATAGTATACTTAACAAATGTGGAAAACAAACCTAGTAATGGATTGTTGTCTAGAGTTTCTACTTTCAGGGATGAGCTGATAAAAATGGGCACATGTTACTCCTAACATTTAGAAGAACTTAAGAGCCTGATGAAATTTAATCATGCAAAAACCATGAGAAAGTTATAGACAGCAAATTAAAACTACTATAAATAAAATTAAAATGTGACTCATTCATACTCTCATTTGATTCCTTTATCTTATAATGTTTTTTAATCAAAGACAACTGGGTAACCATGAATTGGAGTTAATTACTATATCCATTAGATTATTTGCCTAATAAATTAACTCAACATATAAAACAAAATCTATCCCTGTAAAAACATTTTATACACATACAATAGTCCACCAACATATCTACAAAAGAGAAAATGGGTCTTCAGATTAACAGGTGGCTGGATTGTCAGGCCTACTCATAGACTTCCTCTTTGCTACTAGGTAAGTGCAGCCATCCCACTGTAGGTTGTGGTCCCATAGCTGTTGAGAAGGTAATGAACCATCCAAAGGAAAAGTTGGAATTTATGCACTTTGTCTCTGTTCTAACTAGAAGAACAATTCCTGAGTTCCTGTGTTCCCTTTGAAGATTTAAAAAAAGCTAATGTTTCGAGATCATAATGTAAGCTATGTATAAATTCCAGATTTTGCCTTTCACAAGAACTAAAAGATTATTTGTTGACCTAAAGCTAAGTAGAAAATAATTTGCCTAACAGCTTAAAAGAATGGACTATGTTTTTTGTTTGTTTGTTTGAAATTCTTCTATTAAGAGAATAGAGTAAGTTTCAGGAAACCTCTAAACAGCTTCTGCTACTACTTCCCTTTCTTCTGTTCTATTTCCTGCACTAATTAGCCAACTTCCTAGTCTTGCTAATAAACCCTGTCAAACATGACATTATTCCAAAGCTGAACTTAGGTCTGTATTAAAGTAGGTATTAGATCTTTCATCTATACAATGGGGATAATATTAACACCTTATCTCACAAGGTTGTGAGGACTAAATGAATCAATATATATAAACCATTTGGAACAATACCAGTAGCATTTTATAAATGCAAGCTATAAATATTCCATGAGAGAATAAATTTTGTTTGTGCAGTGCGATTTCGTTGTCACATCTAATGTCATTAGATGTTGTCTAATCTGTTTTGATTAGATAACATCTGTTTAATCAAAAGCTAGATAAAGTTGTTTTAAGCCATATAGTCATAAAATATCATTTAAGAAGAAGTTAGCTCCACAAAATGAGATCATTTACTCTATTTTTAGAAAACAAACCAATAATTACCAAAGTATCTTAAAATAGAAATAGACTGCTCTAAAGACAGTAATATTAAGCAAAGCTGGGTTTAGTGCCCAAGGTACCAACTATTTACAAATAACTTTTAAAAAGTATTATAGGAAGAAATGCTAGATTAAAAAGAAAATGTACGTTTCATATATAATTAAGTCTAAAAATCTATTATTTGCTACCTATGTAAATCAAACATCTCTTCCTTGTGACATCACACAAAAATAGAAAGATTTTCATCAGGTTTGAAGAAACTACTTGAATGGTCTCATCCAAAATACTAACAACATGAAATTTTTTTGTGGGTCTCCTGATGGCTGGAACAGGAATCGAGTGGTAATGAGTTATCTTCCTTCATTTGGAGTGATACAGTAAAGATTTCAATTAGTTCAGTTTATAAAGTTAATATTGGTTATACTTAGATCACAATTATATGCATGTGTTCCCTAGATATTTATTGATTTTTCAAAGTAATTTTAATTCTTATTTTTTGTAGTATAATAGAAAATATTAAGTTGGACTAAGCCCCATCTCCATCTCAAAGATTAAAAAAGTCTTGCTTGTGTAATTAGCAAAAACCTAAAAAGAAGGGGGTGATTTTATAAATATTCCAAAAGTCAATCAAAAGGATACCTTCTTGAGGATGAAAATAGCCTCTATGGTAAATCAAATTACTATTCCCAAATATTTTATGTCCCTTCCAGTGGGAAGACTTTACCTCCTCACCTTGTTGAATGGCAGGCTTGGCATTTTGCCTTAATTTTAGTTCAATGAAATATGAAAGAAAGTGATGAGTGCCACATTGACCAGGAATTTTAATAGTAATCACTTAGTTCTAACCTCTCTCTTTTCCTTGTATGACAAGAATGGCATGTCCCAAAGAGGGGATGACCCTTCACCTGGGTCCCAGAAGGATGAAACTAAGTTGAAGATGACTGCGATTGACAAATAACATGAAGAGAAAGAAAACTTCCTGTAAGTAATTTCCATTTAGGGATTATTACCATAGAATAACTTAGGTTAACTGATATATCATCCAACTTGAATTAAGATGAATTGGCCACCATGAGAATAGGGATTATAAAAAAGATTTGAGAACTCTAAAAGATAATTAAAGAAAAGAAGCTTTATTATAATGTTGAAAGCTGTTTCTTTTCTCTAACAATATTATACATATGTATATGTATGTATCCATACACATAATACAATATTATAATCCAATTTTCACTTTTTAATGATTCCTTTTAGACTTTATCAAATTTTGCCTAATCAATGATGGCTGATACAACTATTAAGTAATATAGCTACTCTGTAAACATACTTTAAGAGTGAGTGCAACCAACAGACAATATCCTTGAAACCCTATTAGGCTTTACGAAAGTTACGAGTGACTAATGTTTAACTGAAAACCTTATAAAAAATTATTTGGTTCTTGGCTATCTCAAACATAAATATGGAAGGAATTCTTTTATTAATAAAATATGGATAAAGATATATCCTTCCTTCCTTTGAAGTTAAACTATTTATCTTTGTAACATTCCTACTAGGGACAGGTGTCAATGGCTAAATTTTATGGCTATGAAAGTTATAAGCTAATAAAGTCACTCAACTAATACGGTGGAGTTGGCAAAGACTCACTCTCCTTGCTTTCTATTCTTTTGAGGCTTTGGACAAATACCTAAAAGAGATATGTTTATGGATACAAGACAGCACAAAGCTCTTAAAAATCTTTGGGAATAATTTCCCCGGTGCAAGGCTCAGTAGATAACTTGAGTAAAACAGACTAGGTTATAATGCATTAGGGAAGGATGAGGCTCTAGTAAATTAGAATTGGAATGTTCTGTATAAAGGGGAAGTAACTAATGTACTCTAGTTAGCTTTAGCTAAGTGGAATGCAGGCACGGTTAGCTAGAACTTTATATTCTTTAAGATAATGCAGAAATATGATTTTTAAAAGTAAACAAAATCTTCTGATTGTTTTTTAAAGACTTTATTCATTTAATAGAGAAAGAGAGAGAGGGCACAAGCAGGGGGAGCAGCAGGCAGAGGGAAAAACAGGATCCCCGCTGAGCAGAGAGCCCATCGCAGGGCTCGACCCCAGAATCCTGGGATCATGAACCAAGCCACAGGCAGACACTTAACTGACTGAGCCACCAGGCACTGCAGCTCATTTCTTCCTTATGCTGAACTCTCTGCCGTTTCTCACCTGGCCTGGGTTCTGTCTGACCTCTGGATCTTTGAACTTGCTGATTTCCTCTACCCAGAAGGCCTCCCTAACTCCTTACTCCCTTTAAGATCAAGATTGCTCTTGTTGATTGTACACCAGGCCCCAGCACCTGGTGGTACCAGGAAAGTTCTCAAAAACAAATAAGTGCGTGATCTGAGGCAAATAGAACAACCATAACTCAAGACACAAGAGCAATATGTAGAGTGTGAAGGATTCTGTGAAGGAAAAGATGCTATCTGGTTTGTGGACTTCGATC
>PISX010000311.1:0-156808 GCA_004024625.1 Mellivora capensis
TTTTTTTTTTTTTTTAAGATTTTATTTGTCAGAGAGAAAGAGAGAGAGTGCGCGAGCACAAGCAGACAGAGTGGCAGGCAGAGGGAGAAGCAGGCTCCCTGCCTAGCAAGGAGCCTGATGTGGGACTCCATCCCAGGACGCTGGGATCATGACCTGAGCCGAAGGCAGCCGCTTAACCAACCGAGCCACCCAGGCGTCCCAAAGATTGATTGATTTTAGAGAGAGAGAGAGCAAACATAGAGGGCAAGAGCAGAGGGAGGGAAAGAAAGAAACTCAAGCGGATTCCATGCTGAGCAGAGAGCCCGATGTGGGGCTCGATCCCAGAACCCTGAGATCATGACCTGAGCCAAAACCAACAGTCAGACAATTAACCGTCTGAGCCACCCAGAAGTCCCAGTATACATCTTTTTTAAAAACTAAAATCGTGGGACACTTGGGTGGCTCATTTGGTTACTCAGGTCATGATCCCAGAGTCCTGGGATCAAGGGTCACATTGGGCTCCCTGCTTGGCCAGGAGCCTGTTTCTTCTTCTGCCTGCTGCTCCCCCTGTTTGTGCTCGCTCTCTCTCTCTCTCTCGCTCTCTCTCTGACAAATAAAATGAATAAAATCTTTGTTTTAAAGATTTTATTTATTTATTTGACAGATAGAGATCACAAGTAGGCAGAGAGGCAGGCAGAGAGAGAGGAGGAAGCAGGCTCCCTGCAGAGCAGAGAGCCCGATGCGGGACTCGATCCCAGAACCCTGAGATCATGACCTGAGCCGAAGGCAGAGGCTTTAATCCACTGAGCCACCCAGGCGCCCCTGAATAAGATCTTTAAAAAAAAAAACCCAACAACCTAAAATTGTGACTTGTGCAAATATGAAATGAACATGTGTCAAAGATTTTGATTATTAGTTTTTTGAAGATGAAAGAAGGGACCATACACAAGGAATACAGAGAATGCAGTTATAGATGCTGAAAAAGGCAAAGATACGGATCCCCCCGCGACCTCCAGAGGCTCCAGAGGGCCATCAGGCCTGCTGACGCTTCGATTTCAGCTCAGTGATACTCATTTCAGACTTCTGGCACCCAGAACTGTGAAAGAATCCATTTCCATTGTTTTAAGCCATAAGTGTGTGGTAATTTGTACAGGAGCCCCAGGACACCAGTAACACTGCCCATTCTGCCTCTCGTGTGGGCTCCATTGTCTGACAGGTTCTCCCTTCATGGGGACAAGAAAGCTGCAGCCGTACTACCTGCCCGCTAGTCACAGTTTGAAGTTCCATACAAAACGGAAGCCCTAATAGCTCAGAAAGAACTTCCTGCCCCGGGAAACCCGCAGGCCGAAGCTCCTCTCACATAGATCCCGAGTCAGTCCTGAGAGCCAAGGGGAACGGAATCCGGGTATGCCTGCGTCACGCATCCACACTCGTCCCGACCACCTGGACGGAGAGCGGGGCAACTGAGAAACTTTCATACAGCAGATAGTGCCTCCAGCTTGGGGCCGTTGTCCCCCAGGGAAGGGCCTCCGGGCCAGCGCTAGGTATGTGAGATGCGCACCGGCTCCCTGCCGGCCCCTGCTGGACAAGGTCCCTGGGTTTGTAGAGAGGACCTGGTGGCCAGAGAATGGACAGGGGTGAGGAGTGTGCACCCTCTGGCTGCAGGACGGTTCTTCCTCCAGATTTGGTTCCCGTCTCCGAGATTCCGGCGACCCAGAGCGGCGGTGTGCGTGCGTGTGCGTGTGCGTGTGTGTGTCCCCGTCCCTCTGGGTGTGTCAGTGAGGCAGGGGAGGGGCTAAGGGAAAGGGCGGTGCGTATCCACGGCAACGGAGGACACTGGCGGGGGAGGCGGCAGCGGGACCATCGCTACAGAAACCGAAGGACGCGAGCCCGCGACTTGGGACGAGCTAGGAGTACCGCGAGGCGTAAGGTCGCACCGGGGACGCGAAAGCATCTCGGTGGACACCCTGCGCTCACCCCTCGCCGCGCCCCGTTCCCCGCGGCCGGAGCCCGGGTGCTGACCCGGGCGCTGTCCTAGCCCGGCCGCGCCAGGTGGACGCCGGGGCAGGCAGGGGGGCGGTGAGCGAGGTTCAGGGTTCGGGTCTCCGGCGGTCGCGGGAGAGCCGGTGGGCGTGCGCCGCCGCCCGGAGCGGCCCGGGGCTGGGGAGAGAAACAAATAGTCACTTGTGACCCGTCATGAGAGCCGATTGTTGGCGTGGGCGATGGGGACTGGAGGGGTGGCCACAAAACATGTGAGTAGGCGTTCTGGGGGGAAAGTGGAGGACAAGGCTTTCAGGCAGAAAGGGGGCACACAGGGTCGGTGAGAGGACGGTGGGGAGGCTGGAGCATTGAAGGCAATCAGGAATGGCCTCCAGGGATTTGGGTGCTCTCCCAAGATGGGCAGCCTCCCAGGCAGGGGGGCCCAGTGGGAGGGGACAGATGACTGGGCAGCTGCCAAGCATAGGTCTTGGCTGGAAGGATATCCTTGCCAGGCTCCATCCTTAGAAACATGGGACTCCTGAAGCCAGGTCTTCTGGTCCTTAAATAAGGATTTTTATTGAATTCTGATGTAAAAAAAAAAAACCACAAAAACATTTTTGAGATGATTATAAAGTCACATCTGTAAGAAATAATACAAATAGATCCCATGTACCCTTTTGTCCAGTGGTACCATTTTGTAAAACTACAGTAGATAACCAAGCTAGTCAAATGGATAATCAGGATATTGAATATTTCCACCACCTGGGATTCCTCCAGTTGCCCTTTTAGCCACACCTACTTCCCTCCTGCCTCCACCCCCTCCTTAACCCTTCATTTTCTGTTTTCTCTTTCTACAATTTTGTCATTTCAAGAATGTTATATACATGTAATCATATAATAAGTAACCTTTTGAAATTGGCTGGTGACTTTTTTTAATTAACGCTTTTAATGTGTACAGTGGCTGTTTTTTTTAGTATGTTCACGTTTTCCAGGGCATTTTCATCACCCTGAAAGAATCCCCATACCCATTAATCAAACTCCCCATTCCTTCTTCCAAGCTCGTGGCAGCCCCTAATCTACTTTCTGTTTCTTACAGATTTGCCTTTCTTGGATATCTCAGATAAATAGAATCATACAATGTGAAGTCTTTTGTGTCTTGATTCTTTCATCTAGCGTACTGTTTGCAAGGTTCATGTATCTTATTACATGTTTCATTCATTTCATTTTTATGGCAGAATAATGTTTGGTTGTAGGTGTCCACTACGTTTTGTCTATCCATTCATCCATGGTGGTCTTGTCTCAGAACCCTAGGACACAGATCCAGAGCGCAGCTGACTCCCCAGGAACGGCTGCGTGAGTCCCTCCCCTCCCTCCCCTTCACCTCAGCTGCATTCAAGGTTGCACAGCATGTTTTGTTTCAAGCCAAGGGCCAGAAGGTCAGAGGCCTTACTCTGGGACCCTGGTGAGCAGCAGGAGGCCTAGGGCAAAGGGGGAGAGTGGGGGTGGTCCTGCCATCTTCCCCTCCCAGTTGCTCCCCTCCCACCCCTCCCTCCTGGTCTCTCCACAGTTGTGGCCAGGGGTCCATTATAAAAAGACAAGCCTGAGGGGCGGCCTGAGTGGCTCAGTCCTTAGGCTCAGGTCATGATCCCAGAGTCCTGGGATGGAACCCCACATCAGGCTCCCTGCTTGGTGGGGAGACTGCTTCTGCCTCTCTTTCTCCCCACTGTTCCCCCTGCTTGTGCTCTCTCACTCTGTCAAAACAAAGAAATAAAATCTTAAAAAATAAAAGAAAAGAAAAAGAAAACTGAGCAGCTTGAAACATTTCAGCAGGTTGTGGTCCCAGCAGCACACCCGCACATCTGGGGTTGTCACAGTCCCCATGTCCTGCCTTCGCTGAGCAAGCAGGTTTTTGACGCATTTGCTGGCACCGCAGAGGAATTCTGGCTGGCTGCAGAGTGAGGGGAAAACAGCCGGATGGAGGGGCAGGACGGTGGGGGGCTGAGGGCGCAGGGTGGCGAGCAGGAAGGCCTCCAGGAAGGGAAGCTAGAGGGGGAGCCAGTCTGACCGCCGCCGCAGGCAGGTGCTGGGAGCTCAGTGACAGAATGGGTGGGGTGGGTGGGATGGGAGCAGACCACCCATAAAGCGCCAGGAGGCGTTCCCTACTGCCAGCCTCGCCCACCACCCCCAGCTCCCACACCTGGTGCCCAGGCAGGATTTCCACCTGCCCTGGGGCCTCTTCTGGTGGAGACCAGTTCTCTGGTAGCACCCCGGCTCAGAGGCCCCTCCGGGGCTCCCAAGCAACTTTCTGGGCATCGGCCCCCTGAGCCCTGGCCTGCACCCACTGCCTTCTCCTCCCCAAGGGGTGAGCTGGCAGCTCCATCTAGCACCCTCAGGGGACCCTTTCTGGAAGGTGCTGGGTCTGTGTCTCCTCTGGGATGCAGGGGCATTGCACAGGGCTGCTTCTCCGGCCTGGCCACCACCACCCCTTGTGGCTTCCCATGCCAGGATTCCCATACAGGTGGCTTTCGTTACTCTCTTACCCGGTCCTGCCCCAGTGCGTGCCCCTGCGGTCTGTGGGTTTGTCTGGCTTCCTGCCCCCGCCGCCGTTTTAGGGAGCCTCTCTCTGCCCTCGGCTGCCCCTGGGTTCCCGGGTCTGGGACCGGCAGCCTCCTGCAGAAGCCTGTGAGGGAAGCAGGGAGAGGGAATGCTTGGAGCTACGACCCTGACTAGTGTGAATCCTTTCTAGCTTGGGGAGTTCCTTCTCATCTTGTCTCCAGAGCGGAGCCCCAGAGAGGACCCGATGGGCCTGAGGACTCACAGATGAGGAGGACCCTCTTCGGCTGTCTGCTGGGGGAGCAGTGTCTAATCACAAGGGTTACTGAGCCCTGTTCCACCATATCCGGTGCTTTGAGGGGACTCCTCCACCTGACCCTGACTGCTCAGTTGGGAGGCTTCAAGCTGGCCCCAGGCGAGGGGAGAAGAGGCTGGCACCGAGAGCCCAGACCTGACCTCTAGCATCTCCCTGCAGCAGGGTGGGCGGAAGCATCTGGCCCGATTGATGGGTGGGAGGTGGGCCAGAAGGGGGCTGCCTCAGGGAAGAGGCAGGCAGAGAAACCACCCTCCCTAGGGATTTTGAGGGACTTGATTATTTAACCTTGTAAGGCTGAAGGAACGCAAGAGAATACTGAAAACCCAGAGACTCTTAAGCATAGAGCCCTTACTATCCCTTGGGCTGGCATGCAAAAGACAAGGGGTGGATTTACAAGGGCCAAAGGCTCAGGGGAGGGGCTTGGGCCTCTGAGAAGGCTGGACCTTGGCTACTGCTGGAACTTTGAGGGTGTGCAGCAGACACTGCTTTGAAACCAGCATTATATTCTATTTGGGCTCGCCAGAGGCTCAACACAGCGTCATTATTTGCCCGACACATTGAAGCTATCCAGTGGCATCCCTGGATCTTCTGGTAATAGGCCCCACATGCCAGAGCAGCGGGCTTTGTATCCAGGACCCACTGCGTCAGCCCCACACAAAACTGTCCTTGTAGACAGACTGGAGCAGCACCCTGAGGTATATATGTCATGTCCAGGATTCAGAGGCCTCCTGTATTCCTCTCTTGTATTTTTATTTTTTTAAGATTTTATTTATTTATTTGAGAGAGAGAGCAAGAACACACAAGGAGGAAGAGCGGCAGAGGGAGAGCGAGAAGCAGACTCCCCGCTGATCAGGGAGACTGACATGGGACTCGATCCCAGATCCCAGGATCATGACCTGAGCCAAAGGAGACGCCTGACTGATGCCACCCAGGCGCCCCTATTCCTCTTTTTAGACCCTATCTGTTGCAGCAACTGATCTTTTTTCTTGGAGGGGGCTATCCTAACATGTTCCAGATCCCTGGGCACTAGACAGAAGAGGTGAGACCCCGGCATGTGTTTAACTGACATAATGGTCTAATGGACCTGCTACTTCATGCTCCTTAGGTCCAGTCAGTCAATGTCATCCGGGTAGTAGCAATGACACATGGGTGTGATGTCCTGTCGAAAGTCAGGCTGATCAGGATCTCTACAGAGATTACAACAGAGAAAAAGAAAGTTGAGTTGATAGCTTTGAGGCAAGCCATGAAAGTGTGCTGTTGTCCCTGCCACGTGAAAATGAGGTGATTGTGGCGGTCCTTGCATACCGGGAGAGAAAAAGCACCCGCAAGAACAATATCCCTGAAGATGAGACTCTTTAAGTCCCCGAGTCGTCCTAAACCTCTTCCTCCAGAAGCAGCCCCTCTGAGGGTTCAAACATCCTGATCACCACCTCATTGCTGCCACCGGTGATGGCTAGTGTGCACATCTCTGCTGGGCTCTGTCACTTGAGCTCTGTTAAGTTGGCCTTTGATCTCCACTCAAATCGGGCCTGATGGCAGCATCTCCCAAGGCCGTACTGGCCTAGAGCGCACTGGCACTTTTCAGGGATGCAGGTCCCCTCCCAACCAACCTGTTTCTAAATGTCATTAAAACAAGGGCGTGGGACGCCTGGGTGGCTCAGTTGGTTAAGCGGCTGCCTTCGGCTCAGGTCATGATCCCAGCGTCCTGGGATGGAGTCCCACATCGGGCTCCTTGCTCAGCAGGGAGCCTGCTTCTCCCTCTGCCTCTGTCTGTCACTATGTCTGCCTGTGCTCACTCGCTCTGACAAATAAATGAATAAAATCTTAAAAAAAAAAAAACAAACAAGGGCGTCCTCCTCTTTACTATGAATTTGTATGATCACACATAATAAATCTACACCAACATTCCTATGCCCCTACGCCCTTGGATTCCTTCTTCCATGTTGTACCGGGGAAGTTCTGGCGATTCGGCCTCATCCAATTTAGGGCACTGTGAGTCTAGGTCAACCTACCAAACAAAAATCTCCCTCAAGCTACTCAACCCAACACCTTAAACCCAATCTTTGCAAGTTGGCCCATATGGGTAGTTACATTTGATCCAGCCCAGTGTTGTATCCCGTCCTTCTTGGTCAGATAGTCTTAGATGCTCTCCCAGGTTTATTCCCCAGGTTTCCTGGAGGCCTGGGGGGCACGTACACCAGATCTTCATCCTCCATAAAAGCCGCCAGGCCCCAAACAAAGACAAGCCTCATGCCCTTTTCCTTTCTGAGTCTCCCAGACACTGACCGCATCTGCTATCTCTGTATCTTCAATAAATTCTGCTCTCACCTCTTGCCAGCTCACGCTTGATTTCAGGCCTACATGAAGTCAAGAAACCTCTTACCTGGTCCTGGAGGACCCCCTCTGGGTCCCTGGACGTGGCCTGCTGGCATCACTTGGAGAGAACCTATTGTAATGTAAATGGTGGGAAGCTTAAAAGCGCTATATGTTCTCTATTAAAAGTCCAATTGATGAGCAGACATAGTACGTGTGCCTGGCTTAGATCTTCTGGTTTTGCAGATTTATAACAAAGATCCAGGGACGGTAAAAGAATTCCAGTAAGTCCAGTTTGAAGGAACAAATGCAACCTTGAAATAGACTTGAACAGACAGGAAGGAAAAATCCAAACAATCCTTGACATACATCTTGATAAAAGGGTAAGGAAATGTATGATTAATTATGAGGAAAGATGGCACACGTGTATTGAGCAAACATAGATGTAATGTATATGTTCTGTACGGATGGATGTTTTTGTGATTTGTCCCACATGGCCAGCCACCCGGACCGTGTACGTGCTGGGTTTGCGTATGTGCCTATACACAGGCAGGCTAAAGAATGTTGTTTGTGAGACTCCTGCTGTGTAAATAACCTTGGGAGCCTGCTTGTCTGAAGTATATTATCCGGCCTCCAGGTCAGAACTGGCCCTTCTGGTTTGGGGGCCAAGAGCTACAAATCTTGTCTCATGTTTCCTCCTGCTCCAGGCTGGGCTGGCCCCCCAGATTGGAATCCGGGAGGGGAGGCAGACACCCAGGCTCCTTGAAAATATAGAAACATGATAACATGGAAATGCAGCTCGCTCCAAACTGCATGTAGGCAAACAGACGTTTAATTTCAAACCCTCTTATCTGCCCCATAAATAGGGCCTCATGGAGATGGTCAGTTAGAAGTCTCACCTGAGGGGAGGACCTCTGCTCAGGCCTCTCAGTCAGGATTCCAGCCTGGCTGTCTCCACAGGCCTTCCTCAGCTAACCAGGTTGGATGTTGTAAGTACTCAATTTTAAGGATGCTATTTATTTCTTTGAGAGAGCAAGCAAGCAGGAATGGGGGAGCAGCAGAGGGAGAGGGAGAAGAAGGCTCCCCGATCGGCAGGGAGCTGATGATCCCAGGATACCAGGATCATGACCTAAGCCAAAGGCAGACTCTTACCTGACGGAGCCACCCAGGTGTCCCATGCAATTCTTGATCTCAGGGTTCTGAGTTGAAGCCCCATGTTGGGTATACAGATTACCTAAAAGTAAAAATCCTAAAAATATTTCTGTGTCTCCTGTCTTTTCCTCTGGGTATTTTGTAGCCGTCTGAAAGGAGTGGGTTGGACATTGGTTCTGGTGCTTGTGCTTGGAGGAGGGGGTGTGAATTTAGGATTTCTAGGATGTCTGCCTATCTTCCTCCTCCTTTCCCTCATTATTCTGACCATCGGGAAGGGGGTCAGGTGTCTTAATTTTTGTTCCTCTGGTCCCTTCCTATGATGCATTTTTATTATGCAGTAACATACAAGTTTGAATGTAGGTAATTTTACCCCAGATCATGTGAACTTGAAAACACTAGGGATGGGGCACCTGGTTGGCTCAATGGGTTGAGCCTCTGCCTTCGGCCCAGGTCATGATCTCAGGGTCCTGGGATGGAGCCCTTCGTCGGGCTCTCTGCTCGGTGGGGAGCCTGTTTCCCCCTCTCTCTCTGCCTGCCTCTCTGTCTGATCTCTCTGTCTGTCAAATAAGTAAATAAAATCTTAAAAAAAAAAAAAAGAAAAGAAAACACTAGGGTTACTTTTTAACCTTTTGAGTTTTAGCATACCCAAGTTGTACAAGCACTTGCCTTTAAACCAATGAAATAGAGCTCCTCTACAAATTGGTTTTGGCAATACCATCCAGAGATAGAGGAAATACCTCCCATTTATAACACACACATAGATACATGTGCACAAACAAGATGTGAACAAAATTTAGCCTTTGTTTCACTCTTATTTGTGCACAGGACCTTAAAGACCCAATTCCCAAATATCCCCCTTTTATTAAATCAAATCTTTTTTTTTTAAAGATTTTATTTATTTATTTGACAGAGAGAGAGATCATAAGTAGGCAGAGAGGCAGGCAGCGGGGCGGGGGTGGGGGTGGGGGGAAGCAAGCTCCTTGCGGAACAGAGAGCCGGATCTGGGGCTCGATCCCAGGACCCTGAGATCATGACCTGAGCCGAAGGGAGAGGCTTAACCCACTGAGCCACCCAGGCACACCTATTAAATCAAATCTAATTGTGAGATAGCATTATAATTTATGGATCGATTCATTAGCTATTTTCCATTTCCAGTTAGAACACGGCCGGTCGTATGCAAAGACGCCAAAACCTGTAGCAGCAGGCAAACCAAATGAAGCCCAGAGTACCTCTGGGACTGCTGGTTCTTCCCCACAAGTTGGGGACTTCACTGGCTCAACCAAATGGCTTCCTAGTTTCTGGTTCCTTAGTCTTACAGTTGGCTTTCTTTAATTGCACACACACAAAAAAACCAGTTCAGACATGTCAAAAGAACCCCACGGGGGCCATCTGAGACTCAGGTTATCCTTACTTGTCCCAATGAAGCCAGCACCTGCAAGTGTAGGCTCTGTGCATATGCACAGGCAGCCTGCCTGGGTTTCCCATGGGTGGTCGTTCGTTTTCTGGGTGTTGGTCTGGCTTTTGAAGCACAGTTCCCTACTCCTTTAGTTTGGGTTTTATTTTTAGGATAAGGCTTGACTAAGATCTAAGGATATTAAGAGTGGTGGATCGAGAGGGTGCCGCTTGTGAATGTTACTTTCGAATGGCCGTGGTACACTCTCTGTGTCTCAGTTTCTCCTTGGAAGGTCTAGGACCATAGAGGGGCTTGGAGCAATGCATGACTAATCCTTACGTGGGCGCCCCTGCATGAGCCAATCATCACTTACCTTATGAGACAGGAAATTCCTGTGTCCCTTCTCTTTGGAGCTGAGTTATTCAGTCTCTTATATTTCTAGCGAGAAAATTTACTCAAGCCTTATATTAATAGCATCCATTAGTATAGTACCAAATTAAAACAACCAACCAATCGACTTCCCCCCCTCCCAGGTTGTTCCCACCTAGAGGACATCACTGGTAACCTTGAACAGTTCAAATAAAAGTCATGACTGTCAATCCAAATTGAAGAGGTCCAGATATCAGGACATCTCACCAGAAACACCTGTGAGGTGCTAAGGAGCCAGAGGGGCACAGTGGGCCTGTGCTCGTACCAAGCGCTGAGTTCTAGATGATCCCCACGTGTTCTTAGGCGAGTTGCTCTGACATCCTGTTGAGTATGGCAAGAAGTGTTGATGCAAAATGAACAAACCCTTAAAAATGTTTAAAGAGAAAGGAAGAGTTTTATTCCAGCTCAAGTTAGGGCAGGTGCCCAGGATACATTCTGCACGAAGAAGGGAGGGCTCAAATACCTGGGTGGCTCCGTCAGTTAAGTGTCTGCCTTCGGCCCAGGTCTGATCCCAGGGTCCTGGGATAATCCCAGGTGTACTCAGTGGGGAGTCTGCTTCTCCTTTTGCCTTCCCCCCACTGATGCGTGCTCTCTCTCTCTTAAATAAATCAATTAAATTAAATAAAAATTTTTAAAAAATGAGTTACAGGGCACCTGGGTGGCTCAGTGGGTTAAGCCTCTGCCTTCGGTCAGGTCATGATCTCAGGGTCCTGGGATCAAGCCCCGCATCGGGCTCTCTGCTCCGCAGGGAGCCTGCTTCCTCCTCTCTCTCTACCTGCCTCTCTGCCTACTTGTGATCTCTGTCAAATAAATAAAAAAAATATTTTTTTAAAAAAGAGTTACAAATCATCATGATGAAGAACATTACAGATAGTTTCAGACTTTATCTTGTGTTTTTAATATGTGCAAGTCTGTACGACTTTCATCTTTTGGGACCCAGGGAGGTTTTTTGTTTTTCTTATCTTTATGTTTGGAATGCTCCTTTTTGTTTTGTTTTTGTTGTTTTAATGAAGCAGACATACAATGTGTGCTCTAGGCAGACTGGAGCCCGTGCTCTGAGGTTTTGTGCAGTCATTTTGATCTTAGTAAATGTTAAAGTATAGCTTCCCTGGGAGCCCTGGGGCAGGGCCCACAAACACTAGAAACTGAAAATTTCCTTGATCAATTAGTATTTACTACATTCTTTTAATTTTTGTTTTAAAATTGTATTTCTCATATTTTAAGTAATTTAAATTGCTATATTATTTGCTATAGTTTGCTATTTTATTATTTTAAAAATCATTTTTATTATTTATTGCTTAGTTTATAATTATACATAATTATTGATTATAGTTATTGATGAGGCTCCCAAAGACCTTGGAGTTTTGCCCTTTGTCCCCACGCCCTGCAGGCCCCCGCTTCTGGAAGGACAAATGATAAGGAAGAGGTCAATGCCCCTTGCTGCCCCCTTGCTGCCCTCAGCCTCCCATGGGCTTTATCATCCCAGACACTTCCCGGCTGGAGGGAGACTGGCCATCATGTCCACATTTGGGGCCTTCCTGATGCTCTGGGGTGAGGTTGCTGAGGCTGGGGTCCCTTGGGGCAGGAGGGAGGAGAAGGGACAGGAATGCGGGCCTCACAGGTGCCCTCTCTACAGGTCTCTCACTGGGCCCAGCGACTGAGGCAGCAGTAGGTGAGTCCGGATTGGGTCTTGGGGGGAGGTGGGCACCTGCAGAGGTGAGCCCCTGTCCTGGAGCCCCGCACTGACCGCCACTGGCCACGCAGTATTTGATCCTCGGCCAGACCTGTGGGCAGAGGCCGAATCGCTGCTGAAGCCCTGGGCCGGCTTGACGCTGGTGTGCCAGGCCCGCCTGAAGACCCCGGATTTTGAGCTGTTCAAAGATGGGGTAACCCAGGAACTTGTGCACCTCGACTTACCCGCCATGGAGCACCGGTTCCCGCTAGGAGCAGTGACAAATGACACCCGGGGCCTCTACCGCTGTCGTTCTGGCTTGGAGAGCGGATGGACCCAGTTGAGCAACCTCCTGGAGGTGACCGGAGCAGGTGTGCGGAGGCTTTAATGGAGCCGCGAGACAGTGGGCACAGGGCCTCGGGGCCTCCCTTCCTCCACTCCTCACTCTCCTGGTCCTACTTTTCTGACATGGGGGTGGGGGTGGGGAGGGGTGTCCCTGAGCAGCTAGGTGGCCTTCGGCAAATCTCTGATCCTGTTTCCTCATCTGTAAAATGAGGGTGATGTTTGCACTGATCCCGGAAGGTTGTGAGGAATAAATGACTGAATTCCCAGAAATCGCCTGGGAAAAGCCCAGCACATTTCCTCTTTCTCTCCTTTCCTTTTCTTCCTACCGTCCTTCCTTTTCTCTTTATTTCTTTCTCTCTCTCTCTCTCCTTTCCTCCCTCCCTCCCTCTCTCTTTTTCTTTCTTTCAGATTTATTTATTTTAGAGAGAGAGCATGTGCATGGTGGGAGGAGCAGAGTGAGAGGAAGAGAGAGAATCCTTAAACAAACTCCCCACTGAGCACGGAGCCCCCCCTGCCCAATGACCTGAGCCAGACCAGGAGTCCAAAGCCCAAGTGACTGAGCCCCCAGGTGCCCCTCCCTCCCGTTCCCAAGAGGGTGGAGATCCCAGTCTGGTTGGGCCAAGTCATTCAGACCCATCCACCCACCCTGGTCCACCCGCAGAGTCCCTACCGCCACCTTTGCTCTCACCTGAGCCGGTGTCCTGGATCACACCGGGTCTGAAGACAAAACTGGTGTGCCGTGGGGGATTTCGTGGTGTGACCTTCCTGCTGAGGCGGGAAGGCGATGATCAGTTTTTGGAGGTGGCTGAGGCCCCGAAAGATGTAGAGACCACCTTCACAGTCCAGCACCCAGGCAACTACAGCTGCAGCTACAGGACCCACGAAGCAGGCGCACCCTCTGAGCCCAGTGCCACTGTGACAGTTGAGGAGCTGGGTGAGTGTGTGGACCATCCCAGAGGGCTTCCTGGGGTGGGAGGTTCCTGGAGGACAGAACTGTATTTACCTTGATCCCAACCCTGAATACCCTTGCCCGGGACTAGGTCTGGGAAACAGGGGTCACACAGTTGGGTGGATCACACCTGACCTGAACACTGACACCGTGGCGCCATGGGTGGCCTGGGGATGGGCCACAAAGAAGAGTGTTCCTGGGACTGCCACAGACAGGGCAGAGGTCTGGAGGTCTGGCTGAGTGAATCTTTCTCAGGAACAGTCCCAAGGTTGGTGGAGACTCAAGCCCCAGGGACGCTCCCTGCCTTGCAGAAGCACCATTGCCACCCACGCTGAGTTTCCAGGGACAGTCTGCAGCTGTCCTGCACAGGGGAGCCGGCGTGACCCTCCTCTGTGTGGCGCCCCTGAGCCTGGTGGAATTCCAGCTGCGGCAGGGCGAGAAGGAGCTGCTGGTACCCAGGGGCTCCAGCAGCCCAGACCGAGTCTTCTTTCAACTGAACGAGGTGGCTCTCGGGAATGGAGGTCTCTACACCTGCCGCTATAGGCTGCATGGTGAACAAACCTGGTCCCCGGACAGTGCGCCCGTGGAGCTGCTGCTGAGTGACGGTGAGCCTGGCAGCCACAGGCTGGGACGACGAGGCCATGGGGCTGGGAGGGCCAGAGCCGCTCCGCTGCAGGGGTGCGGAGCAGCAGCAAGGATGCAGGGAAGGGGCCCCCCAGAAGTTCAGGGCTCTGGCTGGGGCCCAATCCCAACTCGTCTGCCTGACCTCAGTTTCCCCAACTGAGAATAGGACAATGAGCTCAGCAATCCCAAGGCTCCAATAAGAAAAACTGGGTCAGGGACGCCTGGGTGGCTCAGTTGGTTAAGCGGCTGCCTTCGGCTCGGGTCCCGGTGTCCTGAGATGGAGTCCCACATCGGGCTCCTTGCTCGACAGGGAACCTGCTTCTCCCTCTGCCTCTGCCTGCCACTCTGTCTGCCTGTGCTGGCTCGCTCGCTCTCTCTCCCTCTCTGACAAAAAAAAAAAAAAAAACCAACTGGGTCAACACACAAGCCTGGCACAGGCCATGCAGCTGCCGCCACCAGCCCGGGGGTCTCCTCTTGTCTCCCGGGTGTGGGTGGGCGCCCCAGGCCTGTTTGTTGAAGGGAGCCAGTCTGGGGCTGTAGGACCTGCCAAGGACAGAGAGCGTCGACCCCAAGAAAGGATCCCGGACTGCGGGGAAGCACGTGTGCTCTTGCAACTGCATGTCGTGGGCTTGGTGACAAAAGTCGACTCCTTCCCCACGTCTGTTTTTATGGAATAGTGTAGGACTGTGTGTGAGGGATCCGGGGAGGCCTGGAGGGCGGTGCAGTTTAAGGGGAGGGAGGCCGCGTGGACTCTTGCAGGCAGAAGGGTTAGGGTTAGGGTTAGGCGAGGCTGGATCGCCCGTGAGGCCCAAGCTTTCCCTCGGCGCCCAGATCAGCCCGTGTCCTCCCCGCAGAGACGCTCCCCGCGCCTGAGCTCTCCGCCGAGCCCGCGATGCTGCACCCCGCGCCGGGCTCGCTCGTGCAGCTGCGGTGCCGGGCGCCCCGGGCTGGCCTGCGCTTCGCCCTGATGCGCGAGGATGCCGAGCGCCGCGTGTACCGTGTCCTGAGCCCCGCGGGGACAGAGGCCACCTTCGAGCTGCGGGACGTCTCGGTGGTGGACTCCGCCAACTACAGCTGCGTCTACGTGGACACGGCTCCACCCTTCGAGGGCTCAGCGCCCAGCGCGCACCTGGAGCTACGTGTAGACGGTGAGCCAATGGGGAGCAAATGAGGGTGCCGAAGGGAAGTGCACCGGGCCTTGGTCCGCACAGCAGACCCTTCGGACCACAACGGAACTTGGGCCGGGGGACACCTCGCATCTGGCTTACTTCCTTACTTATTTCCCTTGGCCATTTCTTCCTTTGGGTACCCTGTCCTGAGGCCCAGATGCTAGGGGCCCCAGGAAGTCTCAGAGCAGGCCCGGGTCTAGGGAACTTGCAAGGTCTTGGGGAAGAGGGTGACTGGGAGGACAAGAGGAGGAGCTGCGTCTGTTCAGGACCAGGAAAAGGAGAGGTGTGTGAGGACAAAGGGTAGCATCCTGGAGGGAGGGAGCAGCCAGCAGGCCCGGGTTTGGTGGGAGGCAGGAAGGCGTTGAGGGGCTGGGGCAGCTGCTACTTGAGGGGAGGACCTCACTTGGCTGACCCAGCTGTTCGGGCCAGGAACCCCTCCCAGACCACGGCTCCGGCCCCTGTGGAGTGGGGCAGTGGCTCCAGGCCGCGATGCCGTCCTGCACTGCGAGGGCCAATTTCCTGAGGTCACCTTTGAGCTGCTTCGGGCAGGCGAAGAGGAGCCTTTAGCCAGGCTCTGGACAAGCCACCCTTCAGCAGACCTCGTAGTGACCTATGTGGGGCCCAAGCACGCGGGCAAGTACAGCTGCCGCTACCGCTGGTGGTCGCCCAAACCGTTCGTGTCTGAGCTCAGCGATCCGGTGGAGCTCCAGGTGGCAGGTGAACTTCCTCTGGTTCTATGAGCTGGGTTCCTCCTTCCTGCCTTTGCCCAGATTGTGCCCTCTGCCAGGAGGGCCCCTTCCCTGCACCTCCTCCCAGCACACTGCTTAGTGTGCCTAGTCTGCTGGGTTATGAGAGAAATTGAAGGCAGGGAAAGGCCCTGGAGCAGAGAGTGGTTTGGTCAGCCAGAGCACCTGGAGGGAGGCCCACCTGTGGGAGGGGTCTTGGCTGGCGGCTGACCAAGCTAATTACTTCCTGAGGGGTCTCAGTGACGTCTGCCCTGATTTCACTAGGGAGGAAGACACTTGATGCCTCCCTCCTCTACCACTTCTTTTTGTCAAATTGTCTAGGAAGTTGATCCAGCTGCAGACTCGTGCTGCTAATGGTATCTTTGGCAAGTAGTTTCTCCAGTCTGGCTCTGATACCTCACGCCGCAGCTAGAGGCTGGACTCACCCTGGAAGTGCTGAACTGCCCCTCATTCCTCCTGGAAATCAATAAAAATGTGAAGAGAGACTTTAAAAGGTGTCCTTGGCTAATGGCAGCCCTGGTGCAAGGGGCCATACTTCCAGGGCTGAGGGAAGTGGTCTGGGATCTTGTGCCCTAAAGGTAGATGGGCTCTGGGTTGGATCCTGAGGATATAGGGGCCATGGACTGGCTACTCGGGGCCACATTTTTCAAGATTACCTTTTGCTTTCTTCGAGCTGCCTCCTACTCCGCAAGCACTTCTGCCTGGTCCCTAGCAGGTCTGGGTAGAGAGCTCTCCAGACAAACCCAGCCCCACCTTGACCAAATTGGTCCCCACACTGGGAGGCACTTCAGAAAGGCTACATTTTGTAGTTCTCTTTTCTGGACTGAGTGGCCACCAGCTGATGGTGCTGGAGTCTGTGCCCAAAGCCTAGGTCTCTCACACTGGAGATTGAAACTGTTGTAGGGGTGCGACTCCTCTTTATTCTTTCCCATGTCCCCTCAGATCTACCTAAGGCCCTTTGCCTGACCCAGTACCCCCCTGGACATTTGATTGATCAGTCCACTTAGAGCTTGGCCCTCAAGGTACAGGCATACCAGTAGCTTTGTATCAGCATTATCAACTAATACTTGATAAGTTTTAAGGAACTTGCCTATTTCAGCTGAGCGGTCTGATTTCCTGGTATAGAGTTATTCACAGCATTCCTGTATTAGTTAAATGCCTACAGAGTCTGTAATGATGTCACCTCTTTCATGCTTGATATTGTGTCTCTTCTTACCCCCCACCAATATCTCCCTCTGTCAGTCTAGCTAGGGATTTATCAATTGTATTAATCTTTTCAAAGAACTAATTAACTTTTGGATTTGTTCATTTTTTTTAAATTTTTTTAAAGATTTTTATTTATTTATTTGACAGACAGAGGTCACAAGTAGGCAGAGAGAGAGGGGGGAAGCAGGCTCCCCGCTGAGCAGAGAGCCCGATGCGGGGCTCGATCCCAGGACCCTGGGATCATGACCTGAGCTGAAGGCAGAAGCTTAACCCACTGAGCCACCCAGGCGCTCATGTTCATTTTTTCTATGGTCTCTTTTCTACTTTGTGGATCTCTACCTGTATCATTATTACTCTCTTCCTTCTATTTCTGAATTAATTTGTTCTTTTTCATTTTCTTCAGGAAACACAGATCATTGATTTCTTGGGGGTAAACATCAGTAACAGCTCATTATTAGGCTTAAAAGCAAGTCTGTGTTAGTTTAAATAATAGGAAATTACTTCTTTGTGAATAAAAAATAATTGGCAAGGCACCTGGGTGGGCTCAGTGGGTTAAAGCCTCTGCTTTCAGCTCAGGTCATGATCCCAGAGTCCTGGGATTGAGCCCCGCATCGGGCTCTCTGCTCGGCAGGGAACCTGCTTCCCCCTCTCTCTCTGCGGGTCTCTATGCCTACTTGTAAGATATAAATCTTATCACTACATAGGTCTCTTTGCCCTCCCCTCTAATTTTTTTAAAAAAATTTGTAGACTAATGGTTCTTTGAGATATAATGTATATGCATTAAAATATACAAATCTCAAATATAATCACTGAATGTTTTTTTAAAGATTTTATTTATCTGACAGAACACAAGCAGAGGGAGTGGCAGGCAGAGGGAGAAGCAGACTCTCCACTGAGCAAGGAGCCCGATGTGGGGCTCGATCCCAGGACCCCGGACCCTGGGATCATGAGCTGAACTGAAGGCAGCCACCCAGGCGCCCCCAATGAATGAATTTTTATATTCTCCCCTCTTTATGTTGTAGTCATACATACTACATCAACATACATTGAACACTACCAATGTTTTAACTTTTGATTTCAACAGTCATGTCAAATACATTCATGTATTTTTTTTTTAAGATTTTATTTTTATTTGACAGACAGAAATCACAAGTAGGCAGAGAGGCAGGCAGAGAGAGAGGAGGAAGCAGGCTCCCTGCTGAGCAGAGAGCCCGACGAGGGCCCATCCCAGGACCCCGGGACCATGACCTGAGCCGAAGGCAGAGGCTTTAACCTTTAACCCACTGAGCCACCCAGGCACCCCAAAGACTTTTTTTTTTAAGATTTTATTTATTTGACAGAGATTACAAGTAGGCAAGAGAGGCAGGCAGGAAGAGAGAGGAGGAAGCAGGCTCTCCTCGGAGCAGAGAGCCCAACGTGGGGCTCGATCCCAGGACCGTGGGATCACGACCTGAGCCGCAAGCAGAGGCTTTAACCTACTGAGCCACCCAGGTGCCCCATTCATGTATTTCTTAAAGAACAAACATTTGCAATGCGTTACTTTCTTCATTACCAATGTTCCGATTTTCTTTCTGTTGTCACTTCCCTTCTACCAAAATCACTCTTTAGCCTGCTGGCAAGATTGTTAGTTTTGCATAATTTGAAAATGTTTTTATTTTACTCCCCTTCTTGATGTGTATTTTCATTGGATATCGTGTTTTGGATTGCCAGGGTTTTTTTTCCCCCCAGCACTTTAAACATGTTGTTTCTCTGTCTTCTGGTTTTCACTATTTCTGACAGGAAACCCATAATCTTTTGCACTGATCTTTATAGGATGCATAGTTTTTCACAGACTGTTTTCAAAATTTTAAAATTTGTTTTCAGGGGTTCGATCATGATGTGTCTAGGCATGGATTTCTTTGAGATTACGCTGTTTTTCACTGAGCTTTCTGAACCTGTAAACTGACACCTTTTCCAAATTCCAATAATTACTTCTCCAAATATTCTCTCTATTATCACAAAGAATGTGGCAGCATTTTCAACTACATGTATGGTCTTATCAGTTATTCTGATTCTGTTCCCTAATACGGATGTCATGAGCTGTCTGGTTCCAAACTATCACATCTTCCTAATGCATTGTTCTATTTATTACAAAAAGCAAACAAACAAACCAAAGAACCCCCAACAAAACAACATAGCAATCCTATGACCCTAATGATGCTTTCGTGTCAACATCTATTTTGTTGAAATTAATATAGCTCTGTTGTCTTTCTTCAGATTCACATTAGCCTTGTATATCCTTTTCTATTCCTTTACCCCCAACTTGCCCATTTTAAATGTGTTTCTTCTAAAGAACATGTGTCTGGATTTGAAGGAAATCCAATGTTAGTATTTGTCTTACTTGGTTTGTTGAACATAGTGGTGCTTCTTAAAATTGCTGACATATTTGGATACACTTTCAAATCTTAGTGCTTCCAATCTCTGGCAGTAAAAACATGGCCACATCCCTTCCTGTGTAAAACAGGGATGGTCATCCTGCCCTGAGTGTTGTGAGATGATGTACATAAGTTATTTGGCAGAGTGAACAACACATGTGGATCCTTAGTGAAGACTCCTTTTTCCCGATTTCCTCCCCCTTTAGACAAACACGGGAAGACACATATGTCATGACAAAGTAGGTAGTGGAGATGCTCAGAGCACCAGGGAGTGGAGTTTCAGCTCTTCTGTGCCAAAGACAAGGAAAATGGGGGCAGAAAGAGGTGGAGATGGACACTGCAAGCTGGTTGCCAGGCCCTGGGTTGGGTGCTCCACAAGGCAGGTTGTCTTATTCCTGCTTTATAGATGAGCAGTTCACTGAGGTTCAGGGAAGTCACTAATCTGAGGTCCCAAAAGCAGCCCTGGGGAGGAGTAGGGCTCGGCAGCCTGACTTTAGGCCCGTATCTTTCCATTGCCTGAAGGCTTATTGGAGGCCTGTGTGATCATTTCACTAGTAATGTGTATCTCTCATCTCTGAGCTTTTCCCTATGTCTGTCAACTTTGAGTCTCTCAGCCTTGGTCTCACTATGAGAGGCAGTCTGCCTGTGTGTAGGTGTATCTGGGGCTTTCTCAGAGATACTGATACAAGATCTGTTTCCCTGGGTCTCAACCTTCCTGTTCTGAACCTCACTCCTTGGTTGGTCTGTGTGACTCTGCTTACTTGGGACACAGAGGGAATGAGTTCAAGACACAGGGAGAAACACTGGGAAAGATGGTAAAAAACAGCACGGCAGGTCAAATGGCTAACATGTGAATGTGATAGGGTCATCAGAGAGAGGAAGACTGATACCCTAAAAGTTAAGAACAGAAGCGGTGACATCCAGTTACAGACATGGACCCCGAAAGAGGGGCAGGGATACAGAACTGTGAGAGAAGGCCAGAGAGCACTGACAGCATGCTGGCAACCACTGAGTCCAGGGAATTCTGGGGCGATAGAAAGGGCAGACTCAATATGGTAACATTTTATTGAGGCCACTGTATGCCAGGCTTGTCTGAGTGCTGGGGCTCTGGGAAAATAAGATTCTTCTTGCCCTGCAGGGTGTCAGGGAGACAGCAACCTTTCTCAGGTCGCAGGGTGGAGCACGGTGACTGCTGCCAGGAAGGCACCAGTCACAGTATAATCATTCAACAGACTCTGGTCAGAGCTTACTGCATCCTGTGCTGTGGATACTGAGGATAAGACATGGTCCTTGCTCTTGGAAGCTCACAATGTCTTTGGGAAACACAGACTGTAAGCTCTGGAGGAGTAAACACAACATGGTAGGAAGTTAAAGAGAAGTTAAGGAGGTGCTCTGGAAGCAAAGAAGGCAAGTTGAAATCAGCTCAAGGAAGGAGGGGGGGCTTCGTTAGAGAAGGATATGTGAAACATCTGGGAGGAAAGAGGAGAGGAGGTTTCCAGGCACAGATACAGAGGAACGTAGGTGGGGGTAAATATGGCTTCTTCAGGAACCACAAGTAGTTCCACATGGCTGGTGTGTGTGGAAGGTGGGGCTACCACAGGAGGAGATGAACGGGGGGTCAGGTCAAAAATGATCATGAATGGCAGGTGAAGGAGTTTGACATTTATCCCTAAGGACAGTTCTTTGAAACCATTTTTACATCACTGCACACACAGAAAAATGAGTTTTCACATACACATATCAGGGTACCTGGAGAGATTGTTTGGGGCCAAGACTTATGTCTTGGCATACTTGTAACCCATTCAGGAAGTTCTGCCATAGAAGGGGGTGCACTGGAGAGCTTTCTACTACGGAGTGACACAATCAGGTCTGGCTTGCAGAAAGAGCCCCCTGGAGGCTGGTCTGGAGAATGAAATAGCGGGGGAAGTCAGAGGAGAGAATGAAGGCAGGAGACCCCAGCTGCAATCCAGATGAGAGGTGATGAGGGCTCACAGAAGGTGACAATGGTGAAGGCAGATTAGAGGTGAGTTTTTGGTAAAGCCAACAGGGCTGATGACTGGTGGGATATAGAAGAAGAGGGCAAGGAGAAACATGCTAAGCAAGCATCATGTCACACCCTTGATTAGGGAGAATGTGAGAGAGACTGGGGGCCTGGAGAAGGCCTCACAGAAAAGGCAGCCCCACAGGTTGGCTTTGGAGTTAGACATGAACAGGTAGAAAAAAAGAGTAGGTGTGAAGGCACAGAGGTGGGCACAGGCTGGCATCCCTCCTGGGCTAAGCGGGAGAGGAAAAGTTAAGAGGTAAGTTCAGCTTACCAGGTAAGTTGAGAAGTAAGAAAAGGTAAGAGCAGCTACATGGGAACATGAAGCTGGAGCCTTTCTGCCCAGAGCATCTTGGGACCACTGAGTCCCAACAGAAACTTTACTCCAATTGTCATGGCTCTGAAGACCAATCCAGGTCCTCAGCTCAGCTGTCATTTCTCTGAGATGGGCCTGAGTGGGGTATGGAGATAAGCAGGATCCTTCTGGAAGCTTCTCCTGCTGGCCTGAATAGCTCTGTGTTCATCAGGTGCCTCCATCTGGGTCTCCAAATGCAGAGTTGTTCCCAGACAGCCTCAGAATCTGCCCTGAAGCACCTTATCATTTTAGGGTACCATCAATCACCCACCCTGTTCTTGTTCCTTTGGAACTTAGGGTTTCTTTTAGATTTTGAGCCTCCGAGGGGAAGTCGTTCTGTGTCCCAAGGGCTTTCTTTGGTTACTGCAGGACTGTGATGTGGATTCTCAGGTGAACCATGAGGGCTGAGCTGCGGCTAAAGGCCTTCCCACAGTCGCTGCACTTGTATGGCTTCTCTCCTGTGTGGATCCTCTGGTGCTCAGTGAGGGAGGAGCTCTGCGCAAAGGCCTTCGGACAAACCTTACACTGATATGGCTTCTCTCCGGAGTGGATTCTCAGGTGGCGGATCAGAGCTGAGCAGTCACTAAAGGCTCTCCCACAAGCGTCACACTTGTAGGGCTTCTCCCCAGTGTGGATGCGCTGGTGCTGAGTCAGATGGGTGCTCTGGCTGAAGGCCTTCCCACACTCATCACACTCATAGGGCCTCTCCCCTGTGTGTACCCGCTGGTGCTGAGTGAGATGGGTACTGCGGCTGAAGGTTTTGCCACATTCCTCACACTTGTAGGGTTTTTCTCCAGTGTGGATCCTCTGGTGCTGAGTCAGGTGGGTGACCCGGTTGAAGGCCTTCCCACACTCTTTACACTCATGGGGCTTTGCCCCCGTGTGGATGACTTGATGCTGGGCCAAGTGCGTGCTCCGGCTGAAGGCTTTCCCACAGTCACTACAGGTGTAGGGTGTCTTCCGAGAATGGCTCTTCTGATGTGTCTCGAGGGCTGAGGGGCTCTGGAATGTTTTTCCACATTCACCACACTTGGAAGACCTCCTCCCTGAGTATATGCATGGAAGCTCTGTCCTATCACCATCTACTGGATCAAATTTCTCTTCTGGTATCTTCTCTTTTGAGGTGAAATTTGGCCACACATTGGGACTATTCCCCAAGGCACCGGATTCACAGCTGGGCTGGTCGATGGGAACATCCTTGTAAGGCTCTGAAGTTTCCCTCAAATCCATCTCTTGGGGGACAGACTTCGTCCAGGTTTCCCCTGAGAGTCCTGCCTGCCTCTCTGAGCTGCCCTCAGGTTCACAAGCATCACCAAAGGTGGGTCCTGGGGAAATACCTCCCATAAGGGTTTCAGTGGCCCTGTCTAATGGCTCTGACGCTTCCAAATCACTCTGCTTGCAGTTTGCCTCTGAGAGCTTCGCTTTCGGGTCCCATCCTGAAACAATCCAAACCACAGTGTCACCACTCTTTCCACACAGGGCTCCCCAACTCGGCCTGGTCTGACTCTGTAAGGGGAGACACAGCCACTCCTGACATTTGGCCCCATTTCCAAAGGAAAGTTTCTCATTTGGTGTCCTGGATGACAAAAGGGCATAGGGCTGTCCTCCCACACCATCAAAAACTGGATCACAGGTTTCAATCCCCCCTCCCCACAAGTCTCATTCTTCAAGCCTGCTGATTTTTGCTCAAGCGTCAGAAGGAAGACTCTGATGTTGAACTGAACTGAAAGAGTGAGAGTGAGAGCAAGTAAGCAGGCACACAGGTTCTTCTTTGCCAAGTGCCTGCATACTCGCTCCCCCTGGGCAGGCCCCAGCTCTTGGTGCCTTCCCCATGGACCTAGACACACCTACTGAGCATTTTCTGCAGGTGTTCAGTAAATACTGGCTGAATGAGGGAATTAATTCCAGATGCTCACAACTGTGCAGTTTCCTACAGTAGACTCTACCTCGAGCCCTAAGTAGACAAGTGCTGCTGAGGGTGAGTGGTGACACACCCGCCTGGCTTCCCTAAGACCCCAGGAGGACTGAGGCCCATTCTTTCTAAATGGCTGTGAAGGCAGAGTATGGTTAAAAGGAAGCTGGAGACTGTATGAGTCAGTGGCATGTCTGAACTGACCTTCGAGCCAAACTGATCCTTGAGGGGTGCACAGGGCACCTGGGGACAGTGAATAGCATCGTTCACTGGACAGACCCCAGGAAGAGATGGGAGAAGGCACATAGCTGCTGCTTGAGTCCACAGTGGGGCCCCAGCTCTGCCGCTGGCCAGCTCCAGCGCCTTGTGCAGTCTTGCTTTTGTCTGGCCCTGCTTTCCCATCTGTGCCAGAGGGACCCACCGCCGCTCGCCTCCCAGGGGTGCTGGTCATTCTTGGACTCTTGTTATGTGCTAGTCTCCAGGTACAGTGGGTCATTTCCATTGCCTCATCTCAGCTTCAGTCTGCTCACAAAGACATACTGCAACAACTGCACTTCAACAAGGAAACTGAGGCCCAGTTGAAGGAAGGTCTTGAGTAACTAACTGGTACAAGATGACACAGTTAGCTAGCGGCCAAGTTGAGATTTCAACTGTAGATCTCAGCTTTCCTCCTCTAAGCCTACAGATGCCCTCCTAACTCCCCAGCCTCTCCAGCCACATGCTTGGTCCCACATCTCCCTTTCTTCCTCTATTCTAGAAATATCACACAACCTTTATCACAGCCTTTCCAGAATTCACTGGTCCATATTGTACCACTGGCCCTTCACCTCCCACCATTCCCTCTGCCTGGACTGCCAGATCCTTCTCCTTGTCTCAGTGCCATATTGCCTTTTCTCTGACAACCTCGACCCTGCAGGAAGATGGGGCCATTACCCCTTCTCCTTGTCCCCATGACCTCTGCCTGGGGATGGGGCCAAGGGAAAGCACATGACTACCCTCTCCAGAAAAGTCTTAAAGAGCCAAAAAAAAAAAAAAAATCATCCTAACAGCCCCAGTTTCCACTGTGTTTAATCTGTGCCAGGCATTGACTCTGAGGTAGTTATGACTACAATTCCCATTTTATTGACAGGGAAACAGAGGCACAAGAAAGTCACATGACCAGGAGGAAGAGGAGCAGTGGTTGGATCTACCAACCCTTGATCATACTTTTGTTCCTCCTACTCACAGCACGCCTCCTCCCAGGTCCCGGCATACACATGCTATCTGCCACCATCAGGCCTGGCCACACCGGGCCAGGCCCTTCTGGAAGGAGCCTTCACTCGCTGCTCTCGATTGTCCTGCCATCTTCTCTGCATCCCACAGGCCCTCCCTGGGCCGGGATATTGGTGTGGGTCCCCCAAAGCAACAGTGCGCACTCTAGTTAAGGGCAAGACTGACTCAGCCAGATCTTAGAGGGCCAACACAGGGAGGAATCAGAGAAGACATAAGGAGATACCGGGTATTTCTGTCACCCCCGCCCCCACCCTCACAGGCTTCCAGCCCCCAGCAGCCTGGTTTTCCTTGCTCATGTTAGTCTCTAGGATCTGGTCATCCAAAAGACAAGCACAAGACCCCAACCAGTTCAGCTGGCCTCAGCCCAGGAATCTTTTACTGTTCTTCCTGAGGGTTTCTACACTGGTAAGACATAAGTCTGGGTTGCTGAGCCAATTTTATCTCCAATGAGGATAGAAGCTGCTTAAGAGTAAAGCTAGGGGCGCCTGGGTGGCTCAGTTGATTAAGTGTCTGCCTTTGGCTCAGGTCATGATCTCAAGGCCCTAGGATTGAGCCCCCCATCAGGCTACCTGCTCAGTGGTGAGTCTGGTTCTCCCTCTTCCTCTGCCCCTCCCTGCCGCTCCTGTGTACTCTCTCTCTCTCAAAAAAAAAAAAGAAAAAAGAAAAGAAAAGAAAAAAAAAAAGAAAGAAAAAGAAAAAGAGAGAGAAAGGGGAACTAATGTAGGAAAACCCAACTGAGAAACAGAATGAGAAAAAAAGAGTCCTGATAGCATCAACAGAGCTCCTGAATATAGCCACAAAGCCTCTCTACTTTGCTTCAGCCAGTTTGGGCTGGGATCTTGGTCATTAGCAATCAAAACAGATCTGCTTAGCACCGTGTGTGAGAGTTTGGGTGAGGTACAAAGGTGAGGAGTGCGTGTGTGAGCGACCCCAAGCCCAAATCGTGCACTCCCACATTCCAGTCCGGGCTCTGCCCTCAGTGTGCTGTGAATAGCTGCCGGCTGCTCCCTCTCACCTCTCTTGTCGAGTGCCCGAGTCAGACCTTCCACCAGCATGGCAGCCTCCTCACCACTCTTGGGGAACTGGGCACCCACCCAGGACTGCATCTTGGGGGGGAGCGTCCCCAGGAACTGCTCCAGCACCAGCAGCTCCAGCATCTGCTCCTTGGAGTGTACCTCGGGCTGCAGCCACTGGCGGCACAGCTCACGCAGCTGGGCCAGGGCCTCATGTGGGTTGGATGCCTCCTCATAGCAGAAGCGCCGGAAGCGAAGACGAGCAGCCTCAGGGTGGGCGGTGTGGCCAGAGCTAGATTCCTGGATTTCAGAGAGGGTGGCCTCCTCATCCTCCACCTTCACACGTAGGAAGCCTTCCTGTTCCCAGGGCACTGGGCTCAGAGGACTCTTGGGGATGGCCATCAAGCAGCAGCACAAAAGGGAGGCACAGGAGGGTTGGAGTGTTGGAACTGGGTCTGCAGGAATGTCAGAACTTTGTCATCGTGTGGAACTTGGGGCTCTGCTCTTACCTGTAGAGCAGGGCAGATGCAGACTGGGGGCCTGTGAGATGTAACTCATTCTCACAGAGACACAGATGCTCAAAATAATCAGGTGCTAAGCACCATTCTAAACATTTGTATACAGTAACTCATTTAAAACTCACAACAAAGTCAGGAGGTAGGAACTTCCTTTCCATTGTATGGATATGAAAACAGATAGAAAGGAGAAGAGTTGCCCAAAGATTCCCAGATACTGAAGGGATGGGGAGTTGCTGAGCTGTAAACCAAGGCAGCCTGAGCCCATGGCTGGTCTGCTTACAGTGCTCTTCCCACCTTCCCACACAGAACCAGATCTCCCTCCCCTCACACACACTCCCCAGGTAGCTACACACGGTCATTCACTCACTTTATTTGCTAATTATTTTGTAGCTTCTGAGATGGATACTTATACAATTGACGTTCAGCCTTTCTTCCTTTCCTCTTTTCTAATACATTTACTTAAGGTTATAAATTTCCTTCTAAACAAAGCTTTAACTGCACACCCACAAGTTTGATGTTGCATTTGCATTATCATTTAATGAGTTCAGAATATTTTCTTATTTCCGTTGTAGTTTCTTCCTGACCCATGGGTTATTTAGAAATCTACTCTTTCATTTCCAAACAATTGGGGTTTTCTAGTTATCTTCTTAGTTGATTACCAGATTAAGACTGTTGTGCTCAGAAAATGTGCTTTAGTCATTTTTAATCCTTTGAAATTTGCTAAGACTTGGTTTGTAACCCAATGTATAGTTAATTTTGGTCAGTGTTCTGCATAAACTTAAAAAATAATGCAAAAAATTAAAAAAATTAAAAAAAATTACCCATACAATCCAGCAATTCCATTTCTGGGCATTTATCTGTAGAAAATGAAAACACTAACTCGAAAAGATATATTCACCCCTATATTCATTGCAGCATTATTTATAATAGCCAAGATATGGAAGCCACCTAAATGTCCAACAACAGATGAATAGATAAAGAAGATGTGGCATATACATATCATATATATCCATATACATATGATATATGATACATATACACATGATACATGATATACATATGATGTATACATATATATGACATATGTAGATATAGATACATATATCAGCCATGAAGAAGAATAAAATCTTGCCGTTTATGACAACATGGATGGACCCTGAGGTATTATGGTAAGTGAAATAAATCAGACAGAGAAAGACAGATACCATTTGATTTCACTTACACGTGGAATCTAAAAAACAAACAAGTGGACATACAAAAGAAAACCAGATTCATAGATACAGAGTACAGACTGATGGCTGCCAGAGGAGAAGGGGGTTTGGGACTGGGTGAAAGGGATCAAGAGATACAAACTTGCACTTATAAAATAAATAGGTTATGGGGATGTAATGTAAAACACACAGAATATAGATAATGATATTGTATTAGCTTTGTATGGTAAGAAATGGTAACTAGACTTATTGTAGAGCATTTTACACTGTGTATGAATTCTGAATCACTGTTGTACATCTGAAACCAATATAATATTATACATTAACTACACTTCATTTAAAAAAATGCAAAGCCTTCCCAGATAAATGATGGAAGATAAACAAATGATGACACATAAACAATTTCATCAACATTAAAAACTTTCATGATTTGAAGGACACCAACAAGAAAGCAAAAAGGCAACCCATAAAATGGCAGGAAACATTTACAAAATATATCTGATAAGGAACCTGTATCTAAACAATTCCATAATAAAAAGACAAATAATTCAGTTAAAGAACGGCCAAAGGTTTTGACTAGACATTTCTTTAAAGTAGATATACAAATGGCTAAGAGGCAACATGAAAAGATGCTCAACCACAGAAACCCAAATCAGACTCCCAATGAGATACCACTTTACACCTGCTAAGATGGCTAAAATCAAAAAGAGGGAACAGGGGCGCCTGGGTGGCTCAGTTGGTTAAGCGACTGCCTTCAGTTCAGGTCATGATCCTGGAATCCCAGGATGGAGTCCCGCATCGGGCTGCCTGGTCGGCAGGGAGTCTGCTTCTCCTTCTGACCCTTCCCCTTCTCATGCTCTCTCTCTTTCTCTCTCTCTCAAATAATAAATAAAATCTTAAAAAAAGAAAAAGAGGTAACAAATGTTGGTTGGCACTTGAGCCATGGCCTTGGGCACAGGGAGAAGCAAACCTTCGTAAAATAAGTCCCCAATCCCGAAACCTTTCTGTGGCACCTCGCAACTTCTGGCAAAACTGTGTTCGAGCCCCTGGAAGCTCATTTGGACCTCTCGTCACCCTGTCCTTGCCATCACCCCCAATCCCCATCGTCACAGCCTTCCTGCCTGCTATTCTCGTGTTCCACGATCTCTCTCTGCACCTAAATTCTCCTCCTCCTCCAGACTGCGCAACAGCGCCCAGGGCCCGGCCTGCAGAGGAAACAGGTGCTGAGGTCCCGACTGGAGGGACCGGGAAAGGCTGGGCGTGGTCACCCACAGACGTGGGGAGTCGCTGTACAGGGGAGGCGAGGCGAGGCAGGGACGGCAGGGACGGCAGGGACGGCAGGGACGGCAGGGACGGCAGGGACGGCAGGGACGGCAGTAAGTGCACCAAGATCCCAAGCTCCCTTTTGGACACGGGGAGCTTCTGTCCTGGAAAATCCCTGATGACAGTCGCTGAGACACAGGTACCGGACCCGCCTCAGCCCATCCCCCTCCGCGCTGACCGCACAGCGGGTCAAGGTCCCCGATCCGTGAGTGTTCAGCCAACCGAAGACAGCGGTCCTCACTCGTAGCCGTCCTGACCACCGACCTACCTCGGAGGGCTGCTGTGAGGTCACCCAAGGCGCTGCCTGACGAACGTGCGGCAGCGGCCGGCATTCGGCGAACCCGTGGTGAACGCCGCGTCCGCGGACTCCACGGCCTCCCGCCGGGTTAAGCACGCACGAGCCCGCGTGGGTGGCCGCGGTCCAACAGCTGCAGCTGCGGACGCCGCGAAGCACAGACTTGGTAAACTGCCAAGTAGCCGCGTTCCAGCAGGCCCGGCAACGTCTTAGCCACACGTCGCCCGCCCACGGCCTACCTCAGGCGCGGCGTCAGCCACACCCCCGGAGCTACCCAGGCACCCCCAGTTCCTGCGTCACTCCCAGTCTGGGCAGGAGCCGCAGGTCCTCACAGCGGCGCCAACACCCCCGCGAACCCCGTCGTTCCGCGGCTCTGCGCCGCCGGCCCCGCAGCCACACCCCCACGCGCCCACTCCTAACGGCACCCAACAGCCCCGCGGGAGCGCAAGCCCCCATCCCCGTCGGCCACACACCACAGCGAGCGGCCCGTCAGAAACGCGCGCCCGCGGCGTGGCGCCGCTGCAGCCCACCCCCAGGGGGCACCCCCGCCCGCTGGCCCCCCGCTCCCGCAGGGCGTTCTACGCTCGGCTGGGGCGGCCGTCAGGCGGCCCTCCAGTCGCGCCGCTCGTGGTCAGCGCCTCAGTCCCCGCCGGGGGGTCGGTCCCGCACGCCTCACACAGGCCGCCGCAGGAGGTGGCGGCTCCGGGGCCCGGAGGGTTCCTCTCCCGCCGCGACCCCAGCGGACCGCCCCAAGACTCACCTCACCCGCGCGACGCCGGCCACTTCCGGGAGCTCACTGGGAGGCGCCCGCTCGTGAGGACCACGACTCCCAGGACGCGCCGCGCTCGCCGGGACCACAATTCCCAGAATGCGCCTCGCCGTCCTGCGGGCGCGCGGGCTCGGCGGAAGCACAACGCTCCGGGGTCTCGCGTTTCGAGCTCCGCAGCCCGCGCGCCGCCCTCCGGTCCTCCCGGATGACAAGCCCCAGAAGGCCCCGCGTCCCCTCCTGCGCACCCTGGGGGCACGACGGTAGGTGCAGTGCGGGCGGGTCGTGGACGGAAGGCTGGCCCGTTGGGGGTTGTGGCGGCCGTGAGTGGAGAGTTGCGTGGGGGTGAGGGGCGACGGTGTCGGGGGGAGGGTGTCACCCTGTGTAGCATGCGGTGCTTTTTGTGGCCATATCCAGCTGATTGCACCTGTTTGTCCTGTGTGGCTGTAGGTGCCCCACAGGCTAGGTTGAATGTGTCGTTGGCTGTGACCACGTGTGTGGGTAGTTCTTGTGTGTGTAACTTGTGCCTGTGCTGTGTTAGTCACCATATGTGATACACCTGCAGCACGGCGTGGCTGTCACATCGAGAGAGGACGCCTGGTGGTGGTACCCAGGAAGGCCCCGCACAGCAGGAGGGTCCCAGCCTGTGTGGAATTGCTCAGTGACGGTGCAGGGACTGTGGCTGTGATCACGGATGGGACTGTGTGATAGTGTGGATGCCTGAACGTGTGACTGTATGTGAGAACACGTCCTCTGTGGAGAGGCTTGAAGGGATCCAGGGCTGAAAGAGTTGAATTGTATGAAGCCTCTGCTAACTTGCCTGACTTGCTTTTTGTAGCTGCTCCGCCAGCTTTGCGATAAGGGCCTTCCTCCTACCTCCTCCTGTCTTGACAAAGAATGTGTCGCCACTCTGCCAGATCCTTTGTCTAAAAATGATATAAAAACGCTGTACTCCCTTAGACCGGGGCTCTCGGCCTCTGCCTGTTCTCCGGGCATGCTGCAGAGCCCCAGCTGGAACAATAAAACCCTTGCTGTTGCAGAAAGAGCCGCCTTGGTGTCGTTCCTCTGCGCCTCCCCAGGTTGGTCTTCTCGACCCTAACAGTCTGAGCAGGAGACTCTGGGTGGGGCGGAGGACAGGCTGGGTAGGGGCCCAGCCTGTGTGGTGAGGCTTTGACATTGGCCTGGCCCACGCTTACTGACCCCAGCCTGTGGTCATGGCCCTTCTGCTCGTCAGACCTTTGCCTGCAGCCAGAATGCGCACCTTGTGTCTCCCACAGATGTACACTGGGCACTGAGGGCCAGCGCCATCCCAGGCGGGACGCTGCAGTGAAGACGACGGGTACCGCCTGCCTCTAGGGAGCTGATGTTACTGTTGGGAAGGCAGACAGTTATCAAAGACGCGAAAACTGCTTCTGAGGAGGTGGCATCCCAGCTGAGTCCTGAAGAGAGGGAAGAGGCAGAGTGTTTCCGTCGACGGAATGCAAATCCCAAGAGCCGGAGGTGGGTACAGGCAAGGAGGCCCAGCTGGAGTGGATTGAGGGAAGGACACAGCAAAGGATAGGGACGGACTCGGGAGGCCTGTGGGGGCAGATGGTGCAGGGCTTAGGGGCCATGTGTGGACTTGGATGTCTACCCTGAGAGAGGTGGGAGCCATGGGAAGCCTTCAGCTCTCTGTAGGATTCCTCTGGCTGTTACAGGGGAAGACTCCTGGGGTGAGGGTAGAGGCAGAGGGACTAGGAGGTGAGTGCCGCTGGAATCCCGGGGAGCAGGGTGATTCGGATCAGGATGGTAGAGGTAGAGGTATTGCTAAGTGGTCAGATACAGGTCTGTTTTGAAGACGGAACAGACAGGCTTGACGGGTTGAAGTGCAGCACCCGAGGGGAGAGCAAGGCTGGCCCAGGAGCCTGAGAGTGTTTTAGTTCGCTACAGCTGCCATGACGAAATACCACAGACTGGGTGGCCTACACAGTAGACACTTATTTTCTCACAGTTCTGGAAGCTGGAAGTCCAGGATCAAAGTGTTGGCAGGGTTGGTTTCTCCTGAGGCTTCTCTCCTTGGTTTGTAGATGGCCACGTTCTTGCTCTGTCATCATGTGGCCTTTCCTCATTAGCGTACCCCTGGTGTCTCTCCCTCCCAGGCACTGCATTAGGGCCCACCCATATGACTCCGTTTAATGTCAGTTATCTCTTTAAAGGTCCTATCTCCAAATACAGTCACATTCTGGGATATACCCTGCGTTAGGTTAGGGTGTTAACGTGTGGATTCGGGTGGGACGCAGTTCAGCCTGTAATGGGACGAAGGGACATTGGCATGAGTGTGGGGATACTTCCCGGGCTTCTGAGGGCAGGGGAGAGAGGGCAACAGTCAGAGGAGACCCAGGTGCCAGGGAGTAACGAGCCTGGATTGACAGTAGGTGTGGGTGACCTGGAAAGTCGACGGGAGCTTTCCTCAGGGCCTTCCTCTCTCTCCAGATTAGGAGTCTGCGCTGTTAGAGCAGAGAGGAGCCTTGCCCTTTCTATGACCTGAGGCCAGGGCATCCTTGGTGCTTAGCACAGGTCAGAGCCCCGAGAGGAGTTGTGAAGGATGAATGGCGGACGGACGGTTTTCCCTTCTTGAAGCTGCTTATCTGGATTCTCTCTTACCTTCCATCCCCACCGTGGCCCTTCCACTCCACACCCCAGACTTTGGGAGACACCTTTATGCTTCTCCGATTACTGGACCAGTGCTCTGGTTTTCCGGAATAGACTCTCCTCTCTTCCTCTCTCTCTTTCTCATCTTCTCCCCAGAATTCAAACCCCATCTTTTATTCCTCTTAATTTGGCACTTATGTCAGCTATTGCTCTTAATGAACAGTTACGACAGGTCAGTGACCGACAGCAGTAAGCACTTATTTCTCTCACGAGTCTAAGAGTTGGCTAATCTGGGCTGGGCTGCGCTCCAGGCTATAGGTTGGGTCCATCTCTGCTGCACTTGTCTTGTACGGCTCATAGGGCAAGTTTGTCTCATGGTGATGGCAGAGATGCCTGCAGGCTTGAGGCCCAGGCTCAGAACTAACATACTGGCAATTCCACTCAGATTCTGTTGGCCAAAGCAAGTCACATGGCCACACCCAAAGTCAAGCAAGAGGCATCCATGTTGCCTTTAGTGAGAAGAACCACAAATATGGCCAAGGGTATGTACACAAGGAGGGGTGGAGAACTGAGCCATTAATTCTGTCCACTTCATCAATACTTTTGGGGTTTTTTTCAGCTTAGAAAGTCAACGGAGTTGACGTCTGTGATCTTGGTTTCTTTCAGATCAAGGACGGTGACCACAGAGCATATTCAAAGAGCTGCCGCAGTTCATCATGGAGGTAACGAGGGAGGTCATCAGAAAAGAGAGCTCACAGGGCTCTGCCTTCAAAGACACTGATGCTCCCGAGGCCTCCTCAGGGAACCAGAGCAGAGATGCTACTGAGGAGACTTTTCCAGGTAAAAAAAAAGTTAAGCAAAGGTTATTCCCCAATACAGAATCTCCTAGTATGGGGAGAGGTTATAGGCAGTAAAGTTGTGAGAAGGGGGGACGCCTGGGTGGCTCAGTCACTTAAGTCTCTGCCTTTGGCTCAGGTCATGATCTCAGGGTCTGGGATCAAGTCCTGCATGGGGCTCTTTGCTCAGCGGGAAACCGGCTTCTCTCTCTCCTGCTGATCGCCCTGCTTGTGTTCTCTCTCTCTGACAAATAAATAAATAAAATCTTTTTTTTTTTAATTTTTTTATAATAAAATCTTTTTTAAAAAAGTTGTGAGGAGTGTCAGAATACCTTCCTGCTCTATAAAAGAGAGAGTGTTGCTGTGGAAAAGAAACCACACGTGTTAGGTGCACATGGAGGAAGCTTTGAGCACATGCCAGAGGCAGTTGTGTCCTAGGCCGCCTGTGTGGACAGGAGTCCCTGCAGGTCCAGCTTGTGTTGGAAGAGTTTCAGGCAGCACTTGGCCCTACCTGTGCACAAGAGGACTCACACTGGGAAAAAGCTCTATCCATGTCGCACCTCTCCATGTAGCACCTGTGGGAAAGTCTTTCAGTGCCGGTCTAACCTCGTGATCACCAGAGGCTCCATACTGAAGTGAAACCCTATGAATGCCATGAGTGTAGAAAAGTCTTCCTTTTCTGGTATATAGTGTACTAAAAAGTACACCAGAGGACCCACCCCAGAGGGAAGTGGTACGAATGCAAGTAGTGTGGCAAAGCGTTTCCAGGGAGCTCAGACCTGCGGAAGAGCCCTGGTGGCTATGCTCTCTCCATGCCCCACGTTAACTCCCATCGTCCGGAAGGCCTAAGGCATCTCCTCTCATCTTACACCTCCTAGACTCTCATTGCTTCCCTCCCTATTGCCAGAGTTTGCCCTTTGACCTGGTCTTCTTTCCATATTCTTTACCTTTTAAAAATTAACTCCCTTCTTTTTAAGCTATAGCTCACAAACCTCAAGTTCATCCTTCTAAAGTGTGCAGTTCACTTTTTTTTTTTTAAGATTTTATTTATTTGACAGACAGAGATCACAAGTAGGCAGAGAGGCAGGCAGAGAGAGAGAGGAGGAAGCGGGCTCCCTGCTGAGCAGAGAGCCTGATGTGGCTGATCCCAGGACCCTGAAATCATGACCTGAGCCGAAAGCAGAGGCTTAACCTGCTGAGCCACCCAGGCGCCCCTGCAGTTCACTTTTTAATATATTCACAAGGTTGTGCAAAGACCACCCCTGTCTAATTCCAGAAGGCTTTCGTCACCCCCAAAACAAACCCCATACCCATTAGCAGTTACTCCCTATTCTCCCATCCCCAGCCTCTGACAGCCATTAATCTGCTTTCTGCCTCCATAGATTTGCCTGCACTGGTATTTTGTGTACATGGCCCCTTCTCGTTTTCTCACCACTGGTAGACACACCACAGGGGTCCTAATCCAAGAAATCCTGTGCTTTTTCCCTGTCGAGCACTGAACTGGGCTTTGGCCTGTGGGTGGCACTGGTTGCCCTCATCTCCTTGGGTCTTCTTGGCCTCCCCTGTGCTTTTCTGCCTTTTGTTGTCAAAGGAACAACCCCAGGATGCTCACCCCCAGTAATCATAACAAGAGACCACATTTTTATTGGGCACCTTTTGTGCACCAGGCACTCTCTGGGCGGTGCTGGTTAATCCAGTTTCCTGGCCCTGCTGTGACCATCTCTTTCTGCACCACCGAAGGCTTTACCTCTGGCAGCTGCTGCTTTTTTTTTTTTTTTTTTTTTAAGATTTTATTTATTTATTTATTTGAGAGACAGAGAGAGCAGGAGAGGGGAGAAGGTCAGAGAGAGAAGCAGACTCCCCACGGCACTGGGAGCCCGATGTAGGACTCCATCCTGGATCATGACCTGAGCCGAAGGCAGTCACTCAACCAACTGAGCCACCAGGTGCCCCACCTCTAGCAGCTTCTGCTTTCTAGCTCTCAGCCCTGCCTTCTCTGCCCAGCCCAGCTTCACATCACTGGTGCCTCTCTGCCTCCAAGCAGAACTTGCCTTTCCATCCACCTACCAGGGAAAAGAGCCCCACATTTTTCCTGATTTCTCTTTTATCACTTCCATAAACCATTGTTCCTGTTTTCCCCCCGGGTATAGCTGGTTGTGCTCCACTGGTCTGGTTTATGTCTAGAGAGGCTGTGTTGGTTTCCTATTGCTGCTCTAACAAATTACCACAAATGTGGTGATTTATAACAACAAAGATTTTTCTGGAGGTCAGAAGTCCATAATGGGTCTCAAGGGGCTAAAATCGCCCTAGTGGCAGGGGCAGTTCTTTCTTGAGACTCCAGGGGAAAACTATTTCCTTGTCTCTTCTACATTCCTTATTTCCTATCTGCGTCAATGTCATCTCATTTCCTTCTCTGACTCTGATCCTCTTTGCCTTTCTCTTTCACTTAAAAGGATCCTTGTGATGACACTGGATTCACCTGGTGACCCAGGATTCTCTTCCCCCCATCTGCAAATTCTCTTTTGCCCTGTAAGGTATCAAATTCACAGGTTCTGGGGATTATGATGTGGGCATCTTTAAGCAGGGAGAGGAGGCATTATTCTGCCTACCACAGATCCAGATTGCTCTGGTTTGGTCACCCAGATTTTTATCCAGGCAATTCTCACGTGTAGGTGAGGCTGGGAACCACTGGCTAAGGAGCGGGGGGACGCAATGGGAAGTATAGGCTATAAGGAGGGGCCCGGCAGGTCTCAGTTCCCAGTTGTGCTTCTTACTCTCTCCTGCTCAGGCAGATGATTTTACTTCTCTGGGTCTCTACTTTCTCCATAGCATGAAGATAATAACCTGACTCTCTAACATGGAGAAATGGAGATAAGAAATTATTATGAGCACATGGGTGGCTCAGTCATTAAGTGTCTGCCTTCAGCTCAGGTCATGATCTCAGGGTCCTGGGATCTGGCCCCGCATCAGGCTCCCTGCTCAGTGGGGAGCCTGCTTCTCCCTCTCCCTCTGCTGTTCCCCTCAGGGGTAAAGGGGTATCTAACAGGATTCTGGCTGAGATCAGGCCAGGATAGTCAGACATCACTGCAGGGAGAGGGAGGATGAGGAACCCGAGCAGACACATTTGGAGGGCAGGAGATTCTTACTAAACTGACTTGGCTGGACTCTGTAATAAAGGCCACAGGAGCTCGAAGTTTGAGGCCTCGTCAAAAACTGCTCAGGAGAGGGGCATCTGGGTGGCTCAGTGGGTTGAAGCCTCTGCCTTCGGCTCAGGTCATGATCTCAGGGTCCTTGGATCGAGCCCCGCATGGGGCTCTCTGCTCAGCGGGGAGCCTGCTTCCTCCTCTCTCTCTGCCTGCTGCTCTGCCTACTTGTGATCTCTGTCAAATAAATAAATAAAATCTTAAAAAAAAAAAGAAAAAAGAGAGAGCGTCTTCTGTCAGTGTGTGAGCATGCGATGTTTTGTGAGGGTGTGTTTAAGTGCAGGTGCGCACCCCCCAAGGAGTGAAGTGACAGCCTCGAGGCCCCATGGACTCCCCCTTGCCTCCTGCCCCAAGGCAGTCCAGCTGGGCCTGGAGTCCCAATCTCTGCCTCCCGCAGCCAGTGCCCACAGTTCCCCTGCCCTCTGCACAGTTTCTGAACAGCTCTCTGCAGACAGACGTTCGATATGAGACACACACAGGTGCACCATCAATAGGAATGGGCAGAGAACTTGAAGACTGGCCTTCTGGGGAAAGTGAATTGCCCAGGGACATTCTGTGGGTATCATCCTGCTCCTGTGTGGTGCTGTGCCAGCCTCTGCCCTGACCGTCAGATCCCATAAGAGCTCGGTGTTTCCCACCTGCCGCCCTCTCCCCCGGCGGGGCTGTTCGTGCCAGCTGTTGGTGGCACTTCTTTCTCATCACCCAACCGCAGCCAGTCTGTAACCGTCACTGACCTGCCTCAGGCAGAAGGTGCTTCCTGGTGGAACGACACTCACACTGCACATACTTTCTCTCCAAGTTAACATGTTCAGTCCTTGCCGGGAGGCGTTCGCCATCCCCATTTCACAGACGAGGAACATGAGGCAGGGAGTAAAGATCCAGAGTGCCTTTGAGTCATGCTGGATTCAAACCCATGAAGCTGGATTTAGCTGGTTCTTAGGCCCGACCACCCTGCAGTAAGGAAGCAGACTTTGCTGAGAGCTGGCCCATCCCTCCTTGTCCCGCCACCTTGCTGCCAGGACACAGTCCCTGTTTTTACAGAAGCTGAGTGGGTGGTCTGTGGCAAGCCCGCCCCATCTCATTCCCTCCCGATTTTGTCCCAGCCACATGCCAGGGGATGGGTCTATGGAGGCACCTGAGACAGGTGTGTGCTGAAGGGGCTCTGGGTCCAGAGTGGGCTCTGAGCGAGGACATGGACAATGACAACACAATGTTCATACTGCCACGGAGGACATGAGGGAAAGACAGGCTGATTCAGCCAGTGAGGAGGGGCCCTGGAGCTGATGCTGAGGACAGAAGACCAAAACAAGCTGGGCTTGGACAACACAGGGATGACTGGAAATGAACCCGGAAAGACGGGGTATGGTGGGTGAGTGCAGGGGCTTCAAGGCCAGACCACATCCTGACGGCCACAGAGAACCCCCGAGTGAAGCTGTGTGGGAAAGTGAAAGGCTCACACCTGTGACTGGACGACGGAATGGCTCCAGCAGGCACATAACCAACATCTAGACTGAGCAGTGGCTTGCCAGCTCCTACTTTTTGCCTTTACCTAAGTCAGCTGACGGTTCAGCCTGCTTCCTCAGGTGGGACCCAATGGCCCCGCCATTTCTCAGTCTCAAGAGAATGTCAAATTCTAGAGCTGCCTCCTTATAGTAAATACCCCTTGCATATGCTGAAAGGGATGGAGGGACTGTTCCCTCTCTGTCCCTATCTGCTAACTCATATATTTTTATCCTGAAAAGTGAGTGGCTTCTAGCCGGGGTCCTCAGGCAGTGGTTTAACCTCTCAAAATCTCAGCTCCTTGGGGCGCCTGGTGGCTCAGTCGGTTAAGCGTCTGACTCTTGGTTTCAGCTCTAAGTCATGGTCTCAGGGTCATGATTGGGCCCTGTGTCAGGCTCCATGATCAGCACAGTCTGCTTGGGATTGTCTCCTCTCCCCCTACCCTCCTCAAATAAGTAGGTCTTAAAACAACAACAATAACAACAACAACAACAACTCAGCTCCTTGTCTCTAAAGTGGGGATAAAAATATCTGCATCCCAGGGGTGCTGAGAGGATGAATGGAACAATGGGTGTACGTGCTTACCAAGTGCCAAGGTCTTACATGAATGTCACCGGCTCAGATGATTTTAATGAAGTCCTTGTGTTGAAGCTGATAAATGACACACAGTGTTTTTTTTTTTTAAAGATTTTATTTATTTATTCGACAGACAAAGATCACAAGTAGGCAGAGAGAGGAGGAAGCAGGCTTCCTGCGGAGCAGAGAGCCCGATGTGGGGCTCAATCCCAGGACTCCGGGATCATGACCTGAGCCGAAAGCAGAGGCTTTAACCCACTGAGCCACCCAGGCACCCCCACAATGTCTTTTTTAAAGACTGCAACTTTGGGTGCCTGGGTGGCTCAGTCATTGAGCATCTGCCTTCAGCTCAGGTCATGATCCCAGGGTCCTGGGACTGAGTCCCATGTTGGGCTCCCTGCAGGGAGCCTGCTCTTCCCTCTCCTGCTCCCCCTGCTTGTGCTCTGCCAAATAAATTAATTAAAATAAAAGAAAATACCATGACTGTGGCACACCACATTTCAGCATTACAAACCTTACTTTCTGGCCGAAGGAAAAAAACAAAACCATATGGCCTGAATTAATACAAGGCACAAACAACTGAAAAGGCATCTTTTATTTTTATTTTTATTTTTATTTTTTTAAAGATTTATTGGGGCGCCTGGGTGGCTCAGTGGGTTAAGCCTCTGCCTTTGGCTGGGGTCATGATCTCAGGGTCCTGGGATAGAGTCCCGCATCGGGCTCTCTGCTTGGCAGGGAACCTGCTTCCCCCTCTCTCTCTGCCTGCCTCTCTGTCTACTTGTGATCTCTCTCTCTGTTAAATAAATAAAATCTTAAACAAATGAAAGCAAGGATGGGGGCTCCTGGGTGGCTGGTTTTTGCCAGATGTTTTGTGCACTTCTGTGATTTGTGATGTGTGTGTGTGTGTGTCCATGTCCTGTCTTAGTTCATACCCAATCTTCTCTCTCATGGAAATGCTCTCACACTCTAAAATAAATGAATCTTTAAAAAGTAATATTCCGGGGTGCCTGGGTGGCTCAGTGTGGTTAAGCCTCTGCCTTCCTCGGGTCATGATCCCAGGGTCCTGGGATGGAGCCCTGCATCGGGCTCTCTGCTCAGCAGGGAGCCTGCCTCCCCCTCTCTGCCTGCCTCTCTGCCTACTTGTGCTCTCTCTCTCTCTCTGTCAAATAAATAAAATCTTTTTAAAAAAAATTTATCCACTTTAGAGAGAGAGCTTGTGCACTCTCTCTAAAGTGGATAAAAGCTCAACTGACTGAGCTACCCAGGTGTCTTGAAAAAGCCTCTTTTTAAGTTTCATGTTTTTTGTTTTTAATTTCATTTTTGCCTTGGCAAAAACTGAAACGACTGGCCCAGACCTGCTGGGACGGTGGTGTCTCCCACCACCTGGTGGACATCTGTGGGAACCTGCATGATGGAGCTCGGGAGGGCTGCTGCTCCCCGTGAAGGCTGCTCTGGCTTTCTCACCCAACCGGCTGACCCTGCAGCGAGCCGCGAATGGCGGCAAGGGGCTGCTCTGCTCCGGTCCGCTGTTGCTGATGCTCCCGGCGCACTCTGCCGAGGAGAAACACCACACCAAGGACGACGGGTCGCTGCCGTGTTTGGCACGTGCCCAGGTCACTGAGGGATGAGCGCCGAAGAGCCGCCGAGGGTGATACCCTCTGCACTCACGTGGTGTCCCCTGGGAAGGGACTTTCCGGTGCGGGGCCAGAGATCTGCCCCAGCTGAAGACTTTCTCATATCTGTGACACTTAAAGGGCTTCTGTCCAGCGTGAACCCTCCGACGGGGAATGAGGGCCGCAGGCTCGCGCGGTCTATGCAGGCTCCGGCGCTGCATGAGGTGTGCGCTGCGGCTGCTGCACACACTGCACACGTAGGGCCGCTCCCCCGTGTGCACTCGGTAGTGCTCCGTGACATGCGACATCCGGATGTAGGCCTTGCCGCGCCCGCTGCACTTGTGGGGCTCCTCCCCGGTATGTGTCCCGGGGGCGGGGCTCTGCACGAAGGCCCTTCCACGGTCCCCACACACAGAGGGCTTCGCCCCAGTGTGGATCCCTCCGTGCCGGGTGAGGAGCGTGCTCTGGCTGAAGGTCCTCACGATTCTCCACGCGCGTAGGGCCACTCGCCCGTGCGCACCCGCTGGTGTTTGGCCAGGGAGCAGCTCTGGCCCAAAGCGCGGCCGCGGCCGCAGTGCCCGCAGGGGTGCGGCTTCTCACCGGTGTCCTCAGGAGCTTGCGGAGGGAGCAGCTTCGCTGAAGGCTTTCCCACATTCCCAGCGGCCAGCGAGAAGCGGAGGCCCAACGCCCTGCAGCACGTGCAGCACTCACAAGGCCTCTCCCCGCGTGGGTCCTGTGGGGGACCAGAAGGCCTGAGGACTCGGCCTGCCGCACTCATAGTGGGTGAACTGCCTCTCCCTGGTGTGGACTCGCTGGGGCTGCAGGAGGTGCGAGCTCTGGCTGAAGGCCCGAGCTCTGGCTGAGGGCGCACCCACACTCCCCACAGCCGAAGGGCTTCTCGCCTGTGTGCACCCGCGGGTGCTTAACAAGGGACGAGTTCTTGCTGGAAGGCCCAGCTGCACTCCCGCCACACGTATGGCTTCTCGCCCATGTGCGTTCTCAGGTGTTGAACAAGATGTGTGCTCTGTCCCAAGGCCTTCCCACACTCCTTGCATGTGTAGGGCTTCTGTTTACTGGGAATCTGTGGAGAGCCCACAAGGTGTGTATTCTTGCCAAAGCCATCTCCCCACCCACCACACACCAGCGTGTCCCCCATAGTGTGAGCTCCCTGTGGGTGACTGAGGTCTGGAAAAGAGTGGGGGGCTTCCAGACACACACTCTCTTGGCGGGGCTCCACTGATCTAGGACTGAAAGGCAGGTGAGGCCCTTTTTGCCAACGTGGCTTGTGGGAGCTTGAGCCCTCGGAGGACTGGTGCTCAGTGAGGAATGGGTGTCAGGAGAAAGTCCCTGCAAGGCTCCACTCTGGGCTCCTCTTCCCCTGGCTGAGTGTCATCGCTTGGCATTGTCTCTCTGCCACCTGGCCTTCCTGCTCTGTGGCTTCTTTCTGGATGGTGTGCCAGAAATCCTGCCCTGTAAGTCCCCTGTCTTCGGCCCCTGAAGCAGAGCAGCTTTCTCTAAAGGCAGCCATGCAGCTTGGGGCCCAGGCTCTGTGTCAAAAAATAAGCAAAGAAACATGCTCAAGCCCTAACCCGACTGTGCACTGAGTCTGAAGGGGACAGACAGAACCTCAGTTGGACTGGGACACACAGACCTGCGCCTTCCAGTGGCATTCCTGCAGGACAGAAGAGTGAAGAGATCCAGGTCCAGAAGACCACCACAGGCTTGGTGACTCCCTAGGACTTACAGGACTCGACAAAGAACCACACTGTGGCCGTGACCGATCAGAGCAAAAGGACACCAGGCAAAATCTGTGAAGGGAAAAGGCACAGGGGACAGAGCCCTCTTCCAGTGGAGCCACACAGCATGCATCAAACCCCTCCGGCACTGGATGTGGACACACAAAGTGTAGTCTCCGGTTTGTTAGAGACTCCGTGCCCAGGGTTTGACTGGGGGCTGGCTACATATGCACCCACCGTGTAGCATCTACCCAAATCCCACACTCCCAGAAGGAAAATAGGCATTCCATATAAACGACACTGTCTGGACAAATGGTCTGGGCACAGTGAGCCACTCTGACCATTTACGACATGGTGGGAATCCTCCCACGATCCATGTTCCCAGACCAGCCAAAGGCCAACCCTGCACCAGGCCTTTCCAAGAACGGTGGCCACAGGCCTGCTGTCAAGCCTCTTCTGCATGGTGAGGAAGGAACATGGCAGAATGGAACACAGAAAGGCTAGGGGCCAAGGCCACCAAGAGCCAACCCTGTCAGCTGCCACTGGGGGTGTTTTACAACCACACCCTTGCCACAACAAGGCCTGGTCAACAGAATGGAAAACGGTCAAACAAAAACCTGGACATGAGCATTCATAGACCACTATTCCCAGAGGTTAGAAGCCAGATACACAAAAAGATCACACAGGGGTGCCTGGGTGGCTCAGTGGGTTAAAGCCTCTGCTTTCGGCTCAGGTCATGATCCCAGGGTCCTGGGATCGAGCCCCACATCGGGCTCTCTGCTCTGCAGAGAGCCTGCTTCCTCCTCTCTCTCCCTCCCTGACTCTCTTGACTGCTTGTAGTCTCTGTCTGTCAAATAAATAAATTAATTAATTAAAAAAAAAGATCACACATAGTATGACCTGTATCTATAAGGAAAAACAAATGAATTTATACAAATACATTTATATAAACTTTATTTATATGAAATGTCAGAACAGGCAAATCACAGAGAGAGGAGGCGTATTAGTGGCTGTCGGTTCTGGGGAAGTGATCCCTAAATGATTGTCGGGTTTGTTTTCAGGCTTCTGCCTACTGGCTCTTTTCTGATCAATGTATGTCCCACCTCCTTACCCCAGGAAGAGAAATAAACTGATCTGAACTATGGTCACCATAGTTCCAATACTGTATCGTGTACCTTACATTTCCTAAAGGAGTTCATTGTAATCTTTCTCACCACAGAAAAAATATCACAACTATGTGAGGTGACAGATATATCGATTAGTTTGATGGTGGTGATCATTTCATACTGCATATGTATTTCAAAACATCATGTTGTATACTTTAAATATATACACTTTTTGTCTGTCTATTATACCTCAAAAAAAAGCTGGGGGGAGGAAGATTAATTTTATTTACTTATTTATTTTTTGTTTTAAAGATTTATTTATTTACTTATTTGACAGACAGAGATCACAAGTAGGCAGAGAGGCAGGCAGAGAAAGAGGAGGAAGCAGGATCCCCGCTGAGCAGAGAGCCTGATGCGGGGCTCGATCCCAGGACTCTGGGATCATGACCTGAGGCGAAGGCAGAGGCTTAACCCACTGAGCCACCCAGGCGCCCGAAGATTAATTTTAAAAAACACTTGATCGGATAGACCCTTACTTCACTCATCTGGACCTCTTGGGACACCTCTCTTCATAGTCAGGGGAACTTCCCACTGCTCCTGCTTGGAGATCACATCTGGTTTACAATCAGGAAGTCCTGCCCATCATTAGAAAGTAGAAGGGAAATGTTGACACTGTTGCCACAAGCCAGCCAGATCCCAACAAACCCAACAGGGCAGCGTGTGTGCCCCAGGCACAGGAGGTCTCTCTCTGGTGATATGGGGTAGGGCATCCACTCTGCACAGACGGGACCCAACAGGGGGACACAGGTCAGAGCAAGGACATACCTGGGTGTGGGTTACTGGGGACAAGTCAGGGAATAAATACGTACATGTATGTGTGAGCACACATGGAAACGCACACACATGGGACATGGATGAAGAAGTGACAGGAAGGCCTCCCCAGGGACACCAAGTTGCCGTAGTCCTCAGCATCACGTCATGGTACAGGATCCTCTGTGTGGGGCCCAGCAGCCCCCACTCCTCCCATGTGAAGTCTATGGCCACATTCTTAAATGCCACTGGCTTCTGAAACATCCCATATGCATTGGCTCAGCCATGGACCCCATCTGAGCAGGGCCAGCCCCATGGGGAACAGTAGAATGTGAATGTTCTGGGAAACACCCTCTTGTCATGGAAGAGGGGCGTGGCTCATGCTGTGAGTGGTGCTGTTCACACCTTGACACTGGGTACTGTGGTCTCACCTGAATAATTGTGTCGTCTCCAAACTCCTGTTAAAGCTTTACTCCTCAGCAAGAAGGTAATGAGAAGAGGGGCCTTTGGCAGGAGAATTAGGTTTAGATGGGGTCATGAGGATGGGGCCCCACAATGGGACTAGTGCTTCATAAGAAGAGGGAGAGACCAAAACATGTGTGCTCTCGTCTCCCTCCCTCCCTGTGTGTGAGGACACAGAGAGAAGGCAGCTCATCAGGAAGCCAGGAAGAGAGCGCTCACCGGAACCCAGCCCTGTGGGCACCCGCATCTTGCACTTCCAGTCTCCAAAACTGTGAGGGATAAATTTGTTGATTAACCCACACGTTTCACAGTATTTTGCTATAGGAGCCTGAGAAGATTAAGACACAGTGATTCCTCATCCCTACCCAAAGCACTCAGCTTTGTGGCCTTAGAGAGACAGCTGGATGGCCCCTGTCGGCCCCCAACAAAGCCATCTGTTACACCTGTGTGGTCAACATCCACTTTAGGGCTGGGCAGGCGAGGCTTGGAGGATGTGATAGCATCCAACACCAGCCACATGTGCTCTGGGACCAGTAAGTGTCTCCAACCTGGACTTTTTGCCCCACGGCAGCACCCTAAGACCATGGCAACAATCCCTCTGCCTTTGTGTGGCTGTCTCCCTGGAAACCCCATGAAGAAATGGCCTGTTAGCAGGCACCATCAATTTCAGAAGAACTACTTACCATCAATACTCAAAGCCCCCAACCACCTTTCTAAATGCTGCTCAGTGCCCGCATTCACTCATTTACCCATTAACATCTTCCAGGTGTTGGCATATGCCAGTCCCTGCTCTGTCCTTTTCCTGGATGTTGGCTGGTAAACAGGGTGACCATAAAGAGGCTGTGTCCCAGATCGGTCCAGGCATGGATTTCCTCCAAGTTGCCCTAGACTGACAGGGTCACTCAGCCCCACCCTGGAGTGAAGGGAGAAGGAGAGGAAGAGGAGGAAGAGAGCCCTGGCCACTGAGGAAGGGGCCCCGCTCCAGGACTCATGCTCCTTGGAAGCTGTGGCTCCATTCCAGTGGGAGTGGTCGAGCACCACAGAAACAAGAAGAGAAAGGAAGATGCCTGCTGAGATGACTGACATTTCTGGAAACTCACGTGGACGGCATCTGCTGGCAATGCAGTATCTTGGGCCTTGGGCTTGTCTTCCTTGATGCTCCCCTGAGAAGGAAGAGTTGGGGGAGGGGAGGGGAGGGGATGGGTGGGAGGCCAGATCTGCCCTCAGGCTCCAGAGACCCAAGCCCCAAAGTCCCCTTACCTCACATCCCTCCCCTTGCCAGCCGCTAGACTCTTTCTCAGGGGCTCTGGCCCTCCTGGTCCAGACCCTTCCACAGGTGTTTCCTCTTGCACTGCTCGCCCTGGGTATGCTCCCTCCTGCTTATCCTCCAGGACTTGGCAGAACCACAGCCCTCAACATTTACTACATGCCAGTCATGATGTGGGCACCTTTTATCGACTTGCTTGATCCTCATTCTGTCCCTGTGAGGGATAGTTAGGATCGACACTACCTGACCCATTTTACAGGAAGGAAACTGAGGCATTGAGGGGTAAGATGTTTGCTGCAGTTGAACTTTTCCAAGGAGGCACCCCCACTCTTGTCCCCATCCATGACCAGCCAAGATAGTGAGTCCTGTGGAGAAGGCTGTGTCCACATAGACAGATGGGGTGACCCACATGCCCCAGAATTAGTCTGGGGATGTGACAGCCTACCTGGACTCTTGTAAAGGGGTCTACACAGCCACCATGGGTCCACAGTGACCTAGAGGATGACAAATACTTGGAGTAGGAAGCCCTGGACCCATAGCTCCACTGTGTGCCACTAACAGGTCATATGCCTGCTCTGGGCCTATTTCTTCCTGGATACAAAAAACACAGGCTCCAGGGAAGATGGATGGCATTATGTCTTAGAAAGTCTCTGTGAAATAAACATAACATAGGATCATCGCATGGTGTCCTTGCTGCCAGAAGCCACACCACCTTTACATCCTTCATCCCGTCCTGGCTCCTACGCTGGGCCGGGGGTCACTGAGGTCAGGGCCCCACAGAAAGCAGCCCTCTGATGTGATCCTTGGAGGCTGGGCCTCAGACCCCTGCCTCTAAAACATGGGACTATCTCTGAGTCAAGACCAAGTCCCCGAGGGAAGCCGCAGCTGCCTGTGTTGCAGCTTCATGCCATCCCCAGAGCGCAAACTTCTCAAGGGTTGGCTGTGCCATTTTGGCTAAGTGCCCTATCACGAGGAAAAAGAGGTACTGTCATCACTGTTTTACAGGTAGGGAGAGGGGGCCAGAGAGAGGTTAAATCAAAGATATGAAGCAAGCGATGGGTGAGGATCTGAACCCACAGAGTGAGACCTGAGTCTGTGGTTTCAAAAAGATATATTTTTAATAGACGCATGAGTGCTCAGTTGAATGAGGTTTTTTTCTTTAAGATTTTGTTTATTTATTTGACAGAGAGAGAGATCACAAGTAGGCAGAGAGGCAGGCAGAGAGAGAGAGAGGGGGAAGCAAGCCCCCCGCCGAGCAGAGAACCTGACGTGGGACTTGATCCCAAGAACCTGAGATCATGACCCGAGCCGAAGGCAGAGGCCTAACCCACTGAGCCACCCAGGCGCCCCATAGTTGAATGGGTTTGGACCAATCCACACACCTGTATAGCCACTGTGCAGATCAAGCTCTAGAACCTTCTGTGAGGATGGAAATGTTCTGGAGCTATACTGTCCAACTGATCAGCCATCAGCTCCAAGTGGCTCCCGAACGGTAGAAACACAAGTGGTGTGACGGAGAAACTGGATGTGTAATTTGAAGTTTAACTGATTTATATTTTTAAAAATATTTTATTTATTTATTTGACAGAGATAACAAGTAGGCAGAGAGAGAGGAGAAAGCAGGCTCCCTGCTGAGCAGAGAGCCCGATGCGGGGCTCGATCCCAGGACCCTGGGATCATGACCTGAGCTGAAGGCAGAGGCTTTAACCCACTGAGCCACCCAGGGCCCCCCCCTGATTTATATTTTAATATCTCCATGGGGGCTCTTAGCTACCATTCGGACAGCTCACACTAAGACTTTCAGCACCGCGGACAGCTCCCTCCCTGGCCCCAGAGTCACTGCTGCTGGGATTTCTGGCAACACACAATTTGTGCCTATTCTTGAACTTCACGCAAAGTAAATTATATGCTGTGTAACAGTTTGCAGTCTCTGCCCTATGCTTTCAGGTTTATGGACACCACTGGCATCAGACACCTCTCAGGATGCCTCCACAGGGACTGTTTGGGGACAAAGTGAGATACAGATAGGAAAGTGCTCTGAGGGAAAAGCAATAGCCCCAGCTGTCCTGAATTCAAGTCCTGTGAGACTCCCAGGAGTGAAGGGCTGATGTGAGGCCCTGATGTACCACGTGCCCACCCCTTCCTCCCAGTGTCATTCCTAGACTGGAAAGAGTGAACATGAGGGATAAGTGGAATCTGTCAGACCTAAGATCAAATCCATCTCACCACTCTCTGCTGGGTGACCTTGGGTTGCTCAATTCACCTAAGCCCTGGGTTTTCTATCTGTAAAACTGAGTAATAGTATCTTTTGCAGAAAGGTGACTGTTCACTCATTCATTTAACAAATATGCCATGGACTCTGCACCACACCATGAAATTTATAGTCTATGAAGAATGGGAATGCTAAAACAAAAACAAAAACAAAAACAACATAATGTAGATGTGTGTGTGTGGCACCTGTTTTGAATCAAGTGGCCAGGGAGGGCCTCTGAAGTAATATCTAAGCTTAAATGCTATTCAGCGCCCAGAGGCTTGGCAAAGGGTGAGCCCTGGAAACAGGCAGGAATCAGGTTATGCAGGGCCCAGAGGCATGGGAAGAAGTGTGGATTTGGTCACATCAGGGTTTAGCAAGTCAGCCCCACAGCCTATTTCTGTACAGACTGTGAGCTAAAAAGAGTTTTTCCATTTTTAAGTGGTTGGGAGGGAAAAATCATCAGAAGATTAACGTTACATGAAATTCAGATTTTAGTATTCGATAAAGTTCTGGATTTCATCAGGGGAAAAAAACACGTGGGTATGTGTTTTCTCTCTTGTTAGATTAAGTACCCACCTGACGTCTTGGGTTTTGCTTCTTGGCCTACAAAGCTGAAACATTAGCTACCTGGTGCTTTATTTACAGGGAGAGTTTGCCAATGCTGCTGTGACAATCAGGGCAGGGATAGAAGGCTTAAGGCAGAGGTAGCCTCACCATTCAAGGTTTAAAAACCTATTTGGTGCGGTGCAAAGGGCAACAGAGGCAGGAAGGGGAGGCAGGAGACCTGTGAAGAGGTAGCCATCTGGACTAGGTTGAGGATGGCAGGGAAGTAGAGTGAGGGCAGCAGGGCATATTGTGAGGGAAAATCCGTTTCTGAAAATGTCCAGCCCTGTGACCACCACCCTGACATGTGCCTCACCTGGCTCCTCAGGCTCCACTGCCTGCCACTCTGCTCTGTCTCTTGGCTGCTTGACCTCAGCAGCTACAGGATAGGGAGCATGTGGTCTTAGTCCCAGACAGAGATCCCAGGCTGTGGGTGAGTCTTGCAGGGATAGATTCCAGTTCCCAGAGCTACTGCCTCCTCCCATCTACTCCCATACAGCGGTCAGATTCCTGGCTTTCACTTCGGGACTCAGGGCTGGGATTCTGGAAAATGAAATACTGCTGGATGAGCGAAGGCACCAGGGAGCACGTGTGGCAATACACATGAGCTTTCCTGGGAAAGACCCAACTGCCTCCTTCCTCCAAATGGAAAACATATGTCCACACAAAAATCTGTATGTTCACAGTGCCATTATTTGGGTAAACAAACTGTGGTATAGCCACACAATGGATTATTATTCAGCTATTAAAATTTTTTTAAATTTAATGAAATACTGATATATGGCACAACATGGATTTTAAAAACATTTTGCTCAGTGAAAGAAGCCAGACACAAAAAAGCCACACACTGTATGATCTCATCTATATCGCATGTCCAGAACAGAGACAGATTAACAGGAAGTAGATTAATGGTTGTCAGGGGCTGGAGAAAAGGGGAATGGGAGTGATGGCTAAGGGGTACAGGCCACAGGCACACACCTGAGGTCACACCTGCAGACACAAAGGGGGTGTCATACATACAAAGCGTTCCTTCCCCACAAACATGCATGGTGACACACCTGACCACCCACACATACCTGAGGTCTCTTCTGCACACAAGTGGCGTCACACATGCAATACACTCTTCCCTTTTGACATGCACAAGCGGTAACACAACCAGTCAAATGCACATACCTGAGATCACATCTGCACACCCAGGCACTGACACACTGGGCTCTCCCACACACACCTGCGGTCTCATCTGCACACACAAGTGGTGTCTCGCCAGCAAGACACCCTTCCCCTCTGAAACGCACATGCGGTGACACACTCGGCCACATGCACACACCTAAGGTTACACCTGCACACATAAACTCTGACGCCCTGGGTCCCCACACACACCTGCGGTCTCATATCCACACGCAGGTGGTACCTCACATACAAAACACCCCTCCTCTCTGACACGCACACGTGCAGTGCCACATTCGGCCATACACAGCTGAGGTCTCACCGGCAAGCGCAGGTCTCTCCTTCGCAGCCTTCCCCACGCGCTCGCGCCCACGGCCCCTCCTTTCTCCCCCGACCCCTACGGCCTCCCCGCGACCCATCCCCGCGTCCGCGCTGCCCTCCGGTACCCGCCCGGCTACTCAATCACTACCACCGCGAGCACGGACGGGCCTCTCACAAAAGCCCCCAGGCCGGAACCGCGGCCTCACCGGCACCGCCAGCCGCCGAAGTGCGCACACTCGCCAAAGACACCTCGGGTCCGCTTTTCCGCCCGAACGCTGAGTTCGGGACTTTACCTCCCAGACGGCCCCGCGTGCGGCGCGCCCGGAACTGGCCGGGGGCAGGATGAATGGCCTTCTGGGAAATGAAGTCCAAAGGGCGCCGGCGCTGGGACCGTGGGAACATGGTTGTTCTGCGCCGCTGGCGTGTGGGGCCTGACACCCACACGTGTAGGCTACTTAAGTTTTTTCATATACGGCGTCCTTTTTTGGTTTGTTTTCGCAAACGCACGTTCGTCCGTACATGTCTATATAGTTTGGGGAATTTTCTCCCCGGAACTCTGCTTCCCTGTGAAGTTTCAGCAGATGTCCGCTAAGAACCGGTGCATTGTTCCGCTTACCCAAGAAAGGACACTGAAACCCACGATTACCGACTCCGTAGTCTGTATGCTAATTTCTCCCAGTGACGTCCTACCTACCTTTTTGTTTTCCTCTTTTATCCAAGCCAGATAAAAAACGACGCACTGCTACTCTGCTGACTCCTGATGTGCAGTCTGGCCGTCTCTATCCTTCTCACTGATCAGTTGATCACAAGGTTTAAAAATATCCCGTCAGCGGGATGCCTGGGTGGCTCAGTTGGTTAAGCGGCTACCTTCGGCTCAGGTCATGATCCCAGCGTCCCGGGATCGAGTCCCACATCGGGCTCCTTGATCGGCAAGGAGCCTGCTTCTCCCTCTGCCTGTGCTCGCTCTCTTTCTCCCTCTCTCTCTGACAAATAAATAAATTAAAAAATATATATATCCCGTCAGCCACTTACCTTCGAACAGCATTGTGCAAAACAACTTTCTAGAGATGAGGGAGATGTTCTCTTTGTAACTAGTGAGCAGTTGAAATGTGGTTGATGTGATTGAGGAACTCAATTTTAATTTTGGGTGAACTTAAAATTACATTTAAATAGCTACATGGGGCTAGTGATTACCACATTGAACAACTTAGAACTTCTGGAAGATGTTCACCTTGGATCTCCTTACAAGAGACCTATGGGAGACTGTTCTTCAGACTGAACACAGATTCCTTCCCAGTTACCTTTTGCACAAACAACTTGAACATTGCTGAAGATGTACAAGAGATCCTGAAAATGGAAAACTTGGCTCGTTCATGAGTGGGCTCTCAAAATTTGGGATGATACAAAGGAATTTAATAATAACTTGAAAATTTATGTGCTACTAAAATTTATGTGCTAGTTTATAGCTTGCAGGAAAATTCATGGAGTCAAAGCTATTTACACTTAACTGGTTCCATTATCTCAGTGCTCAGACATGTGTGCATTGAGTTAGTGTGTAGCTTAGTGTGGCTAAGAATTGTGTGTGTGTGTGTGTGTAGGTGCAACAGAAAATGAAGCCAATGATCAAATTTACTTTAATTTGCAAGAGTTAAGATTTTTAATTTAAATTTATTTTATGGACTGGTAATACTTTTACATGTTTCAAAATTCCAAAAATATCAAAAGATATAGAGTGAAAATTATTCCTCATCCCTTTCCCCCCAGTTCTCCTCCCCAAGAGCAACTAATATGCCTGATTACTTTGTACCCTTAAGGGTGTGTGTGTGTGTGTGTGTGTATGTATAAGCAAATGTTTTTTGACACAAATGGAAACATACTTTGCACACCTTATTACACCTTTTCATTTAACAATGTATCTTGGAGCTCCTTCCCATAAGATTACATAAAGACAGCCCCCATTTTTAAAGCTGTGTAGTTCTCCATTCCAGCATAAATCACTAACGCAGTTCCCCATGGTGGACACTGAGGCTGTTTACAAATTTTCACTTCTGAAATCAATACCACAGTGAGACCATGTTCAAACAGTCTACAACATACAAATAAACCTGTTGGATTAACTCCTAGCCAACAGGTTTACGGAGACAAAGAGGTGTGTGTGTGTAATCTTGGATAGCAAGTAATAAATAGTACTTCACAGAGGCTGTATCAATTTATATCCCCCCCAAAAATGTGTAGGAACCCCCCCCCCCCCGATAAAAGTCAAGGCTGATAAAATGCTGGGTGGTCACACTGCTACAATCCTCCTGAAACGTAATTTAAAAGCTACGTGAAGGGGCGCCTGGGTGGTTCAGTGGGTTAAGCCTCTGCCTTTGGCACAGGTCATGATCTCACAGTCCTGGCATTGAGCCCGGCATCGGGCTCTCTGCTCAGCAAGGGGCCTGCTTCCCCCACCACTCTGCCTGCCTCTCTGCCTACTTATGATCTGTCAAATAAATAAATAAAATCTTTAAAAGAAAATTTTTTTTAAATGAAAGGTATGTGAAATTGTCAGGAAAATGCTCAAAATATAGTTGAGAAGCATGTGTTACAAGAGAACTAGAAAGGATTCCAATTTTCTAAACACAATACTGTAAATAAATTTTTGTGTGTATAAGATCTAGTGTACACTATATGTATACGTGTGTATTTTTAAGAAAAAGTTACAGGAAAATTAAGAAAATCTTAATGGTAGTGACCATTTCTGGGCAGAAGTATGAGGAATTAAATTTTACTTTTGTGCATTTTCCACATTTGCAGTGAAGAATTTACATCACTTTTACAAACTGATAAAACCAGGTATTCTTGGGGCGCCTGGGTGGCTCAGTGGGTTAAGCCTCTGCCTTCAGCTCAGGTCATGATCTCAGGGTCCTGGGATCGAGTCCCGCATCGGGCTCTCTGCTCAGCGGGAGCCTGCTTCCTCCTCTTTCTCTGCCTGTCTCTCAGCCTACTTGTGATCTCTCTCTGTCAAATAAATAAATAAATAAAATCTAAAAAACAAAAACAAAAACAAAAAAACCTAGGTATTCTGTAGTTTATAGTAACCTCCCCTGACGAGTTTACTTGACTGTTTCAAGATATCTATATGGAAATGAGTAGGAATATTATGCCTAGAAAATGTGACCTGAAATGAGAAATGGAAATTTGTAAAGATCTCTGTTGTCTGGAGAGGAAGGCAAGTGACAAGCTCGTTTCCAGCTTACCCATTGAGGCCACTGTAACCTCAGCCCACCCAGCAAATACTGAGGCTGTGGAAACATGACCCTTCAGGAGCTGCCATTTTGGGAACCAAGGTGGAAGAAAAGAGGCAACTGCAAGCCTGGCTTCTAGAGCTGTCTAGAACCATGAAGTTACTGCTGTGTGTCCCCTCGCCAGAGGGCAATGATAGGTGGAACACTCCCAAATCTGTACCCCAAACGGCAGGCAGGAGGAATGGTCAAAAGTGGGGCTTATCCATGTTTTACAATGTCCATGGGAAAATGCTAAAATTTAGATTACTCAGAAAAGGAGATTCTCGGGGCGCCTGGGTGGCTCAGTGGGTTAAGTCTCTGCCTTCAGCTCAGGTCATGATCTCAGGGTCCTGGGATCGAGTCCCGCATCGAGCTCTCTGCTCAGCAGGGAGCCTGCTTCCCTCTCTCTCTCTCTGCCTGCCTCTCTGTCTACTGTGATCTCTCTCTGTCAAATAAATAAATAAAATCTTTAAAAAAAAAAAAAGTAAGTAGATTCTCTTCCTTTTCTCACACCAATTAGTAATGTGGCAAAACGGTCAAAAAATTACTAGGAAACATTTGTGTATAAATCAATTAATGATATCACTTGTTAAAATAGAAGACATGGGATTGTTAGTAGAGCCTTCATCAATTTAGAGTCTGGAAAAAGTTGGTTGTAGTGCTGGGTATGGTTTCTCCACCTTGGCATATCTGTGGCTAGATAATTCTTTGTTGGAGGTCTATCTTGGGCAATACAGGATGTTCAGCAGCATTCTCTACCCACTAGCTGTTAAGTGGCACCCCTCTGTTCTGCCAGTTATGATAACCAAAAAGTCTCTAGACATCACCAAATGTCTCCTGGAGGACAAATCTACCCCAATTGAGAACCTCTGGCTTAAGTAACACTGACAGTTTCAAGGCAATGGCTTTCAGTAGGAGCTGTGACACCCCCAGGGAATGTAGAAGAATTTCACGGGGGCTTTTTTGGTCATTGATCTGGCCATGAATGCAGCCGACATGGAGGTGGGGGCCACATGTGCTCTAATGACTGTGACATGCAGAACAGGCCCCTGCAGACCCTGTATGTATGTATGTGTGAAACAACCAGTTTGAACTGAGATCCTAAGTCAACTTCACATATTAACTCCTGCATGCTTAGAATTTTATACAGAATTTTCCAGAAATGCAGTGGCATTTTGTTTTGTTCCACTTTTGCAAGAGTTAGTCACCACTTAAGAAAATCACATCCCATACAGGAATGCCTGTCACAGTATTTCCATGGCCAACATTATATCCCATATATCAGATGACAACAGCCAACACCCCAGATGTACAGGCATAATGGCCCACACAGTCACATGGAAAGATACTGCACCCACTTAGTACATGTTACTCTACCATAATTACTTTTGTTTTAATTATGCTCTACAAAAAGGGACCGTATATCGATTTTTTACAGTACACATGTATGTAGGTTACATTACCTGTGAATTCATTTCGGAGTAATAGAGGGGACAGCACAAAACATCTATGGTTAAAGGGAGCACTGGGCTTGACATATTTGAGAACCATCAAACTCAGGTATTTGCAAAGCACCATTTTCTTAAGAAATCAGAGGTCACCTTAGACATTTCTACCCCCAGTCCCCCTTTCCATGAATGCACTGGGTGGACTTACCACATTTTTGTACCTGTGGTTCAAAAGTCATCCGTAGAGCTCCTCTCCTATGAGGAGTCTCTAATGTCGAATAACACGGAAGCACCCATGGAAGACTCTTCAACCCCAATAACGTGAACTGGGTTTTTCTCTTGCATGATTTCATGGATGTCGAACAGCGCAAGCGCCCGGCTCGCAGGCTGTCCTGCCTTTGTTCCGCCCCCAGGGTTCTCACTTGAGTGTGTGTGCTGATGGCGGCCAAGGTGTGAGCTCCGGCTGAAGGACTGCTCAAGCCGTCGCCGGTTCCGTCCCTGGGGCTCCTCTCTGGTATGAGTTATCTGGTGTCGGATGAGGTGTGAGCTCTGAATAAAGCATTTCCCACAATGATTACACTTGAAAGGCCTGTCGCTCCGGTGAGCTCTCTCCTCTGGATTCAAAGGTGGGTCACAGCCGAGGGCTTCTGTCCATTCATGCTTCGTTAGACCTGGAGTCTGCTCAAAGATTAGCCTCTGGCGGCACTCGTAGGGCTTCTCCCCAGCATGCTTCCGCTGATGCTGGGCCAGAGAGGAGCTGTGTCTGAAGCCCTTCCCACAGTGGTTGCACTCATAGGGCCTCTCCTCTGTGTGTGTCCTCAGATGCAGAAACAGGCAAGTGGTCCGTGAGAAGGATTTCCCACACACGCTACACGTGTATGGCTTCTCTCCAGTGTGTGTCCGCTTGTGCCGGCCCAGGGATGAATTCTGGTTGAAGGCGCGCCCACAGTCCTGACATTCGTAAGGTTTCTCTCCGGTGTGAATTCTCCGGTGGACTGTGAGGTGTGTGCTATGGCAGAAAGACTTCCCACACTCGGCACATTTATAGGGCTTGTCTCCCGTGTGGATTCGCTCATGCTGAACCAGGGAGGAGTTCTGGCTGAAGGCTTTCCCACATTCTTTGCACATATAAGGTCTTTCTCCCGTGTGAATCCTCTTATGCACTGTGAGATGTGCGTTGTGGTTAAACGACTTCCCGCAGTCTGTACATTTGTAGGGTTTCTCCTGTACCTGGCTTCGTGTGAGTTCCGTAACTGGAATGGCTTGACCAGAAGTTTTGCTACAGTCGCTGCTGTCACACGGCTCTTTTCCTGAGGCCCCAGTCTGCTGACTGATTAAGCTTGAGTTGTGTTCCGAGTTTATAACCTGTGAGTCGTAAGCACAGAGATATTCTCTCCCAGAAACCTCTGGGGATGCATTTAGGTTTGAGTTCAGGACACCATTTTTCCCAAGTCTGAGACTTTCATAGCTTTTATCTTGAATTGGTGCTTCCTCGAGGCTAAATTCCAACTGCCTCAAATTATCCTGTTCTTTCTCAGGCAACTTCACCTGCCCCTCACATTCCCAGTCTTCCCCTAATACGGTGGGACAGGGAGCATCCCTCAGGAAGCCTTCCCTTTCGGTGACACAGGATGGCTTCATCTCAGGAAGGCCATGCTCCTTGGGTGGCACTTGGCTTTCAGGTCCAGACTCCCGGCCTAAAAGAATACCAAAGAGCTCTGAGGGAGTTGATGGAAGAAACACAGAGAGGGTGTCAGGCCCTCCTTTCTAGCCTCCCTATTGCTGCAGAAGGGTAGACAGAAGTGACAGAGTCCCGACCAAGGAGACCCCAATGGATGAAATCTGGTATTCTGATAGAAGGGGACAACGTAACTGGCACTATTCTTCCTACTTCTCTCTTCCTCTGCCCGAAGCATTGATGTGATGGCAGAGCTGCTGCAGCCATGCCACAACCCAGTGAAAAGCCAGAAGAATCAGAACCATCAGCCCTGGCATCACTGGAATGTTGAACCAGAGGCAGCAGCAGTTGCTTTGTAGAAAAAAAAAAAAATGCTTCTGTGTTTGAGCTGCTCTAGCCCAGTTTTCAGAGATTTACAGAGGAACACAATCCTTTCTGCTAAAAAACAGAAGGGTGTGGAAAACAGGTTTACAGAATATGGGCATGAAAGAATAAAACGGAGAAGATGGAGGGCAAGTTCACACATTAGAAATGATCCTGTGGCGGGGTGCCTGGCTGGTTCAGTCAGTAGACCATGTAACTCTTGATCTTGGGGTTGTGAGTTCAAGCCCCATGATGGGTGTAGAGATTACTTAAAAATAACATCTTAAAGAAAAAAAAAAAAAAAAGGAAAAGGAAAAAGAAATGATCCTATGGAAAGGGCATGCTCAGATGGCCGCTGAGAGGGAACATGAGAGGGAGGAAGGGGAGAGATTCTGACCACTGGAGAAGAGGCAGATGGGGAGCATAGGTGAGGAAAACAAAGTATAGGAGCAGCCGTGGAGACCTTCTGTTCAGAAAAGAGCTAACAGGGCAGGCCTGAGGCTGCCATCCTTAGAAAGGCCAGCTTTTGAGATTGGCCCTGGGCTAGGTGTGGGAAGCTGTATGTCAGGGGAGTTCCCACCACTCTAACTGATAAGAGTAGCTCACTGTGCCCAAACTGTGCCAACAGTATGCTTTATGGTGAACAGCTGCTTTCTCCTAGAAGTCTAGCATCTTGGTCTGTGCCAGGCACAGGATGCCTATGGCCAGCCCCCAAAGAAACCATCTGGCATTGAGTGTCTAACAAGCTTCCCTGGCAGCTAAGATTTCTCATGTGTTGTCACAACTCATGGCTGGGGGAGCTAAGCATGTCCCATGTGCCTCCACTGGGAGAGAACTCTGGAGTCTTGGCTGCTTCTGGACTTCATCCCATCAGCATTTTCTTCCTGCTAACTTTCCTCTAGGTTCTTTCACTGGATCTTTGGGTGGTCTTGGGGACCCTGACACACCACCTTTTCCAACCAGCACATTTGCAGTCTCCTCCTGGGCTGCTCCCATTAGGGGTTGCCATTTGGCAGATCTCACCTGGACAGTAACCCTGAGCAATTCCTCTCTCTGCTGCCCATAGCTCAGCCCCTTGCTCCAGCTGGGAGATGACTTCAGGTTTTGGAAGCTCAGGTCCTGGAAAAAGGGAAAGAAACAGGATGTGTGAATCTGCTAAAAAGAGAGAAAGAACCAGCTCAGGATCTAGCCCTAGACTCCTGATAGGGCATGAGGACATCTCACAATAAGGTGAAAACTTTGCATTGGGACAGAAGAGTGCAGAAATCCTTCTGCTCATTTGTTCCACAGGGAGTGAGAAGGCAAGATCCCTGATCCCCAGCCCAAGGTCAAGTCCTCATACCAGAAGCCCTGTGACCTATACCCCCTAAAGCATAAATCACTGCAGCAATCAGCTGGGGAAGCAGGCCTTACCCACAGAGAGCAGATGCCCAAAGGTCTCCAGCATCACGTCACGGTACAGAGTCCTCTGGGCAGGCCCCAGCTGCCCCCATTCTTCCTGGGTGAAGTCCACTGCCACATCCCGAAAGGTCACCGGCTCCTGAAATATCACACACACTCCTGAACAGCTCAACTGTCTCCATCAGTGCTCCCAGGAAGAGGAGGAGGAATGAGGATGCAGAGGACAGACAGGCCAGCGTCCTGAGAGAGTGCATGTTCTGAGGAATGCGACTCAGGTCTCACTGGGGGCATGTGAAAGTATCCAACCAAGATCAAAGCTAACCAGGGCGCCTGGATGGCTCAGTGGGTTAAGCCTCTGCCTTCGGCTCAGGTCATGGTCTCAGGGTCCTGGGATCAAGCCCCGCATCGGGCTCTCTGCTCAGCAGGGAGCCTGCTTCCCCCTCTCTCTCTGTCTGTCACTCTGCCTACTGTGATCTCTGTCTGTCAAATAAATAAATAAAATCTTTTTAAAAAAAAGATCAAAGCTAAGCACAGCTGATCTACAACTGATCTCAGACAGGTGCAGAGACTGCTGACCTGCAGATGTGTGGGCTAAAGAAATGGCTACTGGTTTAAGCCACTAAGTTTTGGGATAGTTTGTTACACAGTAACACCTAACTGATATACTAAATAATCCTCCGATTCATTCAAAGCAAGGCTCATTACCCTCCCTGAAAAGAGGGGTCTGCAGTTGGAGTCAGTAACTCACCTACCTTCAAGGACCAGGCAGGCTCATCGGTAACTGAAGTGGGCTACTGTAAGAGCCTACTAATCTGTGAGAGTTGACAGAAGGTCACAGGTAATATGCAACCTGTTTAAATGGGCAGCTGGGACTCAGAACCAACTTATCATGGGAAAATGCAGGCCTCATATGGTCAGAACTGCCAATCTGTAGTGAGTAGCTGAAAATTTCGTCAAATTTTTAAATGAACACTTTAAATTCTTATAAGTTGATGCAATGAATCTAAAACACATCCCACAAGGGGCGCCTGGGTGGCTCAGTGGGTTAAAGCCTCTGCCTTCGGCTCAGGTCATGATCTCCGGGTCCTGGGATGGAGTCCCACATCAGGCTCCTTGCTCAGCAGGGAGCCTGCTTCTCCCTCTCTCTCTGCCTGCCTCTCTGCCTACTTGTGATCTCTCTGTCAAATAAATAAATAAAACCTTTTAAATAAATAAATAAAACACATCCCACAAATCAAACCCTTCTGTGGGCTGGGTGTGGCTTCTGTCAAAAGCTAGGTATTTCTGGATCCCAGTTTTGACTTTGCCACTTCCTCCTTAAGAAGTATACGCAGGTACGCAATTCTACTTTCTTGTTTCCCTGTCTACAAAGAATCTTGCCTTGGGGGCTGTGATAGGGAATAAGCGCTGTAAAACCCTTTCTACAGGACAACATGCAAAAGAATAAAGTTGGTCCCCTACCTTACACCATATAAAAAGTTAACTCAAAATCAATAAAAGATAAAACATAAGAGCTAAGACTATTAAACTCTTATAAGAAAACATAGTAATAAATCTTCAGGATTTGGGATTGGCAAAGGATTCTTAGATATGACAGCAAAAGCACAAGCAAGGAAAGAAAAAATAAATAAGTTGGAATTCATTAAAATTAAAACTTTTGTCCTCCAAAGGAAACTAACAAGAAAGTGGAAGGAAAAAAAAAAGTGAAAAGATGGGGCGCCTGGGTGGCTCAGTGGGTTGGGCCTCTGCCTTCAGCTCAGGTCATGATCCCAGAGTCCTGGGATCAAGTCCCGCATGGGGCTCTCTGCTCCGTGGAGAGCCTGCTTCCTCCTCTCTCTGCCTGCCTGCCTCTCTGCCTATTTGTGATCTCTGTCTGTCGGATGGATGGATAAAATCTTAAAAAAAAAAAAAAAGTGAAAAGACATCCGCATTTGCCACAGCAAATCATACACCTGGTAAATGACTTGTATCCAGAAAACATACCTCTTACAACTCAATAATAACAACAACCCAATTAAAATGGGCAAAGGATCTAAATAGGTATTTATATCGGGCTCTCTGCTCAGCAGGGAGCCTGCTTCCTCCTCTCTCTGCCTGCCTCTCTGCCTACTTGTGATCTCTGTCAAATAAATAAATAAAATATATTTTTTTAATTTTTATTTATTTGTCAGAGAGAGAGGGAGAGAGAGCGAGCGAGCACAGGCAGACAGAGTGGCAGGCAGAGGCAGAGGGAGAAGCAGACTCCCTGCTGAACAAGGAGCCTGATGTGGGACTCCATCCCAGGACCCGGAGATCATGACCTGAGCGGAAGGCAGAGGCTTTAACCCATCCCAGGACGCTGGGATCATGACCTGAGCCAAAGGCAGCCGCTTAACCAACTGAGCCACCCAGGCGTCCCTAAAATCTTTAAAAATAAATAAATCAATAAATAAAATAAAATCTTAATAATAATAATAATAATAAAGGGTCCTGTTAGGTCAGTTTAGCAAGAACTACACCCATCCCAGACCCCAGGTATAAATTCCCACTTCCACTCGTTGTATTCGGAATTTGAGCCCAGTTCTATACTGAAGTCTCTTTTCCGCATTCTGACAGTTTCTGAATAAAATCTCTTTTCACTGCTTTTAAGTACTATCCAACTGTTTTACTCTGACACTGCTCATTCCCTGCTCCACCCCATCCACAGCAAAGGCAAACTAAAGCGTGGGTGCACCTCATCGCGATCTGCAAGAACGCACATCGGAAAACATGCAAAGCCAAGGTTAGCAATAGTCTCGCTTGGCATACTAAATCCGAAATCATGCAAATCCTTTTCAGCAGCAACGAGTAAGTGCAGGAAGTCAAAGATGTGGCGCTTCAGGAGCTATGAATTATTTTCGGTTTCTGCCGCGTGGAGACAGCACTTTATGGAGAACACAGGCAGCGGCCACTTTGTCTAGAAATGCTGGAGCTCTCAACCAGCCAGCTTCCCCGACGGCCTTGCAAGCGCGGACCGCCCAGCGCTGCGGTTCCCCCACAGCCCCCGCGGGGACGTCGCTCCCGCCAATGCGCTGCGTGGGGACCTGTCCTTCCCCCCAGGCTGGGTCGGCGCCTCGCGAACAGGGCTCCCGGGGGGTGTTCAGGAATTAGAGCATCCCGACGCGGCTGATGCCTGGCGTCTGCGCGCTGCGCTGATACCAGGGGCCGTCACCCCTCACGCAGCAGTCGCCCTCGGGTGCGGGGAGGCCACCGGCGGGAGCCAGGCCAGCCCTGTCCTAGGGAACGAACCCAAGCGCAATCCCAGGGCCCGGGAACCGAAGTAGCAGCGGAGCATGCGCAGTCGGGGACCAAAGGGCCCGCGTTCGAATCCCAGCTCCACCCTTCCTAGTAGGGCCAGTCGGCGCGCCCCGGCCTGCGCCTCAGTGTCCTCCTGTGTAAAAGATAAGGCCCGGGCCCTTCTCACCGTGCGCTGGGGGTTAAAGGGTCGATACCTGCGGGAGACGCTCGGCCCGCTGCCATCGTTGTTATTATAATTGTTACCTGAAGCCACTCCGCTGGCAGCCCCGTAGCCATCGCCAGTGCTGTCGCTTCCTCATCGGGGTTCATTCTGGACCGACAGGTCGAGCACGGGAGCCCGAAGTGGCCGTAAACCCGGGAGCAGCCCCGGCCTCAAGGACCACTCCACTCGCCGCCCGCCGGACAATGGCGGCCGCGCTGGTGACGCTGCGACTACAACTCCCAGAAGACAGTGCGGCGCGCCTCAGGGCCCGACCAATGAAAACCTTTGTTCGTCGAGCCTCCCACCAATGAGAGCCTTTTGGCTTCGGGCCAATGGGACGGTCCGTCGGTTGGGCCTCCGGCCACTGGGGGCGCTCCTGCCACAGACCGTGGCGAGGCGGTGTTGGGTCGGTGGCGGCGGCTGGCCGCGGCCGGCGGTTGTGGGCTGCGGCGCACGGCAGGGTGCTGGGCGACTGGGCGTGTCCGTGCCCCGCGGTGGGGAGCGGAAGGGCTGCCGAGGGACCCGGGTCTTGGGGGGATCGTCCTCCCAGCCTAGCCGCTGGGGGGTGGCGTCTGCGCGCGCCCCGGTGCCTGGACGGCCCTCAGGCCGGCCGCGCTCCCAGGCTTTGCTCCGGAGGCCCCGCTTGAGGATGCCCGTCTGTCCTCGAAGGTGGGGCTGCGCTGCTTTGGAACCGGGGCCCGAGCGTCCTGGCTGGCAGCGCTTTGCTCTTCGGAGCATATACCGCCATTGTACTTAGAACTTCTTTCTGCGCACTAGAACCACACGAGCATTTAAGCGTTTGGTAATATCATGGCGGGGGCGGTTTCTGAAAGCCGACCGCGTTCTCTTGATTATATTATAGGGGATTTGTGTACTGCAGTCATTCTCAAAGTGTGGGCCAGGAACACCTGGACTTTCCTGAGACCCTTCCTCTGAGTTGGCGAGTTCAAAACTAAGTGCATAGGGGCACCCGGGTGGCTCAGTGGGTTAAAGCCTCTGCCTTCAGCCCAGGTCATGATCTCGGGGTCCTGGGATTGAGCCCCGAATCGGGCTCTCTGCTCAGCAGGGAGCCTGCTTCTGCCTGCCTCTCTGCCTACTTGTGATCTCTCTGTGTGTCAAATGAATAAATAAAATCTTTAATAAAAAAAAATTAAGTGCATAATAATAGCTTTTTCCTCCCAGATTCCTTTCTCTCTTTTACTCCTTGAGTCACTGAGATTCCATGGTGGATTAAAGATGACCCCAAAGTCTTTGTCTCTTCCCACTCGGAGGTGGAATTTATTTCCCCTTCCCCTGTCTCTGGGCTTATCTGACTGACCAGGCACTAAAATGTAGCAGACGTGATGATGTGTGACTTCTGAGGCCAAATCCTAAGAAATTTCTGTGGATTCTGCCAAGGTCTCTTGGAGGGCTTGTTCTTGGGACTTCCCACCTTAGAACCCAGCTACTGTGCTGAGAAGAGCCTAAGCCATGTGAAGGGGCCTAATGTGAATGCTCCGGTCAAGAACCCCAGCTGAGCTCACGTCTGGCAGCCGGCAGCAGCTGCTGGTTCGCCAGTGCACCTCCATTCTGAGCCTTCACGTGAGTCCAGCTCCCACTGTATCTGCCTGACACTGCACAAGAGGTCAGTCAGTGAGAAGAAATCGGTTGATCCATAATAGAACGGTGAGAAAGAAATCATTGTTTTATTTATTTTTTAATTTTATTTATTTTAGAGCGAGAGAGCACAAGCAGGGGGAGCAGCAGAGGGAGAGAGAGAAGCAGGCTCCCCGCTGAGCAGGGAGCCCAAAGTGGGGCTCTATTGCAGGACCCTGGGCTCCTGACCTGACCCGAAGGCAGGCATATTAAGACTGAGCCACCCAGGTGCCCCAAAATCATTGTTTTAAACCACTATGTTTAGGATGTACATAGTATTAGAAAAGTGAATCTCTGGGGCGCCTGGGTGGCTCAGTGGGTTAAAGCCTCTGCCTTCGGCTTGGGTTGTGATCCCAGGGTCCTGGGATCGAGCCCCACATCAGGCTCTCTGCTCAGCAGGGAGCCTGCTTCCCTTCCTCTCTTTCTGCCTGCCTCTCTGTCTACTTATAACCTCTGTCAAATAAATAAATAAAATCTTAAAAAAAAAAAAAGAAATGTGAATCTCTGGCTTATGGATTTTTCTCTTCTAAAAATCTCTCCTGCTCCTTCCTTTCTATCTCCACCACAAGGCCATTAGTTCAGGCCCTCATTGATTTTAAAAATGTAAAAAATACGGGCGCCTGGGTGGCTCAGTGGGTTAAGCCTCTGCCTTCGGTTCTGGTCATGATCTCAGGGTCCTGGGATCAAGCCCCACATCGGGCTGTCCACTCATCTGGGAGCCTGCTTCCCCCTCTCTCTCTGCCTGCCTCTCTGCCTACTAGTGATCTCTGTCTGTCAAATAAATAAGATCTTTTTAAAAATGTACAAAAATTTTTTTAACAAGTAATATATTCTCATGGCTTGAAATTCAGAAGGTAAAATTGGGCATTTAATGAGATCTTCCCTTGACTCCACCACCAACCTTCCTCCTCATGAGCAACTACTATTTCTAGTTTCTTGGAGGTCCTTTTGTAGCTATATTATGCATTCACAAGTAAATATGTGTAAATATTTTTTCACTCTTTTACACAAGTGGTGGCTACCACATATTGAATTTTTCTTTGCTTTTATTCTTTTAATAATATTCTGGAAATCATTCCATACAAGCATGTAAGGCCCTTCCTTATTATTTTTAACAACTTTGAATTATTAGTCTCACTCCATCCATTTAAAGTGGGCTCCAGTTGGAGTACAGGGACTTTCTGGGGCTGACGAAATGACTTACTAATTAAGAACTTCAGTAGACAAACTGGGATGGAGGAGGATATCTATAGAAAACCAAAGAATAAATTGCTCATGACAGGACAAAAATATAAAGAAATGGGAATCTTGTTTTTTTAAGATTTTATTCATTTATTTGACAGACAGAAATCATACGTAGGCAGAGAGGCAGGCAGAGAGAGAGGAGGAAGCAGGCTCCCTGTGGAGCAGAGAGCCCGCTGCGAGGCTCGATCCCAGGACCCTGGGATCACGACCCGAGCCGAAGGCAGAGGCTTTAACCCACTGAGCCACCCAGGCGCCCCAAAGAAATGGGAATCTTGATGGAAAAGATAATAGCCCAGGGGCACCTGGGTGGCTCAGTTGGTTAAGGGTCTGCCTTTGGCTCAGGTCATGATCTCAGGGTCCTGGGACCGAGCATTGTGTTGGGCTCCCTGCTCTGTGGGGAGTCTGCTTCTCCCTCTGCCCCTTACCCCCTCCACTTGTGCACTCTGTCATCTAAATAAATATTTTTTTAAAAGATAATAGCCTGGGGACGCCTGGGTGGCTCAGTTGGTTGGACGACTGCCTTCGGCTCAGGTCATAATCCCAGAGACCCGGGATCGAGTCCCGCATCGGGCTCCCAGCTCCATGGGGAGTCTGCTTCTCCCTCTGACTTTCTCCTGGCTCATGCTGTCTCACTGCCTCTCTCTCAAATAAATAAATAAAATCTTAAAAAAAAAAAAAAAAGATAGTAGCCTGGGTAGACAGATCCAGAAGACCTCAGGGATGAATAATGGGGACTCCAGGTGGAGAAAGAGGGACAGAGAGAGAAGCTAATGATCAAGGCACCCACTGAGGAAAGTTTTTTGATGCGAAGAAACTTCTTGTCTGCGAAGAAAGCCCACCAAGTTCTTGGCAGGAATAATGTATTCAACTGTTCGAAAACCTAGTGAGTCACAAACGTGTGTGTGTGTGTGTGTGTGTGTGTCTTATGAGTGTGTGACTATAGCTATTGTGACTATTATGTCAGGCTTGTAATCATCATTTCACAGTGAATCACTTATCTACTTAACCATCTTTTTTTCTGAGAGATATATATTAAAGTTTCCCAAATGACTGTTGATTTACCCACTTTCCTGGTATTTCTACCATTTTTTTTTCAGTTGGGCTATTTCTAAAATCTTTGTAGATTTTAATTTTTCCTAACACAAAATGTTCCCCTGAAGAAGGAGTTATTGAATCAAGTGGTTTGAAACCCTGTAAAGCTCTTCATACCCCAGTGTCTTTCCAGAAACTATACCCCTCAACACTTCTCCATCAGTGCCTCTCCTCACCAACCCCTGATATGTGGGCTTTACAATTTTAAAAGAATCCTTGCAAAGCCAGTGGGCGTGGAACAGTGACTAGCCTTTTAAATTTGCATTTCTCTAGGCTACTGCTGCTAGGCCATGTTGGAATCCTTTCTTCTAAGCACTTCGGATTGTCTTAGCTTGACTTTTACCAGCTAATTTCAGACCATTTGCTTACCTTACCATGTGATCCTTCTATGTTAGTTCATCCAATGTTTATTGGGTGCCCTTTCTGCTCTGGACTCTCTGCCTGGGAGCTGGGAACAGCTCCCTTGTCCTCACATTTCATGGGAGAAAGATGCTGGGTTTCTTTGAGCATCTTCCTAGGGAGCTTAGCACAGCTGTGGCCAAACACCAGGAAGATTGCTAGGGAAGGCAACCCCACTGGTGCAGAGCATTTCCAAGGTCACGATACAGGGTGACTGGAATCCCTGCACCTATGAGGGAAAAGGTCCTATTGTGAAGCAGCCAGGTGTGGAATCCTCAAATTTGGACTGATGCACAAGCTGTTTTCTACCTAGGATGGCTAGATGTGTGGCCTCAATGTGCAGTAGGCAAAGGGTGATCCCTTGCCACTCTCTGAGTGCAGCAATATGGAAAGGGTTTCTATGTGTGCAGGACACACAGAAGTCGCCATCAAGCTATTACATCTTCTCTAACTGGAAGGCTTCTTTCCACATGTTCTATGCCCCATCCTGTGTCTGAGAACACAGTTGGGCATGGCTCTACGCTTTGAAGTGATGCTTCGTTTTCCCCTCCAGAGATTCTAGTTCCAGCCTAGACTTGACCACTCACTCACTCTGTGTCCCTGAAAACCCCTTCAGAGAATGATGACTGCTTGATCCCCATCGCCTGAGAGAGTAAGATTAACATCTCATGTGTCAACTCTTCTCTGGTAATCAGGAGTTTGGTCCCAGCCTGTGGAGTAGGAGATGGGACCTGGAGAACATCCTTCATCTGAGGGGAGGGGACTGAGGGACAGAGAGGTGGGCATAAATCCCCCCCCCCTGGTTACGCAGCACATTCAATCAGGAAAACTCACTGAATATGACTAATGAGTCTTTAGTCTTGTCTAATTCCTCCCCAGATCTGCCCTTCTCTATTGCCTCCATCATCCCTCCAGTGCTCAACTAAAAATAAAATAATATAAAATAAAACTATTCTCCAACATTTCTTCACCGAACAAAGAATGGCTGTTACAGCCAGGAACTGTTTGGCAACAAAGAAAATAAAAGCTCTACCCTTATGAGCTGATATTTTTGTGTGTATGAGAGGTGGGATGGGTGGGTTCAAATTATTTTTTTTAACTACCTACTTTTTTACATCAGGCGGTACCAGGATGGGCTGGGTTCTGCTGAAACAGCAGCCTCTCTGTGTCCTGGGGTTGGCAGCTGGGTAGGTGGGGAACAGGGTGTTTCCAGCTCGTCATAACCATAGTGGGTGTCGCTGGTTACCCAAGCCTCCTCGTCTTGACTCTCTACCCCTGTAGCAACAATCATTTTTTGGGGCTGAGTCGCTCTCTGTGAGATTGGCGACCATCCACGTCAGTGGTGGGGAGCAGGTGACAAATGCAGGTGCTGGGATGATGATGATCTCCATGGCAGTTTGTTTCCTGAGATTTCCACACTGAGAATTTGGAGACTAAAAAGGAGCATAGTGAGCTGGGGTGGTGAGGAGGAAACAGCGCTGATACTTACATGGAGGGCGAGCAGGATTACTGGGCCAAGAGGAGAGATTATGAAAACAGAGTAACAACCTGAAAGTGGAACAAGGGGACACATGGGTGGCTCAGTGGGCTAGTCACCTGCCTTTGGCTAGGGTCATGATCCCAGGAATCGAGTCCCACATTGAGCTCCTTGCTCAGTGGGGACCCTGCTTCTCCCTCTGCCTGTTCTGCATGCAGCTCCCCCTGCTTGTGCACTTTTTAAAGATTTTATTTATTTGACAGACAGAGATCACAAGTAGGCAGAGGCAGGCAGAGAGAGAGAGGAAGGGAAGCAGGCTCCCCACTGAGCAGGGAGCCCGATGTGGGGCTCGATCCCAGGACCCTGAGATCATGACCTGAGCCTAAGGCAGGCTTAACCCATTGAGCCACCCAGGCGCCCCGCAACTTGGCATTTAGAGTGTTGTCTGTAACCCAACTGATAAGGACATCTCACTGTGCCTAGATTATCCAAACAATGTGATTTGCACTGAGCACCTGCTTTCCTCTGGGAGTCTGGAATTTGGTACATCCCAGACAGAAACACCTACTTGCCTGATCCTCAGTGAGCTTTGTATGATCCTCTCAGAGCAGGGACAGCATTGGAAGCCAGCACGTAGATTCCCCCAGACGTCACCTGGCTTTCCCATCCTTGCTACATCATTCTAATCTTAGCTGTGAGTACAATATGCTAAGTCTCATGAATTCACCTAGAAATCTCTGGATTTGGGGGTGGCCTTGTGGGCCCCCAACAGTTCCACTGCTATTTGTTCAAAATTATGTGGATTATTTTGTTATAGTATTCTGAAAAGGGGGAGGGAGGATGGATTTTTTTTTTTTTATTAAAAGGAGGTTCTGGGTCACAGGTAACAGATGAGGTATCATTTAGGGTTTACAAAAAAAAAAAAGCCACAAATTTAAACAAAACCAACAAAGAGAAAATATACGCACTTTGTGGGATCTGTCGGGCAGGTTCTTTTTCCCAGGCTCTGGCGTCTCTTGAGAGCTATATGGTAACACTGGTGCAGGCAGCACAAGCAACTATCTAACCAGGAAGCAAAGTCCCCACCTGTTATGTGTGGGCTGCCCTAGACAAGATGTGTTTCACCTCAACCTCAGGGTCTCATGAACCACGAGAGCTATATTACTTAAAGGGTTTTATGACAGATACCAGGTAATTGCCAGAGTGATCTTGGGGGAAGTACATTCAGTACTCGGCTATGCAAATTCACGTAACTGTCTTGCCCCATTCTATTCCAGGATACCAGCACCTCTCCAGGCTTCGTCTCAGGGGACTTCTGACTTCCTGGTAGTAAGGCCTCTGGAAAATCAAGTCTTAAAAGACTAAGCACCCACCTTTAATACCAGGGACTTCTAAAAAGTCAAGGAGCCTTCCTACCCTTCTGAATAAAGTCTAATTGGCCAGATAGAAAAGTCTGACATCTTTTTTTTTTTTTTTTTGCTCTTGCTTTTTAAATTGTCAATCTACTATTATAGCAACACTGAGTTAAAAGAAAATTGTATATAATCCCACAAATCAACCACAGATGTCTTCATGTACTGTTGTTTTGCTCACTTATAGGCACACACTGGAAATAATTTGTTGCCCAAATAAGTAGTGAACTACCAGGGAATGAGTTACTACCGAAGGTATAAAATAAAAACCAGTGACCTCCTTCCCCAACCTATGCAACAGTCACACATCCCATCAACGACTTAACCATTTCTATTCCGGTTCTTCCTGAAGCCGTGTCTGTAATTCTGATCTTCTATGGTCTGTAGAATTACTGACCTCCTGCTCTGATGAGGAATGTAGATTTGGCTCAACTCTTGCTCCTCTATTTGCTTCTCATTTCTGTCATATTACCATTTTATGCTCTGATTTTGGTCTCCTAAAATAATCTATGTATCCATTATATTTAAGAGGTCGCTTCCTAAGATAAGGATAGAAGGATACTCTTTTCCCCGCTCTTTCTTCTTCTACTTTACAACAGCTAGAGACTATACCATTACTGTTGGTGAAAGTGCTGGGAACCTCATGCTCTTGCCATTACAAAATCCTCATGTCACAGCTCTAGCTTTCGTCCTTAGGAAAAGCAAAGAACAAAAACAAAAACTCAGTACCTACTGTATATATTGTATCTATGCAAATACTGTAATAAAGAGCCAATCAGAATAATCTGATTGTATATCTCCCCTCTTTCATTCCAATTTCATGAGTCCTCTGCCTCTCCTAAGAAGTAGTAGTATCAGGGCGCCTGGGTGGCTCAGTGGGTTAAAGCCTCTGCCGTCGGCTCAGGTCATAATCTTGGGGTCCTGGGATCAAGCCCCGCATTGGGCTCTCTGCTCAGCAGGGGGCGTGCTTCCCTTCCTCTCTGCCTACCTGTGATCACTGTCAAATAAATAAATGAAATCTTCAAAAAATAAGTAAATAGGGATGCCTGGGTGGCTCACTTGGTTAAGTGGCTGCCTTCGGCTCAGGTCATGATCCCAGCGTCCTGGGATCGAGTCCCACATCTGGCTCCTTGCTCAGCAGGGAGCGTGCTTCTCCCTCTGCCTCTGCCTGCCACTCTGCCTGCCTGTGCTCGCTCACTCTCTCTCCCTCTCTCTCTCTGACAAATTAAAAAAAAAAAAATTAAAAAAAAAATAAGTAAATAAATAAATAATAAAATTGCATTTAAAAAAAAGTAGTAGCGTTATAATCAGGGTCAAATACATGGCTCTTGGGGTGCCTGGGTGGCTCAGTCAGTTAAGCATCTGACTCGTGGTTTTGGCTCAAGTTGTGATCTCAGGGTCATGAGATCCAGCCTGGCACTGGGCTCTGCGCTCAACATGGAATCTGCTTGAAATTCTCTCTCCCTCTCCCTCTGCCCCTCCCCCCTTATTCTCTCTAAAAAAAACCCCAATCTTTAAAAAAAAAAAAAGCATCTTGGATTTATTTTTTCACTTGCAATTATTTTTTGACTCACTCTTAGAATAAAACTTTAATTACTTGGTTCCCCAAATATCTGTTCTCTTTGGGGCTTCTGTTTTATCGTACATACATTTTTTTCTTTCAAGTTGAAGGCTTTCACACCTTGGTTCCCAACCATATTGAAGAGTCTATCGAAGATGGGAAGTTCAAAGAGGTGGGTGAGACCAATTTAATGGCATGCTTTGCTAGAGGGTGAAAAGTGCAAGAACCAGCTGTTTGGGTGAAGGTTCTCATGATGCCCAAATAATGCAGCCCTTATTTTGGAACATAATCCACCAAATTCCCTAGTTCCCCAGACAATTTTTAGTACGTAACTTCCTTCCTACTTTATTTTCTGCTTACCCACAGCCGAATACTTACTGTAAGACAAGAAAAGTAGGGGAGAAAGGAGAGAAAATGTGGAGTTTCACAGCTCTTCCCTTAACTCCGTTTTTCCCCCCGCCTCTTGGTGTACAGCTTTGCTTGGGGGCTGTGGCCTCTACTGCAGCAGCCCTCTCCTCACGTGATCCTGGCGTCAGCCTTTCCACTCTGCATCTCCAGGTGATGCTTTCACACCTGCTGTCACCTTGCTCAAATTTGCAGTTATGGGCCTCTCCCACTGTCTTCACCATTGTTGATTTGTACTTCAGCCTTTGTTTTGAATGTGCTGCTGAGCTGACCTTCTTAACCATCCGTGTGCATGTTTTCATGTGGTTGTAATATTTTTGTATATACCACTTTGGGTCCTGTTTTCACTTCATTTGATAAGTATTTTCTATATTGCTATACAGTGAGCTCTGATTATAGTCAACCTGAGCAACAAAGTTAAATTAGAACACAATGGAGTTCTTGGTATAGTCAGTCTACTTTTAATTCCAATAAAAAACATTTCAGAAGACTTTCCAACCTCAGTCCTCCAGTTTGTTTTGTTAACTGCTGGTTTACATTGGCCAACTTCATATTTCCTCACTCAATGCCAACTTCGTCATGCAAAGATTTCTTCTTAGATTGAGTGTTTGGGGCTTCGCATTAAGAATATCTTCCAGTCGGGATGCCTGGGTGGCTCACTTGGTTAATCGGCTGCCTTCGGCTCAGGTCATGATCCCAGCATCCTGGGATCGAGTCCCACATCGGGCTCCTTGCTCGCCAGGGAGCCTGCTTCTCCCTCTGCTTCTGCCTGTGCTCGCTCTCTCACTCGCTCTCTCTCTGACAAATAAATAAATAAAATCTTTAAAAAAAAAAAAAAGAATATCTTCCAGTCAAGGGGTGCCTGGGTGGCTCAGTGGGTTGGGCCTCTGCCCTCGGCTCGGGTCGTGATCTCAGGGTCCTGGGATCGAGGCCCGCGTCGGGCTCTCTGCTCAGCAGGGAGCCTGCTTCTCCCTCTCTCTCTGCCTGCCTCTCTGCCTACTTGTGATCTCTCTCTCTGTCCAATAAATAAATAAAATTTAAAAAAAAGAATATCTTCCAGTCCAAAAAAATAAAAGAAAAAAGAGAGTATCTTCCAGTCCACTGTCTCTAGGAATGCGTCACAGGGACAATGTCTGACTAAGTTTGGGTGGTTGCTTACACTGAAAAGATTATTTGATGGGTATAGCTACATACTGAATTTCCTAACTCCTGCTAAGAGCTCTGACAAAAGTTTCAAATCAGTGTTATGTTCACAGCTTCTCATCTAAATGCAGATGTAAACGCATGTTAATGTACACACAAATTACTTGTGCTGCTTTTAGGAAATGCAGGCTCCTGGGTTTTACCACCAGAGATTCTGATTTAGTAGATCAAGTTAAGCTTGGAAATGTGTGGTTTCAATGAACACTGAGTGTCACACCTTTGTTACTTGATGTCTAATAAAGGTTTGGCAGTGAGTGTCTCCATCTTGATTATTCAGCTTCTCTCCCATGAGTTTTTTCATGTTGAATAAGGGATGTATTATAACTGAAAACGTTCCCACATTCATTAAATTCATAGGGTTTTTCTCCAGTATGAATTCTCCGATGCCTAGTAAGTTGACATCGCTGACTAAAGGCCTTTTCACAATGATTACATGCATAAGGTTTCTCACCAGTGTGTGTTCTCTTGTATTTCTTAAGTGTTGACCGATCATTAAAGGCTTTCCCACAGTTAATACATTCATAGGGTTTTTCTCCAGTATGTGTTCTCTGATGTTCAATAAGCCGTGACCTCTGGCTGAAGGCTTTAACACACATGTTACACCAATAGGGCTTGTCTCCAATGTGTGTTCTTTGATGCACAATGAGGGGAGACCTCTGGCTGAAAGCTTTTTCACAATGACTGCACTTGTAAGGTTTCTCTCCAGTATGGGTGTGCTGATGCACAACAAGCTGTGATCGCTGCCGAAAAGATTTCCCACAGTTATTACATTCATATGGTTTCTCTCCAGAATTAATTATTTGATGGGAAAGAAGGTGAGAGCTCCCAGTAAAGGCTTTCCCACACTGATTACATTCAAAAGGTTTTTCTCCAGTATGAGTTCTCTGATGCTCAATAAGGTGAGAGCTCCCACTGAAAGCTTTATCACACTGATTGCATTTATATGGCTTCTCTCCAGTGTGAATTCGCAGATGCCTAATAAGTTGAGTGCTTCGAATGGACTTTCCACACTGGTTACATTCATAGGGTTTCTCTCCAGTGTGAGTCCTTTTATGTGCAACAAAGTCCAAGCTTTGACTGAAGGACTTTCCACAATGAGTACACTCATAAGGCTTCTCTCCAGTATGAATTCTTTGATGTACAATAAGGTTAGAGTTCCACCTGAAAGATTTTCCACATTTGTGACATTTATGGTTTTTCTCCAGTGTGAGTTCGCTGATGCCTAATAAGTTTGGAACTCTGAGTGAAGGATTTCCCACACTGGTTACATTCATAGGGCTTTTCTCCAGTGTGTGTTCTCTGATGAACAACAAGGTCATAGCTCTGGCTGAAAGACTTGCCACACTGAGTACATTCATAGGGCTTTTCTCCAGTGTGTGTTCTCTGGTGTACAACAAGCTTAGAACAGCAGCTGAAAGACTTGCCACACTGACTACATGCATGTGGCCTCTTTCCAGTCTGAACGATGTCACAGTCAGTAAAAGATGAGGCCGCGTGGAAGGTATGATGTTCCTCCCCACACCTAAATGGTGCTTCTCTGCGATCACTTATTTCGGTTTGTATGAGGCAGTCATCACACTCATACTGACATTCTCTAAAATGCATCAGCTTGTGTTCATTCCGAGTCTTGCTCTGATTGATGATGTTTCCATAGTCTGGACAGTTATTGTTGTTCTCTGCTGAGAAAAGTCTATTATGAAATTGCAGGGAGGTACTGTAGCTCAAAGAGTCACTAGTGACAGTATATTCACAACGTTTTTTATTTCTCATTTCAACATTTCCAAGTTTATTCAAATAAATGCTCTGACAGAAGGCTCCAGCACTTTGGTGATTTTCATAAGGCTTCCGATCAGCCCGGTCTTTCTCATGATTCATGAAAACTGAATTCTGTTTCAACTTTTCAACCTTTGAGTCAAGGGTACGGAAATGTGTTCTTGTGAGTAATGTTGGAGGTAGAAGGCTTACACTCAGGTAACTTCCCCCAAGGTCATGCTTACAATGGTCCCCTTGAGCAAACACTGTCTCTGTGGTAAGTTCCATTTGACTCCAAGAGTCCTCCTGGTGCTCCCTTAGCTGGTTCTTCCAATCCTGCCTTTCTCCTAATGACACCAACCAGGGGCCCTCCTCCCGTAGGCAGTGTTTCATTTCTATGTGGTGGAGTGGTTCTTCCACAGCAAAATCTTCTTTGGAAGCTGACTCTTTCTTTTCAAATATATTCTTCCAATCTGAAAGAGATAAAAAATACCTGAATTACTGGAGATGCATTAGAGGGGGAGGATGGGATGGAGGAGACCACCAAGTATGAGAGGTGTCTCTGGGTTTGTTACAATCCATGGACTGTAATTTCATGCAGGATGTAAAAAAAAGGGATGGATCAGCAAACAGTAGTGGTGATAACATATAAAAAACAAACAAAGATAGTGAAGAGGTAACCCAGGAAGACTGGTCTGCAGAGGGAGAACAGGAATAAAAACAAGCAGGGAGGGTAAAGACTAAAGGAGAGATCCAGAAAAGAACTGGGCCTAAGGGTACACAGCCTTCAGAGCCACAGAAGATACCTACAACATAACTGCCTGCGAAGCCAGTGAATACGGTCGCTGACTTGGGAAAAGGGTCTTTGCATAAATTAAGGAACCTGAGCTAGGGAGAGTATCTGCGTAGGCCCTAAATGTGACCAGAAGTGTCCTATAAGGGGGAAGTAGAGATATGATATACACAGAGGTGATATGAACACGGAACAAAGATTTAGAGATGCTGGCCTTAAAGACTAAAGTGATATGGGCACAAATCAAGGAATGCTGCGGCCAGAAGTTGGTGAGTGAGACAAGGAACAGATTTCTTCCTGGACCCTTCCAAGAGCGCATGACTCTACACCTTGATTTCAGACCAATGGTATTGATTTCAGGTTTCTGGCCTCCAGAGTCATGGGAGAATCAATTCGTGTTGTTTGAAGCCCCCCAACTGGTAATCTGTTACAGCAGCTGCAGAAAATTAATAAAGAGACTAACTGGTACCTCAAACTAGATTATTGACCCAGAATCTTGGTCTCTCTCTCTTTTTTTTTTTTTTAAGATTCTATCTCTTTATTTGACAGACAGAGAGGGAGATCACAAGTAGGTGGAGAGGCAGGCAGAGAGAGAGGGAAGCAGGCTCCCTGGTGAGCAGAGAGCCTGATATGGGGCTCAATCCCAGGACTCTGAGATCATTATCTGAGCCAAAGGCAGAGGCTCAACTCACTGAGCCACCCAGGTGCACCCTCCCCCACCGGCTTTCAAAAAATTATTTATTTATTTATTTGACAGAGAGAGAGAGAGAGAGAAAGTGAGAGAGGGAACACAAGCAGGGGGAGTGGGAGAGGGAGAAGCAGCCTTCCTGCCGAGCAGGAAGCCCATGCGGGGTTTGATCCCAGGACCCTGGGATCATGACCTGAGCTGAAGACAGATGCTTAACCGACTGAGCCACCCAGGCAGCCCTAACTAGCAACTTCTAAAGCTCATTTTCCTCGACAGTAAGCCAGGAATAAAACCCTTAGCTTACAAGGTTTACTTCGATGTACAAATGAACTGCTATGTGAGTCCCACAAGGTGCCTGGCCTGTGGTGCACTGTTAGTACATGGCAGCACTGACATGGCCTCCCCTGTTACTGTCCTGACGGGGACGCCTCCCTCTGTTGAAATACTGGCTCTCTGATGAGTGGTATAGGTTCCCAGCTTGGGACCTTGCCTGGGTCCTCCAAAATTCCCCCTTTACTTGTCACTCTTCCGATTTCAGTCATGTAGCCACCCACATCTAGTACTATCAAGGCCTCTGATCAAGTCCCCATGCTTCACTCTCCATGAGTGCTAAGGAGACAAGTCTCCTCCATTTGGCAAAGTATTAACTACACTCTGTGGCCCTCCTTTGACTTCCGGGGGGCATTTCCCTCTTGGATGAAGTCCTTCTCTAAGCCTAACACCCTCTATAACCAACACTATTCTCCTTCCCAAGACTCTGCTGTGTTCCTTTTTGGTGTTGTCTTGGGAACCCTGATGATGAGCACTTTTCCAAATGAAAGAGTGGCCCAATGAAAGGGAGTGAAAGGGTATTTGGAGACTGGAAGAAGGAAAGAAGTCTCGGGGTGGTTAAGATGTGTCCGAGTTGTGCCTGGAAATTGGAAACTGGGTAAAGGAGGTCAGACATTTTACACAGCGTCTCCATCAAGAGTGCAAAATGAGGAAAACAGACTGTGTGGGTCAGCTAGAAAGTAGTATCTGTGATAGATGAGAAGATGCTGTCCACATACTGAATTCAGAATGGCATCATTTGAAGGACCAAGGACAAGTAAAAGCAGGTGACACTTCAGAGGGAAAAGTAACAGAGGCTGTAGGTGAGAGTTACAAGGTAAGAAAGAGCAGGAAAACACAAGATAAACCCAACACCTCTGGCTAGGGGAATGTCCCGATGGTACTGTGAAGGTCCAAAGTGGTGTAAAGGACACACATGATGTTTACAGCTAACTGAAAGCAGCCAGTTAAGAAAGGCCACTTACTGGGGCGGCTGGGTGGCTTAGTGGGTTAAGCCTCTGCCTTCATTTCAGGTCATGGTCTCGGGGTCCTGGGATTGAGCCCCGCATCGGGCTCTCTGCTCAGCAGGGAGCCCGCTTCCTTCTCTCTCTCTGCCTGCTGCTCTGCCTATTTGTGATCTCTCTCTCGGTGTCAAACAAATAAATAAAATCTTTAAAAAAAAAAAAAAAGAAAGGCCACTTACTGCATGATTCCAACTACAGGACATTCTGGAAAAGGTAAAACCATAAAGAGTAAAATAACCAGTGGTTTCCAGGAGCTAGGGTGGAGGGAGGGAAAAACAGGTGGAGCACAGAGAATACCTAGGGCAGTGGAACTACTTTGCTTGATACTATAAAGATGGAGATATGACATTATACATTTACTCAAACCCGCAGAATGTCCAACACCAAGAGTGAACCTAAGTAAACTGATCTCTACTGGTAATGTGTGAATACAGCTGCACCCAGCTGTACCTGTGGTACAAATGTAACACAGAATATAGGATATTAATAATAGAGGAAACTGTGTGTGTGTGTGGTAAGGAAGGGTGATAAAATGGGAACTCTGTACTTTCTGCTCAACTTTCGGTAAACATAAAACTCTAATAAATAAAACCTATTAATTAAAACAAAACAAAAACAAATATCAGAAGCAGCCCAATTAGTTGGGGTAATGAACATGTTCTAAAATTGATTATAGTGATAGACGCAGATGCTGTGAATATACTACAATCCTTTGCATACTTCAAATGAATGAATCATATGGGATATGAATTATATCTTGATACCACTATTAAAGAAAAAAAGGAGTTCCAATCAGGCTTAGACACTGGGACATATAAGGAGGTGGACCGATGGGATGAGGAGAGGTGGGAAAACAAGTCCAGGAACTGATTTAGTAGGAATCCTTCTGGAAGGAATAGGTTGTTGCCATTTCCTAGGATGCAGAAGTTCTCACCACACCTCTGGATCATCTAGAAGTTGTAAGAATGTCCAACATGAGGAGGGATGGACACCCAACTATAGGGTAAAGACAAGGCATGACGGAGCGATCCATCTGCCCTGAGTGGAAGTGAGGGTGGGGGACTCAAGGAAAAGAGGAGGCACAAGCACCTGAGAATAGATGAAGGTGCTGAGAGGTGAAGATCAAAGGGAAGATGGGAACAGAAATGAACCCACACATGAGAAATGTTGGGACAAGAAAGACATGTGTTTTTCATGGATTGGGGACAGAGGGACAGCCCTACATGGATCAGAATGTGGCTGCCTTGGATGCAAGGAAGCAGCAGAGAACACCCAAGAAAGCTCCCTGCACCTCCTTCCCTCCTTGGACCCAGGCTCCTGTGGAGAGCAACTTCGCCATGTTAACTCACCAGGTAGGTCACTGGCCTGCTCTCACCTTGGGGAGGTCCCTGTTCTGCCCTCCATGGGTCTGTCCTTGCTCCAGCCAGCTGATCACATCCGGTTTGGAAAGCAGAAACCCTGGTCAATGAGGGGAAAAATACAGGACTTTGTGCTCTGCTTAAATAGTAGGAGAACCATGTCCTCTGGCCCAGCCCTCAGTCCCTGGGGTCAGAGGTGAAAGTATTAGGAGGGCCCTGCACATCCCAAGGAAGCTCCCAGCAAAACTCCTGGCTCATTATAGACAGAATGAGTGGCAATATCCAGGATCTGTATCTCAAAGGAATCCATTTCTGGAATGCTCAGGTTCAACCCAGGCACACCTGTAAGAAGAGCCAGATCTTTGAGTCCCTGAAGCAGAAAACTGCTGTGATGGGCAGAGCTCGCCTTACCCAGAGAGACCAGGTGGCTGCAGGTCTCCAGAGTCACGGTGCGGTATAGTCTCCTCTGGGCCAGATCCAATCGTCCCCACTCCTCCTGTGTGAAGGTCACAGCCACGTCTTTGAAGCTCACAGGTGGCTGAAATATCACCCATGTTACCATGGGGCTCTGCCTCCCCAGTGTGGAGGTTGGGTCAGGGGGATGAGGCAGCACTGGGAAGGAGGGGACATGCGTTTAAGATGATATCTATGGGGGCACCTGGGTGGCTCAGTGGGTTAAAGCCTCTGCTTTCGGCTCAGGTCATGATCCCAGGGTCCTGGGATCGAGCCCCACATCAGGCTCTCTGCTCCGCGGAGGGCCTGCTTCCTCCTCTCTCTCTCTGCCTGCCTCTCTTGCCTACTTGTAATCTCTGTCTGTCAAATAAATAAATAAAATCGTAAAAAATAAATTAATAATAAAAAAAAAGTCCAAGGCTCTGAGGTCCTCTGTGGCAACCAAGCCAGGTTTCCAGATGTGGAATGGGCCAGCCTGCCCAGATCTGAGCCTAGGGATGGACCTGGGCTATCCCAGGCTCAAGGAAAATGCCCCGCTACATGCGGGTATATCTGAACGGTGACCCCATAGATACACACCCATCCCTCAACACCCAAATAAAGGACGGGCCAGTTTTTCCTGTCATTTCAAGAGACTAAATAAGGGGAGGTAGGAGCAAAGTGTTAAGACAACTGGACAATTTTAAAATATCCCAATGATGGGGCGTCTGGGTGGCTCAGTGGGTTAAGCCTCTGCCTTTGGCTCAGGTCATGATCTCAGGGTCCTGGGATCCAGCCCTGCATCCAGCCCTGCATCGGGCTCTCTGCTCAGCAGGGAGCCTGCTTCCCCCCTCCCCTGCCTGCCTCTCTGCCTACCTGTGGTCTCTCTCTCTCCCTCATATAAATAAATAAAATCTTTAAAAAAATTTTTTAAATGTAAGAGACACAGCAGGGACAAAAAACAGCACTGATATTTCTATGAATGAGCGGAAAGGAAAGAAAAGTGGTGGTGAATGTAGGGTCTGGTTTCTACAGCACCAGAGCATGAACTATGTTCTAGGATGGGCTTCTCCAGAGCGAAGGCCTTAATCTTAAACCAGAGCCACAGTCCCCTTTCCGCCACTTGCTGACAAATCTGCTGAAGAACCCTTCTACGGATGAGCAAGCTGCTTGCCTGCTACACCACCTCCCGAGGCTGCTACAGTAGCTCGGTACCTTACAACAGCAGAAATGTAGTCTCCTACAGCTCTGGAGGCCACAAGCTTTTCTGCTGCTACCTTTCTCATTTATTGCTTTGATCTCTGTGCTTTGTTCTGAGAAATGCATAAGCTGAGCCTTTAGAACCTCCAGGAGGGCCTTCTTAACTCATTATTTTCTTTTAAAAAGTCACCAACAGGGACGTTTGGGTGGCTCAGTTGGTTGGACGACTGCCTTCGGCTCAGGTCATGATCCCGGAGACCCGGGATCGAGTCCCACATCAGGCTCCCAGCTCCACGGGGAGTCTGCTTCTCCCTCTGACCTTCTCCTCGCTCATGCTCTCTTACTGCCTCTCTCTCAAATAAATAAATAAAATCTTAAAAAAAAAAAAAAGTCACCAACAGATAAATGCAAAGGGTCAGAATAGCGAAGGCACAAACAAGAGAACAAATACTCAGGAAGCTGCCCTGCCTCACCAGAAGGGAAGATGGAAATGTGGTGCCAAGAGCTACCTAGAAGGGAATTGTTACAAATACAAAGCAGCCTGGCAATGTCCAACAGCAACAGCAGTCTGAATTATCAAGAGCACGAGTGCAGAAATCCCACCATCAAAAGACGGAACAAGTTCTAAGTATGAAGATGATGATAAAAGGATAGTAAAAAAAAAAAAAAAAAAAGGATGTGGCATAAACTTTAGTACAAGATCACTAAGAGAATGACATTTTTTAGGGATAAAAGGCCGTAGGAAGATATAATAATCTTGACTATTCATTTGCCCAACAGATACTATAGCAAAAACATAAAGCAAAAACTTGGTAACCTCAAAGAAATATGAGAAAAACCACACGGGAAATGTCCACCTACATTTAGAATGTGACTGATCAAAAAGATAGATAAGAATATAAAATAAAATTTATATAAATTTAAGTTATCTAAAATATAATGTCAAGCTGAATTGTACGTACAGCCCTGCCCACCCCACTGTCCCCTTTTTTCTTTTTCTAAGATCTTATCTATTTATTTGACAGACAGAGAGAGAGATAGCAAGAGAGGGAACACAAGCAGGGGGAGTGGAAGAGGGAGAAGCAGGCTTCCCACTGAGCAGGGAGCGTGATGTGGGACTCGATCCCAGGGCCCTGGGATCATGACCTGAACCTAAGGAAGATGCTTAACAACTGAGCCACCCAAGGACACCTCCTCCCCCCTCCTTCTTAGCATCCTCCATCAAGGACCCACCTCTCAGCCTCTCTTACCTAGGAGTTCTGCGCAATCTGCCTCGGACTACTGGCCACCCTCTCTGCCTGCCCCTGATGGTTTTTGAGTCCTAGCTGGTATGAAACCGTCTCTATTGCCCCCACAGCTACTGGTCCATTCTCTCACTCACCCTTCCTGCCCGTCTCACTATTATCTGATCTGTGCAGATAAAACTGCCTCTTAATTCACTCCAATCAATGACCCTAGACTCCACCACCTTCCTGGTACACACACCTCTCTAAGCCCACACCCTCCCAAATGGCTCTCTTCAACTTCTCAGGGGAGAGATTTTCCTTCTGATCAAGTAAACTCCTGCATCCCAGTGCCCAGCCCTCCCTTCCAGTTACTTCCATGCTCCTGTTCCTCACAGGTAGGTCCTCAGAGTAGCCAGCACTCCAGTCTCCCCCTCTTCATCCTGTCCATCCTCTCTCTGTCCTCTCACTCCTCAACACACACACTACAAATGTACCCCACACCCAAGAATGCTGACCAAGGTTCTGCATCCATTTATATTGTTCTGGTACCACTGCCCACCCCTGGGCAGTCTCCTACTACCCACGACCACTTACACCCTCCCATCCTCTCCTTCCTTGCCTGGAGGCATCTGAGGGCAAGGGCTGGGAATGCCACTCTGCAGTCAGATTGCCTGCTTTCGCAGACCCAGCTCCACCACTTGCCTCTGTATTCCTAGCTCCTAAGCAGACCCCCTTACCCTCTCTAGGCCTCAGATTCTTCCTCTGTAGACATGTGGGAGAACAGCAGGCCTGGTGTCATGATGCTGTGAGGATTAATGAGTTGCATTTATAGAGCTTAATGTCATGCAGACACACAGGACACGGTAGATCTAGTCACATAGAAAATTCCCTTTCCATTCCTCATGCTGGACCTGAGAGGGGGCTGGTGTGGCAGGTTCTCTTGGGCTGCAGGTCTAGGGCAGTTCGCTCTTTCCCTGCCTGTCCGGTGTGGTGTCCAAGTGTTGCCCCGGCTTCGTGTTCAGCCCAGACCTCCCTGCCACTGCTGCTTCCTCCTCTATTTCCAGCCCTACATCCTACACATTCCTCAACTCAACACCTCTGAGTGACCAGGAATTCTCTTCGTGGCCTCCACCCTGGTTCCGCACTAGAAATGGAAACTCAGCGGTCTCCTCAGCTATTCCCCCTTCGCATTCTCTCCTGCGCCGAGTTATTTCTACAGCCAGATGCTCCTACTCCGAGGCTCTCTGACATCCACTTCCAAGCCCTCACGCACAGGGAGTTTCACGTCCCGTCTCTTTACACCTCCAGGCTCCGGCAGCCCCTAACACGGGGTGTGAACAGACACAGCCAATGCAGGCGCCCCAACACCACAGACCCAGAGGCTGCTGCTGCTCTTCCTGGACTGCCTCTAATTCTTTGTTCACTGGGAAAACATGCACTTTGTCCTCAAGCTGAGTTCAAGATCACGTACCCGTGGAAGAAAACGTGTCCAAGCTCTGGGGGGTGGGGGTGGGGGGCGGCGGCCTCCGGGGGAAAGCAAGCCTCGCTCGCCCGGGACACTCTGGGCTACCACCTGCGGCACCGAGCGCCTCCGCGGTAGGTGGCCTTGACGAACCCAGGGAGGGAAAAAGACGCGTCTGGGTGGGCAGGCCCCAGATGCCCACCCGCCGGCCCGAAACCCGCAACAGCCGGCCTCGTCTGCAGCGGGAGAGCTTCTGTCCCGGAGCAGCAGAACCTCAAACACGATCACACTCAGCCGCGCTCTGCTGCAGGAGGGGCCCTCGCGAGACCAGCTTCCTCCCGCTTTCTGCAGCCGGAGGGACTCGCATCGGACAGACCCCTGCGCAGCCCCTCAGGAGAAGGGCTCTCCACCCGCCCCGCTCCCTACCCCCGCCCCGCCCAAGACGCGGCGGTCCGGCCCGGCCCCGCCCTCCATCCCGCCCCGTCCAGCCCACAGCCCAGCCTCCGCGCCGGTCCGGGATTTCAGGCTACCCTGAGTTCGCGGGGCAATGGCGGTGCTTCCGGTGGACGGCGGAAGTGCGCGCGCTCGGCGCAAGCAACTGCAAGTCCCAGAAGGCAGCGCGGCGGGGGCTGTTGCTCCCTGCCTGCGGCGGCGGAGTCGAGTCTGGGCCCTGGAGGCGGCCTGAGAGAGACACGAAAGCTACCTTTCCCCTTCTACAGCGGCTCGTGTTATGGTTTCGACACTTGTTTCCCTTGGGCCGTGTTCCGCGGCGTGCCTCTGCCCGTAGCCCGGGCTCACGGACGCGACGCATTCTCTGAGGCCGGCGACGAGGCCGCGACGCCACAGTGGCGGACGTTGCACCGATGCCTGGGCTGGCTTCCGACCGGCGCTCGGCCGCACCCTTTCCTCGCCGGCCGACCCGCCGCGGAAGTGAACGAGGACGCCTTGAAGGGGGCCGGGAACGGCTGCCCACCCGGAACCCGCTAAAGCGAGGCAGTCCGCCCGCGGCCTGTGCTGTCCGCGGAGCCTCCGAGGCAGGCGGGGGGGCGGCCTCGCTGCGCCCCGACGGTCGAGTGTGGAAGCCGGGGGCCGGCTAACTCTAAGCGGGCCTCCCAGGGTTAGGATTGCGTAGGGGAGCATATTTGGCTTTCTGCGGTCGCCCTGAGAGGGACGGGGCAAAAAGTAGGGAAGCTGGCAGTTCGTGAGCAAGTCCTGACTGGGCCCTGCGGCCGCAGAGGGTGCGGGTCCGTCGGTGGCTCACCGCGTCGTGGGGTCGAGTCAGACCCGCCCCCGGCTGACCGGCCGCAGCTCTCACTTACCTTCCCCGGCCGGGCGACCGGCGGCCGCGACGCTGGCTCTGCTCGAACCTCGTCAGCTCCTGCATTGGTACTTCCTCGTGTCTGGGGTGCTCCTGTGACCAGCCTTCCTTGCTTGGACTCTTCCTGAGGCTGACCCAGCGGCCATCATCTTCTCACGTGACTACTTCATGCTCGTGAACACGACCCTGCAATTTGTAGATTCTTCCAGGAAGTCTGGCATCTAGCCTCCAAAGGGAGACTCTTGGTGCGGTGGGCTCGAGCCTCTTGCTTACTGAATTAGGCAAGGGCATTCTGGCCAAGGAGAAGTGACACGGCTGCCGGGGGCTTCTGGGGAAGTTCCTCTTTCAAAAATGGACGTAAGACACTAGTGTGTCGCCTTTCATTGTCTCTGGGCAGTGTTGTCTGTGTGTAGGACAGTACGGCCATGCCAGCACCTTCAGGAAGCCAGCCCAAGAGGCAAACAAAGTCGACATGCTGAGAATGGCAGAGCAGAAAGATGGAAAAAACCAGAGTCAGTAATGGCATCCTCCTTGCGTGACCCTGTTTTTATTATGGAAAACGTCAAACGTAAAAAAGTGAATAGTGTGATGAAAACCCATGCTTCCCTCCATGCATTTATCCAGCTTCATTTACTGTCCTCATTCAGCTTTTTATCAAGATTTTATTTATTTATTTATTTTTAAAATTTTATTTATTTATTTGTCAGAGAGAGAGAGAGCATAGGCAGAGTGGCAGGCAGAGGAAGGGGGAGAAGCAGGCTCCCTGCCGAGCAAGGAACCCGATCCCAAGACGCTCAGATCATGACCTGAGCCGAAGGCAGCCGCTTAACCAACTGAGCCACCCAGGCGTCCCAAGATTTTATTTATTTATTTGTCAGAGAGACAGAGAGAGAGCGTGAGCACAGGCAGACAGAGTGGCAGGCAGAGGGAGAAGCAGGCTCCCTGCCGAGCAAGGAGCCCGATGTGGGACTTGATCCCAGGACGCTGGGATCATGACCTGAGCCGAAGGCAGCCGCTTAACCAACTGAGCCACCCAGGCGTCCCCTCATTCAGCTTTTTAAACCTAATCTTATCACCACTTGATCCCAGCCACCGCTGCATTTTTTTAAAAATATATTTATTTGACGGAGGGATTATAATTAGGCAGAGAGGCAGACAGGGGGAAAGCAGGCTCCCCGCTGGGCAGGGAGCCCAATATGGGGCTCGATCCCAAGACCCTGAGATCATGACCTGAGCCAAAGGCAGAGGCTTAACCCACTGAGCCACCCAGGTGCCCTCACCGCTGCATTGTTTTGAGGCAAACCCCATATTGTTTCACTCATAAATAAGATTCTATCTATAAAAAATGATTTTTAACTTTTTTAAAAAAAGATTCATTTGAGAGAGAAGAATACAAGCAGGGGGAGAGGCAGAGAAAGAAGGATAAGCAGATGCCTCACTGAGCTGGGAGCCTGATGTGGGGGCTTGATCCCAGGACCTAGAAATGATGACCTGACCTAAGGCAGATGCTTAACCATCTGAGCCACCCAGGAGCCCAAGAATGATTTTTGGCAGAATACGAAAATCCATACAGAAAATAAATAGTGGTTGCCTAGCACTGGGGAAGTTTGAGTGAAAACATGAGGGACTGGTACATGGATATCAGTTTCTTTTGGGGGTGATGAAAATTTTATACAAAGTTGATTGTAGTGATGGTAAAACATTTTAAAAACTATTGAGTTGTACAGTTTAAGTGGGTATGTGTGAATTATGTCTCACTAAGGCTACTTAAAAATCAGTACATAATGGGGCGCCTGGGTGGCTCAGTGGGTTAAAGCCTCTGCCTTTGGCTCAGGTCATGATCCCAGGGTCCTGGGATTGAGCCCCGCATCGGGCTCTCTGCTTGGCAGGGAGCCTGCTTCCTCCTCTCTCTGTCTCTGGCTGCCTCTCTGCCTAGTTGTCTGTCAAATAAATAAATAAAATTTTTAAAGATTTTACTTATTTATTTGAGAGAGAGAGAGAGCATGAGAGGAGAGAGGTCAGCGGGAGAAGCAGACTCCCTGTCGCCGAGCAGGGAGCCCGATGCAGGGCTGGGTCCCAGGACTCTGGGATCATGACCTGAGCCGAAGGCAGTTGCCCAACCAACTGAGCCACCCAGGCGTCCCTAAATAAATAAATCTTTTAAAAAACCCTGATTTATATTAATACAGAACACTTTCATGGCTCCAAAGAAAAAACTACAAAAACAACTTACACTCAGAAGCCTAGAGTATGCCTGTTCGTCCATCTATTCCTGCTCTCCTCCACTGGTAACCATTTATATAAGTTTTGGATTATCCTTCCATTTTATTTTTCTTCCCCATTCCTGCTCCCCACTCCTTCCATATGCAAATAACATTTTGCTTGTGTAGTACATCCCCTTCCTTAGGTAAAGGTCCTATGCCACGCGTAGTCCTGTGATGTGATTTGTTGTTCCCATCTAACCAACTGGCTGGGGAGACCATTGTCTGACAGTCGCCCTTGGCACTGTTGAGTGGCAGGATGGCAGTTCCTTCCATCAGTCCTGTATTGATGACATATAAGCTGTGTCCAGCTTTTTGCTACTAAAAACAGTGCTGCGTGGGGCGACTGCTTGGCTCAGTTGGTTAAGCCAGACTCCTAGTTTTGGCTCACATCATGATTGAGCTCTGTGCTCAGGGAGGAGTCTGCTTGAGATTCTCTTCCCCTCCCTCTGACCGCCCCCCCCCTTTCTCTTTCTAAAATACAATAAATAGATCTTTAAAAAAAATAAGTGCTGCAGTGGATACTCCCGTGTCTGGGTCATTTTGTATTTCTGCAACCATATATTTGGAATAGAGTAGAAGTGGAGTTGGTTGGTCAAAGGTAAATGTATATGCAATTTTGCCCAATTTCTCTCCTTTGGGGTTTTGCCTTTTTGCATCCCACAAACAATGTATGGAAGTGCATACAGTCTCATCAGCTGGATGTGGCATCAAACTTTTGACTCTTTGCAAATCTGATACGTAAGAAGCAGAATTTCATCTTCTAATATGTTTAAGAGCGATTTAATTTCTTATTCATATTTTGCCCATTTTTCTGTAGGGTCGTTAGTCTTTTACTCTTAGCTTTAGAAGCTCTTGATTGGCAATATTTTTTTTTAAGATTTTTATTTATTTATTTGCCAGAGAGAGAGAGAGAGAGAGAGAGAGCGAGCACAGGCAGACAGAGTGGCAGGCAGAGGCAGAGGGAGAAGCAGGCTCCCTGCCGAGCAAGGAGCCCGATGTGGGACTTGATCCCAGGACGCTGGGATCATGACCTGAGCCGAAGGCAGCCGCTCAACCAACTGAGCCACCCAGGCGTCCCTGATTGGCAATATTTTAAATGGTTTAAGTTACAAATTGAAGTTTTTCAGTTTATAATCTTTTCTTTATGTTGCTAATAGTGTTGTGGGGTTTTATTTTCCATGTAAAAGTTTATTTCCTTTATTAACTCTGGATTTTGATTCACAGACAAGAAATACTCTCAAGTTGGGCACCTGGGTGGCTCAGTGGGTTAAAGCCTCTGCCTTCGGCTCAGGTCATGATCCCAGAGTCCCGCATTGGGCTCTCTGCTCAGCAGGGATCGAGGCCCGCATCTGGCTCTCTGCTCAGCAGGGAGCCTGCTTCCTCCTCTCTCCCTGCCTGCCTCTCTGCCTACTTGTGATCTCTGTCTGTCAAATAAATAAATAAATAAATAATCTTAAAAAAAAAAAAGAAAGAAATATTCTCAAGTTATGGGGGAAATTTACCCATGTATCTTCTAGTACTTGTGTAGTACTAGATAAATAGTTAGTACTTAAACCTAGTGTATGGTGTAAGGAATGACTTTCATTTTATCTTTTGCTGTATGGCTCCACAGTTATACTAGCTTAATAGTTTACATTTTCCTCACTGTTTTGAGGTACTCCTTTAATCATACACTAAATTTCCACATGCATTTGAGTATTTTTGGGTATTGTGTTGAGTTGATCTATTCATGTGCCTATATTAACAATTTTAAAATTATAGATGCTTTATGTCTTACTATTTAGTGGAGTTCACCCTCTCTCATTGTCCTTTTTCAGGGTGATTCTGGATCTTCTCCCTTTTTTATTATTTTTAGGGCTTTTAATTGGAGGGTTGGAAAAGGAGCTAATAATGATCGTAATAACAATAGTAATAGATTAAGGACCTATTGTCAGCCTGTAAAGCACATGTATGTATTAACTCAGTACTTTTCTCAGCAATCCTGTAAGATAGACACTATTTTAAACTTCCCTGTGGAATAGCTAGTACAACTGAGGCACAGGAGAGGTTAAGTAACTAGCTCGAGGTGGCACAGCTGGTAAGTGGAAAAGCTGAGATTAGAACTGAGACTGTCTCACTCCAGAGCTTGCGTTTTCCCCACTATATGTCAGTTTTAGACCACACTGACTTAGAAATCCTGGATTTCTTCCACTCCTGGTTTGGTATCAGCCATGTCTCCTCTTCTCCTGGAACCTCAATTTCTCATTGCTGCCAGGAGGGGCCCTTAATTGGAGCCCTCAGCGTCAGGGTGTTCAGGCTGAGCACTGGTGCCCCTGTCAGGAGCCACTCCACCTCACACACAGGAGGGGAGATGACAGGCAGAAGCAGCCCAGAGCATCCCACCCTGGGACTGGATGGAGTGCTGCTGATCAGCTCTCCTTTGACCCAGCTGGGCCTCCCAGGTCTGGATGTGTTCCTAGCAATAAGAACAAAACACTCTGCCTGACATTAATTGCCCCATTGGACAGCCCCTCACCCAACTCCAGGGGGCACCACTCCCTTATAGGGCATTGCTCACTCATCATTTTTCTTCCGTTTTGTGAGTTTTTAGCTTCTTTTTTTAAAATCTATTTAACAGAGAGAGAGAGAGAGAGATCACAAGTAGGGAGAGAGGCAGGCAGAGATAGAGGGGGAAGCAGGGAGCCTGATGCAGGGCTCGATCCCAGGACCCTGAGACCATGACCTGAGCTGAAAGCAGAGGCTCAACCCACTGAGCCACCCAGGTGCCCTGAGTTTTTAGCTTCTTAAACCTGCTTTCCTTTCTCTTGATGTTGTGAATGGAATCCCTACCATAGGCTCTTCTCAATGCCGGTAGAAAAACCCCAGTGAGATGAGAGCAGGGATATCCCCTTTGCCACTAAAGCTGCGGAAAGGCTACTCTGTAGAGTAAGAAGACCTGTCAGCCAGCTGGACTTTAGATGTTATCATGCCCTCTTTAAGAAAATGCTAACCTCTAAGTATAGTCTCCCAATTCTGATTATTTTATAACCGTTAGATCCCTGATGATACATTTCTGTTAACATCTTGTTTCCTGTGAGAATGTTAACTTTATCTCCCAGCCTTTATTCCTGGAAAACAGCAGCAGTGGAAGAAACCTCCCCAGCCTTATGTTCCTGGAAACGTCTTGCTACAAAAAACCACCATTCCCCACTTGAATTAGCTAAGACCCCAGATAACACCATTGTTTATCTAGGATAAGGCCAGACACTTTCCCATTCTTTGTCTCATACAAGATTAGCTGAATTATTTGTCCCTGTTGATCAATTGGAACAAACTATTTGTGACCTTGGGATGCCTGTCTGGATCAGTCCATAGAGTGTGAAACTCAAGCTTGGGGTTGTGCGCTAAAGCCCCATGTTGGATGTACAGTTTACTTTTAAAAAGGTAAGAAGTAGGGGTGCCTGGGTGGCTCAGTGGGTTAAAGCCTCTGCTTTCAGCTCAGGTCATGATCTCAGGGTCCTGGGATCGAGCCCCACATTGGGCTCTCTGCTCAGCAGGGAGCCTGCTTCCCCCTCTCTCTCTCTCTCTGCCTGCCTCTCTGCCTACTTGTGATCTCTGTCTGTCAAATAAATAAAGAAAATCTTTAAAAAAAAAAAAAGTACATCGTCCATTCCAAATAAATAAAATCTTTTTAAAAATGTAAGAAGTATGCATTTCTGACCTTAATATGACCAAACATTAGTTAATCTCTCCTCCCCACAAGCCCCTAAACGCTGAGGTACCATCAGCTTGGGCCAGCATCAGAATGCAGAATAATGGCCCCACAACATCCCTCAGGAAAATCAGCTGACAAAAAAGGAAAAGGATAGGGGAAAGAAGGAGGAGGGAGAAGGAGGTGGAGGAGAAGAAGGTGGAGAGGGAGAAGAGAAGACGTTCCTTGATCAACTAACTGTCCAATATTTGTTCTCTTTTTCTAATAACTCTATAAAAAGTAAAACCTTTTTCTGCCTGACCTTTGAGAGGCAGATCTTGTGGTCAGAGCTTCCTCTCTTACAGTAGTTTTTTTTCCAATAAAGTCTTTTAAGTCCTGCTTTTTTTCATTTGACACCTGCAGAGTCTTGGGAGGGTTTTCACTGTTATGCCCCAAAAGACAGTTATTGCCATGTCTTCTTCCCCAGCTCTCCCAACCCCCTCCAGCACTGCACCTGGGATGGGATTCTAGGTTTCTGGTAGACTTAAACAGAGTTTGAGAGTCTGTGTCTCATTTAAGTTAATAACTAAGATGTGCCTGAGAGTGCAGGTGGAGAATGAATCTAGCAGAGAGCTTGTTGCTGAGGATTTGATTTTAGCTAGTAACTGGATCCTATTAGCTTAGCATTGGAGAGAATCCTCTGGTGCTTTCTGGACCTGCTAATCAATGCCACATGGGACAGTAAATGCCTCTTCACATCTTCCAATTTAATCAGTTTGGTTGTCCTTGGTAGCAAACGATATAAACTGATGGTGGCTGATTTGAGGCAGAAAAGGACCCTGTTGGAAAGATTTCAGGCAAGGAAAAGCTGGAAAGGTAGGCATGGAAAAGGGCTGGAATTAAGGGAAGTGGCAGCAGAGACCTTCTAGCCAGGATGCCTTCCTTGACCCTGCTGCCGCAGACGTACTTGCAGATGGAATGTGGTATCTCTGGAACTTTCTGTGATACGCAGAATGATGTACTCCACTCCCCTCCCTACTAAGATATACATTATCATAACCTCTGGAATTTGTAAATATGTTACCTTGTATAGATGGCAAAAGGGCCTTGGCAGATATGATCAACCTCAGATCTTGAGATGGAGAAATCATGTTGGGTTATTCTGGTGGGCTCAGTGCAATCACAGGGTCCTTAAAAATGAAAGTAAGAGGCAGGCGAATGAGAAACAGATGTGACAACAGAAGCTGAGACTGGACTGATACAGTTACTGATGGGTCCACAAGTCAATGGGTGGAGGCAGGCTCTAGAGGCTGGAAAGGCAAAATACCTTTCTCTCCTAGAGCCTCCAGAAGGAATGCGATCCTGCTGACTGCTTCATCTTAGCACAATGAACCTCATTTTAGACTTCTGACCTCCAGAACTGAATGATAACAAATTTGTATTTATTAAAAAGATTTAATTTATTAAAAAAAAGATTTTATTTATTTATTTGACAGAGTGAGCAAGCGAGACAGAGAGCAAGCACAAGCAGGGGGAACGGCAGGCAGGGGAGAAGGAGGCTCCCCACTGAGCAGGGAGCCTGATGTGGGGCTCGATCCCAGGACCCTAGGATCGTGACCTAAGCCGGTGGCAGCTGCTTAACAGACTCAGCCACCCAGGCGCCCCAGCAAATTTGTATTGTTTTAACCCACAAAGGTGGTGGTAAATTTGTAAATATAATTTACAAGTAATTTCAAAAATATCCAACAATTTGTAAACAATATGGGATTTCTGGGCATGGGTCCCAGCACGAGTATTCTTCAAGCACTTCAAGGGATTCCAGTGCGCAATCAGGGTTAAGCACCTCTGCAGAAATCTGGGAGAGCTGGTAAGTCAGAGCTCTGTGTTCCTTTAAATACTAAATGCACACACTAAACAGTTTGATATCCACAATGCTTTGTGAAGTAGTTTTTATTTTCTTCATTCTAAATGCAGAGATACTGAATCTAGAGAGAGCAAAATCAACCAATTAGGAAGTGTTGCTGACAGGATTTGAACTCAGGGCTTTTTGCCTTTGCCACCCTGAGTCTCAACGCCATCATGCTGCTGCTCCTCCTGTCAACCTGAGAGACTTTTTTTTTTTTTAAGATTTTATTTATTTGACAGAGAGAGACAGTGAGAGAGGGAACACAAGCAGGGGAAGCTGGAGAAGGAGAAGCAGGCTTCCCACCAAGCAGGGAGCCCGATGTGGGACTCGATCCCAGGACTCTGGGATCATGACATGAGCCGAAAGCAGAGGCTTAACGACTGAGCCACCCAGGCGCCCTGAGAGACTATTTTTTTAGAGCGGTTTGTTATTGCTTGAGGAGTGGTTTTGGTTTCCACCATGGGATGCTATGCCCCTTGGGTCTTTTGCCTGAGTTAAGAGATAAGCTGGAAAGAAGAGCTAAAGGGAAAATGTGGGACAGAGGTTGATATGTACAAGCAGGTAAGGAGTAAAGGTCAGATCTTGGGGCCGGGGGGTGGTCTAGCAGGTGACAGTTTCACAAACTTCCTTGGACCCTTGGGTACCTGAATATTCACAGATCTCAGTCATGTCTTGATTCCAACCCCTCCCAACTCCCCCTCTTCCCAACATAAAAATGAAGGAGGAATGGGGCCCCTGGGTGGCTCATATGGTTAAGCATCTGCCTTCAGGTCAGGTCATGATCCCAGGGTCCTGGGATCGAGCCCTGCATCAGGCTCCCCGCGCGGCGGGGAAACTGCTTCTCCCTCTCCTACCTACTTGTGGTCTTTTCTCGCACTATTTCTATGTTGATCTCTCAAATACATAAATAGAATCTATTTTTAAAAAAAAGAGAGAGAGAGAAAGAAAGAAAGAGGACTTCAGGTCCCTCTGTTTTGACCTCCGATTTTCTAGTTGGGTTCTTTACAGCTTGTCTCTTGATCCTAAGCCAGCAAGACCCCACCTGTGATTGACTCTGAGACAGTGATTGATTTGACCCTCAGTGTTTACCTTCACATACCCACCCACCTTTGCCCCACATTTTCCTTTTATAAATATGGAAGCATTTTCAGCACTTTGGAAATAGTCTTTGAGATATTAGTCCACTGTCTTCCTGGGGTTGGCCTCAATGAAATAAATTTCTTTCCTGTTTCACCACCACTTGTCTCTCTGCCTTTGGATTTTGTTGGCATTGAGTGGCTAAACCTATTCTGTTAGGACCACCCAGGTGTCTGGGCTACAAAAGCACTTCAAATTTCATGCTAGGATGGTTCTTTAGGACATAGCTGTTATCTTCTCAGTCTTCTGGATTCTTGAATAAAGTCGCTTTCCTTACCCTAACATCTTGCCTCTCTACTTACTGACTTGGAATTGGTTACTTTACCATTTTCCCTCCAGAGCTGGATGTGTTATCTTAGGGCCTGACCCTTTCATCCCCAAGAACAACTTATTTTAACTTGGGCATTCTTCCCCAATCTTTCTACTCAGAAAGACTTGAGATGGAAGGACAATGGAACCTTAGTCTTGTACCATGGCCCTGTCACAGGTAGATAAAGTAATGAAGATAATGGAAATCATATTAAAAATAACAACAACTCTGTGGGGCACCTGGGTGGCTCAGTTGGTTAAGCAGCTGCCTTTGGCTCAGGTCATGATCCCAATGTCCTGGGATCAAGCCCCACGTTGAGTTCCCTGCTCAGGAGAGGGTCTGTTTCTCCCTCCCCCTGCTCTTATGCTCTTGCTTACTCTCTCTCCCTCTCAAATAAATAAAATATTTTTTTAAAATCCTGTATAACATCAAATGGCTACTTTTTAAATTTTGCTCCAGTATTACACTAGATTTATCCCATTCTGTGCACCCACTCCCTGGCCCTGGGGTAAAGCTGTAACTGGGGCACAGAGACTACAATATGAGTTCTTTGATGTTCAGTAAAGTGGGAATTCTAGTTGAGTTTTCACATTTGTGACACTCATGAGATTGCTCTCCAGTGTGATTTCTCTATGCCTAATAAGTAAAGAACTCCAGTGGAAAGATTTTCTGCACTGAGGGCACACATGCCGTTTCTCTCCAGTATGAATTCTCTGAAGACTAACAAAGTGAGAACTCCGACTGAAGTATTTCCCACACAGATTACATCCATAAGGCTTCTCTTCAGTGTGAGTTCTCTGCTGTGAAATAAACCAGAGCTCTGAAAAAGATTTCCTATATTGACTACACTCATAAGGCTTTTCTCTGTGATGCTTTCTTTGATAAATATTGAAATCAAGGATGTGGGGGTACCTGGGTGGCTCAATGGGTTAAAGCCTCTGCCTTCAGCTCAGGTCATGATCTCAGGGTCCTGGGATCCGGCCCAGCATTGGGCCCTCTGCTCGGCGGGGAGCCTGCTTCCCTCTCTCTCTCTGCCTGCCCTTCTGCCTACTTGTGATCTCTGTCAAATCAATCAATCAATCAATCAATCAATCAATCTTTTTTAAACAAAGCAAGGATGTGACTGAAAGATCTCCCAAACTAATTACAACAGAATAATTTCTCTTCAGTGTGAGTTTTCTGATGCCTAATTAGTTGAGATGTCCTACCAAAAGCTCTACCACATTCATGACATTCATGGGGTCCCTCTCCAGTATGCATTATAGAATGTCTTAGACGTAGGGAAGGTCAGCTGAAAGGCATCCCATTTTGATTATTCATGGTTTTTCTTGGGGATGAGTTCTTTAGACTGTTGAATAAACTTCATTGATAAATTTCTGAAATGAAGCATTCTTGTATTATTGAAATAAATTGTCATAATGCCGTTCTTTAGATACACTGCTGAGTTTGATTAAATTCTTCTTTTAGGGCGCCTGAGTGGCTCAGTGGGTTAAAGCCTCTGCCTTCAGCTTGGGTCATGATCCCAGGGTCCTGGGATAGAGCCTCGCATGGGGCTCTCTGCTCCTCCTCTCTCTCTGCCTGCCTGCTTCCTCCTCTCTCTCTGCCTACTTGTGATCTCTGTCTGTAAAATAAATAAAATCTTAATAAATTCTTCTTTTATCTCTTTTTAAAATACTTTATTTCCAAATAATGTATTTATATTCATAGATGAGTCTGGGTGATAACTTTCTTTTTTATACCATCCTTATCAGATGTGTATATTATGTTTTCTTCATTTAATATTTTGTGAAGTGCTCTCCATTTTGTTTTGATGTGGAATTATTTAACAATTTGGAATAGTTTATTCCTTAATGTTAGATGTAAAGTCAGCTGTATAGTGTCCTGGCCTTTGTGTCCATGTCACTTCCATGACAATTATTTCTGCTTCTTGGGTCACTTTTGGTTATTTGTATTAGGAAAATATCCATATAGTTCTGTGTAAGGTCTTATAATTCCTTTAATCTTTTCTCTACCTGGGTTTCCTTTCTTCTCATTTATACTACTTTTGTTTTCTCAGTCAGGCTTGTGAGGGGTTTGTCTATCATCTTAACCTTTCCTTTCCCTTTGTTTTTCATTAACTTTGGCTTTAATCTCAATGAACTTGAATAATTTGGTTAATTGTATTGAAAAAACTTTATTATACTGTTTTCCCAATTCCTTAAAGCAAAATATTAATTCCTTTCTTTTTGATAATCTACTTTAATAATACAATCAAGGCCCCAATTTTTCCGGTTACACAGCTTAGCTGTGCACCATTTAGTTTGTTGTGTTTTCATTTTATTTTTTTTAAAGATTTATTGATTTATTTGAGAGAGAGAGAGAGACAGTATGCACATGCATGTGCAAGCGTCAGGGAAAAGGGCAAGGGGAGAGGAAGAGAGAGAATCTCAAGAATGCTGTATGCTGAACACGGAGCCTGACTTGGGGCTTAATCCCACGACCCCGAGATCATGACCTCAGCCAAAATCAAGAGTGAGATGCCCAATTGATTAAGTCGCTCAGGCACTCCATGTTTTCTTTTTTAAGGTAGTTAATAATCTTATTTTCTCTTTGGTTTAAGGATTAGTTTGAAGTTATTTCTTAATGCGCAGGAAATTAAAATCTTTTTTATAATCTTTTTATTATACTTTTTTTAAAGATTTTATTTATTTATTTGAAAGACAGAGATCACAAGTAGGCAGAGAGGCAGGCAGAGAGAGAGGAGGAAGCAGGCTCCCTGCTGAGCAGAGAGCAGGATGCGGGGCTCGATCCCAGGACCCTGAGATCATGACCTCAGCCGAAGGCAGAGGCTTTAACCCACTGAGCCACCCAGGGGCCCCTTTATTATACTTTTTATTATGTACTTATACTTGTATTAATTTATGATCAGATAGTCACCTATAAAAATTTATACTTTAATATTTGTTAAAGTTGTTTTGTGATTAAGCACACATCTATTCTTGAGATCATAGGGTACAAAAATCCTATATACACACCTATTAAATTGAACTCCTTAATTTTATTCACTTTTTCATTATGTTTATTTCATACACTAGAAATGTCTGATTCTGAAGGCACTATATTAAATTCCTTCTCCACAATTGCCTTTTCTTTTTTTCTTTTTGTTTAAGATTTTATTTATTTATTTGTCAGAGAGAATGAGCACAGGCAGAGGCAGAGGGAGAAGCAGGCTCCCCGCCGAGCAAGGAGCCCGATGCGGGACTCGATCCCAGGACACTGGGACCATGACCTGAGCCGAAGGCAGCCGCTTAACCAACTGAGCCACCCAGGCATCCCTGCCTTTTCTTTTCTTTGCTCTAATCAAATTCTCCTTGTATTCCAATTTTATTTTTCTTCCTTTTTAAAAAATTTATTTATTTATTTATTTGACAGAGTGACACAGCAAGAGAGGGAATACAAGCAAGGGAGTGGGAGAGGGAGAAGCAGGCTTCCGGCCAAGCAGGAAGCCCAATGTGGGGCTTGATCCCAGGACCCTGTGGTCATGACCTGAGCCAAAGGCAGATACTTAACCAACTGAGCCCCCGAGGTGCCCCTCTTTTGTGATTTTCCATTGGCCATATTTTTCTGAATACAACTAAGTCCCTGGAGGCAGATGGATGATTCTCATGTAGCCTTTGAATTGTTTTTTCCAGGCATTTAAGGACTGCTTGTTGAGCAAGTGACCAAAAGCATGTAGATCTCCCTGTCTGCCACTTCTACTTCTGTCCCTTTGAACAACTGGCTGAGTTTCCTTCTGTTCACCCACAATTCAGGAGGAATACTGCCGACCTGTCCAGGTTATTATGGGCACAAAGAAGACACTAAAACCAAGCAGGGGCTCTGATGGTTGTCCAGACTGTTGGCTGTCATTAAATGCCAGCTCTGAAGAGTAATACTAGAAGAGTAATAATTCTAGTAATACTAGAAGAGTAATAATTCTACCTCATCCACTTCTGCAAGTGCAGCTGCCTCTCCCCCAGACGTTACATTTATACCCTTTTCTAGCAGACAACAGTCCTTGTCCCAAGCTCACAAAAAAGTCTGAGCTTCCCACTCACTCCGACTGTTAGACTTCCTCCCTAACCAATCTCTGCATTTCTGTGAGAACTAAGAGTCATTCCACTCGAACCAAACCACTAGTTCCTTTCAGATTGTCAATCCAGGGCACAGTGTCAACCCATTCCCTCCCGGAGATCCATTGCTTCCCGCTGAGATATACCATCCCTTCGGGTGCAGATCAGCACCCATATGTAGAAACTGGGAAATCACATATTCCCTGTGCTTTAGTTTGCTATCATTGCAGAAACAAAATACCACAAAATTAGTGGTTTGAAAAATACAGATTTGTTATTTTACCATCCTGGAGATCAGAAGTCTATCACTGTGTATCTCCAAGACTGTGTTCATTCTGAAGGCTCTAGGAAATGAGTCCATTTCCTTGCCTTTACCGACCTCTAGAAGCCACTCACATTCCTTGGCTTATGGCCCTGCATCACTCCAACCCCTGCTTTTGTCATCGTATCTTCCTCTCTTACTTGGACACTCCTGTCTCCCTCTTAAACCGACCCTTGTGAGGACACTGGGCCCATGGGGATAATCCAGGATGATCTCCCTGTTTCAAAATCCTAACATCATCGATCACATCTGCAAAGTCCCCCTGGCCTTGTGAAGTACCATTTTCACAGGTTCTGGGGACTAGCAGTGGACATCTGTGGGGCCATCACTCTGCCTCCTGTGACCCCCCAGGAGATTCAGACACACCGAGCCCTAATGACAAACTCGTGAATGTAATGGTGGGTGCCGCTGGTATGAATTATGTGTGGGTGGGAAAAGATGGGAAACCACCACCTTAGTATATTCGAATCCTGCATCAACTCGTCCTACTTTAAGTCAAGTGGGAACTTTCCCATTCACTTCAGAGAGGAATTTCTCTGGCCTTCTAAAGCAGCCAACGGGATTTCAAACTTGGGTCACTTTCAGTAAGTGACCCCAAACCTCAGGGGCCCTGGCTGAGCTTCTAGGCAAGTACTCCCTCATCTGTTCACCCTGAGGATCAGGATGATCTCTCCTCTCCTCATTCACCACCCAACATCATGTAGCCTTGTCCCAGTTCCAGCAGACAACACCGCCTCTCCTTTCCCTGAGGAAAAAGAAAACCCTAGCATCCTTAATGGCCTCATCTCATGGAGGTTACACAGCGTGACTTCTGCCAACGCTATGGATGGAAGCAGTCACAAGCCCAACCAGATTCTAGGACTGGAGAAAAGGCAAAGCATTTGTAGCCATATCTGAAACCAGCACAGAAGTAAAAGCAATTAGCTCACCTCCTTCAGAGACCATCTTCTGGCAACAAATCAGTATATGACATTTCAGGATGAACTGACCTCGAGGATACGGTTATGGCCTTCACCAGTGGACACTGGGCATCACGGTGAGGCTACTCCCAAGGTAAACAGACTTCCCTACATCACCAGGACTTGGAAAAGGAACTGCTGATGGTCTCCATTGAAAACTGCTCTCTCAGGGCGCCTGGAGGGCTCAGTGGGTTGAGGTCTCTGCCTTCGGCTCAGGTCATGGTCCCGGGGTCCTGGGATCGAGCCCCGGATCGGGCTCTCTGCCTGTTTCTCTGCCTACTTGTGATTTCTGTCAAATAAATAAATAAAATCTTTGAAAAAAAGAAAACTGCTCTCTCGGGGAGGGCAGGCAGCAGGCCCTGGTAAATTCTCCAGCCCCCAGATAGTTCAGCTCTCGAAGATGTGAACATATGAATATGTTTAAATGTGATATAGCATCCCTGAGCGCAGTGCCTGATGCATGAAGGGGAATAGGACAGCGGGCATGCCATCACCAGTATCCAGGCACCTGGCCTCCTGGCTCTTTCTGGTTTGTCCCCAGGGTCTGTTCATTCCTGTAGAGAAAGGAGTGAGGTACTCATTCCAGAAGGCATGACTGTGCCTCATCCTTGTCAGCATGGGCTGACACGCTCTCCAGAGGTGTGCCCAGCAGCATTCAGCCAATGTCTGGTGAGCACAAGTTCAGTATCTGACCCAGAATTTTAAACATGTATTGAAATATTATGCACAACTCAAGAGAGCAGAGGTGGACTTGTAGAGCAAGGGGTGGGATGGGCTGCAGGTTACAAGCTGTGTGACCTGGAGAAAGGATTTTATTTATTTTTTTTTTTAAAGATTTTATTTATTTATTTGAGAGAGAGGCAGTGAGAGAGCATGAGCGAGGAGAAGGTCAGAGGGAGAAGCAGACTCCCGTGGAGCTGGGAGCCTGATGCGGGACTCGATCCCAGGTCTCCGGGATTATGACCTGAGCCGAAGGCAGTCGACCAACCAACTGAGCCACCCAGGCGTCCCTGGAGAAAGGATTTTAATCTGTCCTTTCAGGTAAAATGTGAAATGTGGGGATCAAACACATGCCCTAATGCTGCCAGTTTCCTTAACTTGGTGATGAGCATCCAGCCAGGGTAATTCCTTCCCTTGAAGGAGTCCTGTGGGAAAAATGGATGTGTGAAGTGAATGAACATTCCCGGGGAGTTCCCACACTGGCCTGGGGTTTCCTTCCCTCTAGGCCTCCAGTGGTTGTTCAAGGCTCCCATTTCCTGAACCTAACATTCCCTGCACGTTGGATCAGAATGACCCACCCATCTTACCTCATTTGGAATCTTGGGCCAGAGGCACTGTAGCCTTGCACAGAGTCTTCTAGAACTGATCTGACAATCTGTTTTGTTTTCGTGCTGCTTACTTTAAATATGAAATTATTAATGAAAAGATATTTAATAGGTGAGGAAAACACAGATTCTATCACAGAAATATATAGTTTATTTATCCTTTTTCTCTTTTAGGCCTTGTCCATATGGATAAATACTTTACCACAAATATAATATCAGTGCACAGACTTTTTGGTACCTGGCTTCTTAAACGTACATTATAAGCATTTTTGAGTTTTACTGTTATCATTTTTTTTTTTTAAGATTCTATTTATTTATTTGACAGACAGAGATCACAAGTAGGCAGAGAGGCAGGCAAAGAGAGAGGAAGAAGCAGGCTCCCTGCCGAGCAGAGAGCCCGACGTGGGGCTCGATTCCAGAACCCTGGGATCGTGACCTGAGCTGAAGGCAGAGGCTTTAACCCACTGAGCCACCCAGGCGCCCCTACTGTTATCATTTTTAATGACCAAATTGTAACAGCAAATCAAGTGAGTGAAAAATTGAATATTTTCCCAACCTATATTCATTAGCAACAACCACCCACCAGTTTTCTTATTTACTCCTATGCAGGGCGGTCTCCTTGGTTGTCCTTTGCTTTTGAGATCATCGTTCAGTGCTGCTTTCGCGTTCGGTTCAGGCTCGTTTGTGTTATGCTGCAAGGTCAGGCTGAAGAGGCGACGTCTTCACCGGCTCAGCTGGAGGGCTGCGAGGCAGGCTGTTTCTTCTTGCATTTCACCCTACTGTGTGTCTTCTGATGCCCGATGAGGTGCGAGCTCTGGGTGAAGGCCTTTCCGCATTTGTTGCAAGTGTAGGGGCGCTCCCCAGTGTGCGTCCTCTGGTGCCTGATGAGATGGGAGCTCTGGCGGAAGGCTTTGCCGCAGTCCTGACACTGGTAGGGCCTGGCTCCAGTGTGAGTCCGCAGGTGCTGGGAGATGGCCGAGCGGTCATTGAAGGTCCGCCCGCACTCCGGACACTCAAACGGCCTCTCTCCAGTGTGGATTCTCTGATGCTGTGTGAGGGAGGAGCTCTGAACAAATGCCTTCCCACAGTCCTGACACACGTATGGCTTCTCTCCTGTGTGGATTTTTTTATGTACAGAGAAATATCTCGGGTTCCGGAAAGTTTTGCCACATTCGCTGCATCGGCAGACTTGGCTCCCTTTGTGGATTCTTGTGAATGTAATCTGCGGAGCGCTCCGGCTGAAGGCTCTCCCACAACCACTGTTTTCTCTGGCTTTTTCCCCTTTGTGGTCCTTCTGATGAATTTTTACACCTGAACTACGTGTCACCTTCTTAACCCGTGAGCCACGCTTACGCAAGCGTTTTCTAGGGAGACTTTTCTGGAGTGAAATATGGCTTGTGCCAAGGCCAGTGTTCGCCCCCAACGAGGGGCTTTTCTGAGGGAGGGTTTCTTCCCGAGTGGGCCCCACCCCCTTCAGTGCTGCATCTGAGACTTCCTGGGTCTCACCCTGTGAGACATCTCTTGACATAGGGGACCAGGTGTCATCCCTTGAGAATTCTTCCAGTTTCAGGTCATGGGCTGGTTCTTTCTCAGGAATGTCAGACTTCGGAGTTAACTCTTTACTTTCCAGTGTAGTCTCCCACCCTAAAAGAACCCAAAAGGTGTGGATACAGTAGAGAGAAAGTGCTAAATGGGCTAGGAGTATGACATAGCTAAGTATTCAAAAGCTGCCCCCCCCCCCCCAAGAACAGTCATACAGCCTGGGGGGACTCTGAAGAGCATGAAGGAGCAAAGAGAGGAACATGAGCTCGGTGGCTGGGGATGGGGCTGGAACTGGGAACACTCTCCTGGCTCTCCGACTCCTCTTATGCCTTCAAGGTAGGCAGCAAGTCAGTCCTTCACTGGATCTGAGGCTGCGGCTGTCCACACAGTGCCCACCCCTCCAGGTCCACAGGGCCAGCTGAAGGCACGGATGGTGCACGGAACTCTCCGGGGCGTGCCCGGTTCTCCCACTAGGCCCAGAGAAGGCAAGAGCCCCAACCCAGGGCCTCTGGTGCTCCCAGTCCTGGAAGGCTGGAGTGGGCAGCACAGACAGAGCCTTACCCAAAGAGACCAGGTGTCCGAAGGTTTCCAACATCACGTCATGGTACTCAGTCCTCTGCGTCGGGTCCAGCAGCCCCCACTCTTCCTTGCTGAAGTCCACGGCCACATCCAGGAAGGTCACTGGTTCCTGCAATGCCACATTCTGTGTCTGCTCAGCAGTAGGGTCATTGACCGGGACAGAAGGAAGGATGACTGGGGCCTCCCAACAGTCTGCTGAGTGGGGGGTGCCCTTGTTTGCACAGAAATGCTGACTTGGGCCCTAAGAGGCCCAGTAAGTCCCCTCTCACAAAATCAGAGTCGGGGGCCCAGGCTGCAGGCAGAGTCCTTGCTTTGCTAAGAGCTACAGGCGCTATAAGCAAACAGCCTCCACTCTACTCACCCCTGTGTGCAGCTCACCCTTTCCCTGCAACTCCCTACAGAAGGCTGCCCCTGAAACAAGCCCCCTCCCCCCCCCCCCGCCCCGACATGTGGTGGAACTGCCTTTGTGGACTGGGGCTGCTTGAGGGTGTGGTGACCAGAGGCTACACTGAGGTCAGTCCTTCTGGGGAGCTGGCAAGAACTCTAGCAGGAAGAGGCCTCCCCATGGCACTGTGCCTATATGTGGGAGGTCTTTTGCCCATGAGGGGCAGAGTCTGCTTGAGAAGGAATGGGAGAAAGCAGAACCATTAGACCAGGACTAGACAGACATACCCCTCTCTCAACAACAGGAAGCCCCTGGATACAGCGTTTCCTGAAGGCTACTCCAGACCACTTGTTATGTGAGAGCCAATAAATTTACCTTATGCTTGAGCCAGCCGTGCGCCACCTGCATCAGAAAGAGTCCTGACCAATGTCACACACACCATCATTCAGTTGAACTCTCTGAGCCTCAGTAGTTAGCAAAACAGGGACAGTGCTGTTTCACCTATGTCCTGGCTCTGGGATATTTTTGAAGCAAATCCCAGTTATTTTTTTCTGTCACAAACACCTAAATATGCATTTCTGAAGGACAAGAGCTCTCTTGTTCTCACCCAGATCCAGATGTGGTCTGCAAGCTCCTGCCTGGGGCTCCTAAGTGTCTATAAATACTTGGCCCCTCCCTCTTGCCTCCAAATTTGTTTACTTCTAGTCACTGTGCCCTTTCTTGGTCCCCATGGTGTCAGCAAGGCAGTCCAGCCCTTCACAATCAGAGACTCTGAAAGGCCTGGCTGGTGGGAAATGAGAGGCGGAAGGGGAGGTCATCTCACAGGGGATGCTTTGACCAGAGAAGGAAGGGGTGGCACTCCCCACTCACCTCGGGTGGCTCCTTTGCTGGCCATGTAGTCACGTGCTCCACTTCCTCTTCCTCAGGAGCTATGGTCTGGAGAGAGCAGGTGGGGTCCTGGGCGGGTAATGCTGGGAGGAGACATCAGCACAGGTGATCAGCCAGGTGTGGAGCTACTTCCAAGACAGGGCAATGACAGCCGTTTCTCTTTCTGGGACCCATGGGGCCAGCACACATCGTATCTTGTTGCTGCTGCTATGAGGGACATCTGTGCCCATCCTTCTCCTCACCAGCCCAGGTCCCCACGCTGGCTCCTCTTCACAGCCCGTGCCCCAATCCCCACACCTGGATCGTTCAGGACGCATCACCCCATATGACTATAGGGCACTGGTGTCCCCACTGCTGAGACCCCTGATCTCACTCCTTCCCTCTCCAGACACTGTTCTGGACCCAGTCCCTCCTCCAAGGCAGCTGCCTCTTCTCTCCATTAGCCTCAGCAGCTGGCCTCACACCTGTCCTCAGAAGCAAAGACCCCATTTCTGGCCTCTAACTCCCAGGACTGGATTTATTCTCATAACACATACCCATCTTGATGAGAATTCTATCAAGTTTCCTCCACCTTAGAAAACAGCTCTAACTGGCCTTACGGCCCCCTTTCAACCACAGCTCTTTCATGCCTGACTCTTCATCTGTCCCCAGCTGGCCCATGGGCTTCTACAATGACTTCACCCCCCCATCAAGGGGAACACTTAAGTGACCCAATCTGGCACACCAGGTTGCTGCTTCCTTCTGGCCACAGTGATTGGATCGTGGATGAATACAGGGCCCACAGGTAGACAATCAGAGCCAAAGAGGCTTTTGTTAACACTTAGGAAAGAGAAATTCTGTGTGGGGAGGTCCCACATGGAGATAGCTTGCCTGTGAGTGAAACTGACAGAGGCCAGGAGAAGAAGTATGACAGAGGAGAGAAGATGAGTCCTGAGGACACTACAGGAGGCCCTGGGTCCAGCCACGTCTGAAGCTAGTAGATCACCCTGGGACTTTTTCAGTAAATCCTCCTCCCTTGGCAGTCACAATTCAGAGTCCCAACTAACTTGCTGATCACAAATGCAGGATTTTTAGAATTATCTGCAAGCCCTCTCTACACCATCCTCTATGATATAAATTGACTTCATCCCAAGGTGGGAAATATACGACAGACTCGCTTTCATCTCGTGAGCTCTACAACTATCTCCTTGGCATCTCTATCAGTTTCCTGTTGCTGCTGTAACAAATGGCCACAACAGTGGCTAAAAATAGTATGAATTTGCTTTCTTGTGATTACAGAGATCAGAAGTCTGACACCAGCCTCACTGGGCTAAAATCAAGGTGTTGGCAGGGCTACCTTCCTTTTGGAAGCTCTGAGGGAAAATATATTCCTCACCTTTCCAGTTTCTGGAGGCCACCGAAAATACTTGGCTTCTGGCCCTTTCTCGTGTCACCCCGCTTCGGGGGTCGTATGTCTTCTCCACCCTTAATGTTCACGACTGCCTCTCTGTAGGTACCCTTGTGACAGGATTTGGGTCCACCTAAGTAATCCAGGATAGTCTCCCCCGTCTCTAGACCCCCGGTTTAATCAACGGCATCTGAAAAATCACTCTCAGCGTGTGGGGTTATATATTCAGGTGAGCAAGGAATCAGCGTCCGTGTTCCATGGAACTAAGCCGGACAGAAATCAAGTTTCATGCCATCTCACACCCAAATGCACCCTACACATGTACTCCCATCTCCACTCCCCACCACGGTCACTCCTGCCCTAGCCACCACACCGTGTGGAGGGCACAGTGATAGCTCTGGGTGGCCAATCTGCTTCTCATTTTGACCTTCTCTGTCCACCATCCAGAGCAAGCTGCCACCTGGTAGGTCTTTAAAACGCAGTCAGACCATGCCACATGTCTCTAGGGAGAGCTCACGGATTGGTTCCCACTGCTTTAGAGTGACACTTCTCATTGCTTTAGGACAACATAAAAATCTCTTCAAGGGGCCTGCCAGCCCTGCCCCTGCTCCCTTCTACTAAAGACCTACCCAATTTCTCTCTAATTTTGGACTATACTGTTACTGCTCCCATTTTGGCCCTTCACAGGTGATGCTCCCCTGCTTGGCACATCCTGCCCACTTCTTTTTTCCTTTTTTTTTCTTAAAGATTTATTTATTTTGGGGACGCCTGGGTGGCTCAGTGGGTTAAAGCCTCTGCCTTCAGCTCGGGTCACGATCCCAGGGTCCTGGGATCGAGCCCCGCATTGGGCTCTCTGCTCAGCGGGGAGCCTGCTTCCCCCCTCTCTCTCTGCCTACTTGTGATCTCTGTCTGTAAAATAAATACATAAAATCTTTATAAAAAAAAAAGATTTATTTGGGAGAGAGAATTGGGGGAGGGGTAAAGGGGAGCTCGAGAGGGAGAGAAGCGGGCTCCCTGCTGAGCATGGAGCCTGCCTTGGGGCTCAATCTCACGAACTGCGCTGAAATCAACAGTCAGCCACTTAACCAACTGAGCCACCCAGATGCCCCTTCCTGCCCACTTCTGAGTTCCACTCCACACCAGGTGTTGGCTACAGCAGTTTGCCTCCTGAAGCCCCGCCGGCACCCGAGTTCTTCTCAACCCCGTATTTGTCACATGCATATTTGTCAAATTCCCAACAGTCCTGCTGGACCTAAGGCTTACTGAGCTCATGAGTCTGAGTCCTGTCTGTCTTGGTCACCACTTTATCCACAGGCCCCACCGAGCGCATGACATCAGAAGGCACTCTGGGAGGGCGTCTGGCTGGCTCAGTTGGTAGAGCATGTCACTCTTGATCTGGGGGCTGTAAGTTCAAACCTCACGTGGGGTGCAGAAATTACCTAAAAAAATGAAATCTTAAAAAAAAAAAAGTGCATTCTGGGAACACGCCTAAGTGATTAAAATCACATTTTCTATTAACTTGTAGTACAGAAAGGATCCCAAAAGGACGAAAATGAAGGCTTTAACTGTAAGCTTCTCTCAGAAGCCTCGGGAGGGCTGGTTAAAGAGTGTAGTCCCAGAGCCTACCCAAAGGTTTCGGTAGCTGTGAGGTGCAGCCTGAGACTCTCCATTTCCACAGAGAGGTCCAGGGATAAGGCCATTCTCAGATTCCCTGACCTAGAGACTACAGTAGGTACTTCAGCAAGGAAGCATCTAAAACTCTGACTCGGAAACATGTTCGGGAGGCAGATGCCCTTAGCCTAAATAGAAACAGCATGACCTTTCCCCAAGCTCTCCCAGGAAGCCTGAGTTCCTCCTCTCCCCACCCTCCAGGATGCCCCCACAGGAGTGTCTCTCTCTACCCCTCTATTGCACTTACTTTCGTCCTCAGACATCCAGGTTACATCCTCCACCAGGGACACTGCCTCCTGGCAGTCCTCTGGGTGCTGCGACTCCACCCACATCCGGAGCTTCCTGGGCAGTGAGCCCCGGAACTGCTCCAGCACCAGCAGCTCCAGCATCTGCTCCTTGGAGTGCGCCTCGGGCTGCAGCCACTGGCGGCACAGCTCACGCAGCCGGGCCAGGGCCTCTCGGGGCCCTGCCACCTCCTCAAAGCAAAAGCCCCGGAACCTCTGGCGCGCGGCCTCAGGATCAGCTGGCTGCTTGCCTAGCTGTTGAGTGGGCTCCCCGAGCACATCTGGGCTCAGGCCCTCATCTTCAGCATAGAGGGCCCGGATCTGGGCGTTTCGGGGACGAGCTACCTCTTGGTTCAGTGTGAGGACTTCAACGACTTCGATCTTCATCAGGGGATTCCCAGCAGGAAGAGGATCCAACTGAGGGTCCAGTGGAGCTGTAGGATACTCTGTGAGTCAAAAAAGCACAGCCAGACAGATGGCCAACAAGCACATCAACATTATCTGCCACCACAGAAATGTAAATCCAAACCACTGTGAGATACGACCTCACACTCACGAGGAAGGCTATTATCAGAGATGGACGGTAACAACTACTGGTGCCGATGGGGGGAAACTGCAGTTGGTGGCATCACAGAATGCTGCACCGTTCTGCAAAACAGCCTGCCAGCTCCTCAAAAAGTTAAACAGACTTCTATTACGACCCAGGAATTCTCCTAGGTATACCTCGCAGAGAAATGAAAAGAGATGTCAACACCAACACTTGTGGAGGAATGTTCACAGCAGCACTATTCAGAAGAGTCAAAAACAGAAACAACTCAAAATGTCCACCAAATGAAGAATGGACAAACCAAATGTGATATACCCAGACAATGGAATATTATTTTGCAGTAAAAGGGAATAAAGTACTGACACAGGCTACACTACGGCTGAAACTTGACAACATTATGCTCAGTACAAGAAGTCAAACACCAAAGATTACCTATGGTATGACTGCATTTACATGAAATGTCCAGAAGAAACCAACACAGACACAAAATAGATTAGTGGTTCCCAGGAACTAGGGAATTGAGGCAGTTGGGAAGTGTTGGCTAATAAAAATGATTTTCTGGAGGATGAGGAAAATGTTTTGAAATTAGACTGCAGTGATGGCTACACATCCCTGTGAATATAACAAAAATCACTGAACAGTGTTACACTCTCAAAAGGTGAACTTCATGGTATATAAATTATATTCCAATACAGAGTGGGGGAAAAAAGGAAGAGGCTAGAAAGATTAAGAGACCTGTGATGCTGTATAGGTCTGAAGCCATGCACAGGGAACAGAATCTGATCCTGCCTCCATGGGGGCCAAGATGACTGGGAAAGTCAGGGGCTCTGTGTCTTGGCACAGAGTTCACAAGAGCATCTGCTGAACACTGAACACAACTCCAGCCTGGCCCTAAAATGCGAAGGAGGAAACACGAGCCAACAGGAAATAAGAAAGCTCTCTACAACTCCCAGGAAGAAATGCTAATTGACTAAAGGACTTAAAAGCTTTAAGCTTTTTTTTTTTTAAGGTTTTTTTTTTTTTTAAGATTTTATTTTTTTATTTGACAGACAGAGATCACAAGCAGGTAAGAGAGGCAGGCAGGGAGAGAGAGGAGGAAGCAGGCTCTCAGCGGAGCAGAGAGCCGATGTGGGGCTCGATCCCAGGACCCCGGGATCATGACCTGAGCTGAAAGCAGAGGCTTTAACCCACTGAGCCACCCAGGCGCCCCAAAAGCTTTAAGCTTTTTAAGAAAAAAAGTTAATAGAAAAAATGTAACCACGGATTATAGTTTACTTTCATTAGATTTATATGGTTCTATAAACACAGAAATGGAGGGGCTGATGTCAAGAAAAAAATGTACCCTCTCACCCTTGCTGTTTTCAATATACACGATTAGCACAACTCTACCTGGAACAATGTGGACTCAAAGCCTTAGCAACAAATGCCCAGGGGAAGGCTGGGGGACTTTCATCAGATTAATCTACTGGTGGTCCGGGAGCTTTCTGAAGAGGAACACAGATGTAAAGACACCAAGAGGAGCACCTGGGTGGCTCAGTGGGTTAAAGCCTCTGCCTTCGGCTCAGGTCATGATCCCAGAGTCCTGGGATCCAGCCCGACGTGGGGCTCTCTGCTCAGCGGGGAGCCTGCTTCCTCCTCTCTCTCTGCCTGCCTCTCCGCCTACTTGTGATCTCTGTCAAATAAATAAGATCTTAAAAAAAAAAAAAAAAAGACACGAAGAGAATGAGTATTCAGAGCGAGACCACGTAAGACAGTAAAACTCTGACATGGAACCCGTGTCAACAAGCCCAGACCACCAGAGCCTGTGTCACGACTGCCCGTGTCTCCTCCCGCCCATGCAAGTCAGTGACCTCCAGGGAGAACCTTCCTTTCTCGCTGCAACTCTCCCCAGTCCCTGCCTCCTTCGCAGCGGGCTCCCAGAAGACAGCCTCTGCCTACCCTCACCTGCGGGGTCCTTCTTGCACAACACATCGCTGAGCAACGGCACACGACGGAGAACTGGAAAACAGGCGGTGTTAGAACAAGGCTCAAGAAAACTGTGGATTCACGTGCAAGCGTTATTTTAGTGTGACTCTTCCAGCGCAGAAAAGCTGCTGCCACGCGAAGCAAAAAGGAGCAGGAAGTTACAGGTATGGAGTCACTGCAGCTGTGTTATTGAAAAAGAAAAAGAGAAAGAACCACCAACTCGTAAAAGACGCGAACAGCGGCCGCCCGCACAGGCGGCGCCAGTTCCCCGCCCGCTGCGAGCACCTGCAGATTGCCTCTGCCATCGAGCAACTTCTCAAGCGGCGCTGGGCGCTGGGCTCCCCCGTTGGCGGGGAAGACGCTCTGGCGGACGCCGCAGCCACTAGCACACGTTTCCGCTCGCTCTCGGGAGACTGAAGCCAGCCTCCCTCCTCCTCCCCCCACCGGGAAACGCGGCGACACCAAGTCGCCACAGCCACGCCCCATCCCCCGGCCCGGAAGACCGCAGGCCGCAACTTCCGGCCGGGCCCAGAAGTGCGTCACTCGCCCGACACGGGCGTACTACAACTCCCAGGAGCCTCCACGACACAGACCTCCGGTGCCGGCCCAAGCCCTGCCCGGGCGGCGGCTCCTTGGGGCTGCGGCCTCTTCCGCTCTGGTTCCTCCCACGACCCCCAGCGACGGCGGACGCGCCCTGGGGCGGCGCGGGCGCAGCTGGAACTTCCACACCCGCCTTGCTGGTCTGCACGTTTTTTCCCCTTGGGGCAAGTGTGGGAGAGCGCGGTCGCTTCCCCTTAAGGCAGAGACGCACCCGGACCCCTAGTCCACCTTCGTGCCCGCGATTCGAAATCCTTCCCGTTCCCGTAGGGCTTCCCACTCCCCAGCTCCCTCCAAATTCCTGATTACAAGCTTTGGCTCGCCTGTGGGTTCCTCGGTTTACCGGTTCCACAAACCTGCTGCTGGAGACTGCTGGCGCGCTCTGCGAGAAGTGAGTCAGCTCGGGGTCAGGAGTCGCTCGCGATGGGTGGGGCCGCGCCCGCCGCCCGGGACGGGCCTCGGGCGCTTGAGGTTGCAAAACGCGTCCTGGGCCGCGCTTTTAATCTTGGCCACAGCCACATCCTTTCTTAGGCTTATATCCCTTTTCCGACCCCTTTCCCTCAACTTTTGTATTAGTTTCATCGGGGGGCTTCCGTTTCCAACTCGTGTACAACCGCGTTGTGTGTGGCATTTAATCACCTTCCTGTGCTTGGGACTTGTTGGCTCACTACCCCAGCCCCGCCAATTCCTGATTTGAAGGCAGAGTTCACGTATTCCCTTTGAGTGAGAGCTCGTAGAGCCTGAAATTTACCTAGAGTAACTCAGGAAGCCAGGGACGGCAAGTTCCCGAATTCCCAGCAGCCCTGGACCCTGAAAGTGCCCCTGATACGGGATATTGGGGCGCGAGGGAAGGTAGCGCTCCCTAGCAGCTCCTTGCTGGGCCACGGGTACCATTTTGAGCAATAATCGTGCATTAGACTTTAACAAAACAAAAACAAAACTTCATTCTTCACAATGCTTCCCAGCTTTCTAACTTTTTTTTTTTTTAACATTTTATTTATTTGACAGAGATCACAAGTAGACAGAGAGGCAGGCAGAGAGAGAGTAAGGGAAGCAGGCTCCCTGTTGAGCAGAGAGTCCGATGTGGGGCTCGATCCCAGGACCCTGGGATCATGACCTGAGCTGAAGGCAGAGGCTTTAACCCACTGAGCCACCCAGGCGCCCCCCAGCTTTCTAACTTCTAAAACTTGTTTTACTCCTTGGTTAATCACAGGAATTATTTAGTACTTTGTCTCTTAAGAAAATTAACTGTAGGTTTTTATTTCACTCCATGCCCCGTATTTCTTCTCTAATCCTGATCATGTATTTTTGCTCCTCCTCTTATCCTTGGGGGCACCAGGGCAGTTTCTCCAGATCTTGAACTGAATGCTCATTCAAAAATGTTTAACTCTTACCATTTTAAGTTTTAGAGCCTGTAGGTTTGTACGTTGGGAACTGTGCTGATCCTCGTGGTGCCGAGAGCTCAGTGGATCTGCAGCCTGGCTCTCCCGGCTGTAGCCGCGCTTCAGGGCAGCACATTCGGCAGGGTAATCGTAGAGCACCGACTGGGTGCTACGCAGTAAATGAAATGGGCCTCAAGTCTGGAGGCTGATGGGTAAGCATCATTCTAAGCACTGCAGTCCTCCGAATCTCATCCTTTAGACCGTCCCTCAACCACTGTCTGTGCCGGGAAGTATGCATCCCACTTCACAAAGTGAAACCTCTTGTTTACCAGCCGGCAGAGCTAGAATTGGATCCTCAGCTTACTGGGGCTACACGAAACAGAAACAGTCTATCGACTGCAGCTCCAAGAACTGGTTTCCAGTCCCCCAGCTGAAAGATCTGGGCTGGGGATTTGAGTAATTTAGTCCCCTCACTTGCAACTATCTATTTAGTGAGTTGTCTACAAATTCCCAAGCCTTTAGGCAAGGTGCTTAATCCTTTTTAATTTATTAGAGACACAAGTAATTACGTATAGTATGTAGGAAAGACTGATGGGAGCTGCTGTTTTCTTCCTTCTTAATTTTCTTCTCCCATGTTGTCTCTGCTGCTTCCCTTCCAGGGTAAGCCATCTTTCCCTCAGTGCTCAAGAGTTCATGACTAATCTGGTGTCCTAAGGCTACCAGTCCACAAATATAACAGTAACTAATAGTGACTTTTCACACTCTTGTTAGGGGTCAGGGTCAGGAAGAGTGCTTATCTCGGCTCCCCTCATCTCTGTACACTCCCCTGTTCCTTTTCCTCCTTGTCCAGAATATCCCCTACTCTTCATCCTTTCTCCCCCCCCCCCCAATCACTCACTCTTCAGCTCTGCTAGGCACCCCATGCCATCACCTAAGTTTTTTGTGTTTTTTTTTTTTAAAGATTTTATTTATTTATTTGAGAGAGAGGCAATGAGAGAGCATGAGCAAGGAGAAGGTCAGAGGGAGAAGCAGACTCCCCGTGGAGCTGGGAGCCCGGGTCTCCGGGATCATGACCTGAGCCGAAGGCAATTGTCCAACCAACTGAGCCACCCAGGCGTCCCGCCATCACCTAAGTTTGTTTACCCTACTGGACTGCTGAGGATGTCAACTGGGTCTTGTGCATTCAAAACCCTAAAGCCAGGCCCAGAGGACCTGCCAAAAGTGTTGATGATCATCTTTACATCGAAGTCTTTGAGTAACAGTAATTACTGTTACATGAAGGTCCCCAAGACCTGGGCTTTACATACCATAATCCTATAAGCAATAACATCCATCCTTCACACAAGGGGAAATCCATGCTGGGAGAGCCTAGGAGCCCTGCCCAGGCCACAACTGGAAAAATAGCAGCTGGGATCCAAACCCTGTTCTTTTATGCCCTTTACACCAAAGGGTGCTTCTCACAACGTGCCAAAATGTGCCTTGTCTATAGGTTATTTGTACTCCCCTCATCCCTGCCTCGTAGTCTTTCTGACATCTTCACCTGGCTTCACCCCTTCTAGCTCTTAAGTATCACCTCCTCAGAACTGTCTTCCTGCCCAGTTCTGAAGTAGTTCTGCCCACCCATGCCACTTCCCTCCAGCATATTCCATTGTTTCATTTTTCTTCAGGGCACTGATCGCCATTTTGAAGTATCTGCTTCATTATCACTCTCTCTCTACAGCACTGCCCAATGCAGCTCTTTGTTTAAGAAACGTTCTTGGTACACTGTCCAACACAGTAGTCTTTAGCAGCAGGTGACCAGTGACCATCTGAAAGATGGCCAGTGTGACTAAGGAACTGAACTGCTTAAGTTCACTGTAGTCTGTTTACATGTAATCAGCCATATGCTAGCCGCTGCTCTGGAATGCAGACCCAAGGAGACAGGGGGCCTTACTACCCTGTGCCACCCTAAGGCATTTTGGCAGGCGCTCAAGTAGTATTTATTGACTCAACACAGCTTCAGAGAATGATTTGAGTGTTTTAGCTGTGTGGATTTTCCCATATTTCCGTCAAAATACAGGAAATCTCACTAGCATTTTAATTGCATCCCACCTGTAAATTATTATGGGATGATTGCTGTTGCTACAAAGTTCCCTTCTACTTGAGAGCCTGAGCAGGATGGGAGTGCAGGCCACCAGGTAACAAGACACCTGGTTTATATTCCTGCTTCTTCCCAGACCAGCCAGGACAGAGACTTGCATTTCTGCTTCCACTGGTAGGATGGCTCCATCAACATTTCCCTAGAGGCTGCTGGCTGGAATGATGGTAGGATTTAAGAAAGGGACTTCATACACTTCTAGCCTTTGTTAAATCCTCAAAAAGAAGTCACTGCATTCTACTACTTCTGAAACTAATGATTAAAAAAAAAGTCATTGCTTCTACGTATTCTATATCCCACTTACAATTTTTTCAAATAGAAATTCCTTAATACTTTATTCCCTTATCAGTTCCTAATCATTTCTTAAATAATTTATTCCTAGATCCCATTTCAAAAACCTATTAAAATCTTTTAAGTTGGCTACTCCTGCTATAAACCAAGGCTATTATTAGTCTCTATTATTTTATAACTTGTCACACTGATTAACTCTTAAAACTATTTCAGAGGATTAGTATTTTCAAGTTGTTGTTGAATTACAAATATTTCATTTTTAATATTTTTCTTATTCTATGCTTTAGTGAGAACAGTGCTATGTATACTTTGTGGAATCTGTCAACATTCCAACCAGTTCTGTCACCGAACTGCTCACGTTCATGGAAATTGTCTTTTAACAAGAGGTAGGAAAATACTCACTGCCCAGGTCAGTTAACAGGCAGCTGGCCACTTTGTTCTAATAAAGTTAACTTCAGTATTTTTCCTGTAACCAATTTTGACAACCTTACACTTTTCCAGGTATCTTTCCATTTTATTGTTTGTTCATTCCTACACTCAACGATTACTGGGCACCTATACTGTGTCAGGGACTAGTAACACAGCAGGAAGGAGAAAGCAATTTTCAATTTATCAGCATGGTTACGGGCAACATTTCTTAAAATGCAGTTACCCTCCCACCCAGTTTCCTTCTCAGGAAGCCATCACAGCCTACCAGCTTTATTCAGTGATAACCAACTGACACAACTCTTTTTGTGTATTTTCTTAAAGACACTGGTATTACACGCATCTATGTATCTTTATACATCTTAAACTATATGTATTTAAGAAACACATGTATCTTGGAGGCTTTCACATCAGTACACAGACCTGGCTCACTCTGTTACAGCTGTACAAAGTATTATACTGAAAACTACACATGTTGCTGAATGTGTACTGCTGTTTCCCTGTGCAGGTTTTTAAATTGCCTTTTATTTATCCTCTATTTTATCAGTTGGTTTTTGCATTTTACCCTCCCAGAAAATTAGCTTGGGTTCCTTTTTTTTCTTTTCCATTTCTGATTCACATATTTGAACCGTATTTATCTTTCTTCCTTCCTTCGGACTTCTGGAGTCAAATGCTTCATAGTTCATTTGTTTTCCTCCTCCTCTTTTAAGAAAAAGCAATCTCTATACCCATTGTGGAGCTTGAACTCAAGACCCCTGAGATTGAGTCACATGTTCCTCCTACCGAGCCAGCCAGGTGCCCCTATTGTCCTTCTTATCAATTAAAAGGCATTTTCGGGCCTTGAAATTATCCCGGGAATTATATCTGGACTCCAGGCAAAGCAGTTTCCAGATAAAAGGATCAAGATTACATGGGTCCAAAATAGCAAATATATGGAAGGCGACAGAGAATGTTTTCTTGAATAATGGTTGCACAGTATGTGACCACACTCTGCCAGGCTGAATTCTTGCCAAACATGTTCTGATAGTCACTCAAGATTCTAAACTCTTGGCCCACTCCCTAGGATGTGAGCCTTTCAGAGTTCTTAATAGTATTATGTATCTCAAGATTTCCCTGTATCATTATCCACCCTCCTGTCTCACAGCCTGGCATTGTCTTCAAAATCTCCGATTTTAAGACATCCTCTTGTTCTTTAGTTTCTTCAGCCGTTCGTTCTCCCAACAGTTTCCTGAGCTAGAGACTGTTACTGTCTTAGCAACTGGGAACATACATGGGAAACTAAAAGAAGATTCCCCTCATGTTGTTAAAATTTGTTCTAGGTGTTCGGTCAGATAACAGAACAAGTTGGAAAAGACAAGATCTGTTTTGTTGTATACTTACGTGACCAAAGTTTTATTTAGAGTTTGCCTTCTGTATGCTTATCTGATATAAATACAGAATGAGATATTTCATTTTTATTCTTTAATGTGGTTCTCTCCAGTGTACATTTTTTGTTTTGTTGTTGCTATTCTGTCAAATACAGTGGGAACTAAGGTTTATGATTGAGGGTCTGCTTTCATATGAGTCCTCTGATGCTGAGTACAATGAGGACTCCTACTGAAGGACTTCTTGCCCGTGGGTTCAGTGCCTCTGAAGCCTTCCTAACACTGCTTATTGCGCTCTCAGGTGTTTTCCAGTATGCTTGCTATGATGTTGAGTAAGAGAGCTGTGCGTGAAATCTTACAGCAGTCACATTCCCTTGCCTTTGGAGTTCTCAGAGGTAATTATTCGGCGTGAGAACTTTACTACATTTGATACAACTGCGTTTTTTGAGATTTTTTCCAGTGTGAGCTTTCTCAAGTCAGAACAAAGTGAACTAGGCCGGAAGCCTTTCCCGCTATGATAATATTCCTGGGCTTTCTTCCCTGTTTGAATTCTCATGTCAAAAAACTCAAGAATTTCCTCCATTCAAGGTCTTTGCACATTAGTCTCCCATGTGAGCCTTTCCTTAAAGGCTGAGCTGAAAACAGGCTTTTCTCACACTGAACACATTTATGTACTCTTATTCTTAAATGAATTATCCTTTGTATAAAACAACTGTTTTCCTACACCCACTACACATTTTCTTTATAGCCTGAGTCCTCTCAGGCTACACAAAGGGTGAAAAGATAGAAAAGGATTCCTTCTCATCCTCCCCCAAAATAATCTCCTTGTAGAAATTATTTTTTTCTGCTAAAGCTCACAATAATTATGAGTGTTGCTACATTCATATTTGTAGGGTTCATCTCCCTTGCTTCATTCCTTGACAGGTCCAAAGAATTAAATGTCCTGCAGGCTGTAATCTGAAGGTCATGTAATCATGACCTTCAATATAGTGTCTTTACTCCATTGCTTTCCTATAGATTTACTTTCCTACAGATTAAATCCAGATTATATCGTTTTCCACCCAAAACACACACGTGGCAATACTTTCTTGAAAGGACAGAGTAAAGGCTAAAGACCTGAGTGCCATCAAATAGTGGTCCACATTCCTTATATTCACAACATCTTCCCCAATCAGTGCCTTCTTAAAGATGAATGCCATGGGCGCCTGGGTGGCTCAGTGGGTTAAAGCCTCTGCCTTCGGCTCAGGTCATGATCCCAGGGTCCCGGGATTGAGCCCCACATCGGGTTCTCCACTCAGCGGGGGGGCCTGCTTCCTCCCTCTCTCTCTCTGCCTCTCTGCCTACTTGTGATCTCTGTCAAATAAGTAAATAAAATCCTTTTAAAAAAAAAAAAAAAGATGAATGCCATGTAGGAGCGCCTGGGTGGTTCAGTGGGTTAAAGCCTCTGCCTTTGGCTCGGGTCATGATCCCAGGGTTCCGGGATCGAGCCCCGAATTGGGCTCTCTGCTCGGCGGGAAGCCTGCTTCCCCACCCCCACCTCTGCCTACTTGTGATCTCTGTCAAATAAATAAATAAAATCTTAAAAAAAACACAACAGATGAATGCCATGTTAAGCGCTTATTACTCAGTGTCCCTTCTACTTCAGCCAATGTCTGTGCTGCCATTTTTGCTGTCATGGAGAGCTGCAGAGCCACAAAAAATGAGTTGCCTCAGGAAGGCTGAGCTTTCCACTTAAACCCCGTTCCCTGCATTGGAAGAGGTACCACTACGCCAGTGATGGCAGAGACCACTGCTAGAGATGATGGTCTCATCTTACAGTAAATAAAGCATGCCATTCCATACACCTATGATTCCCAAGTTTTTATGCCCCGCTAGGACTCCTTCTGAAGTCCAGAGAAGGGCATTCCACTGGCTTCGCAAACCTCTACTTGGAGGTCTCCAAGTCCCTTCTCATTCACACTTCATTAACAGAACCAGTCAGGACATAGGACAGTTCCACAAACTTGAATCTAGGTGAGCACTGTAGGGGAGTTCTTGGTACCATTCATGTAACTCTCTTTAAAATTACTTCAACAAAGAAAAAACAAAACAAAACCTTTATTTCTACCCTTCAGAAGTTTATGCCTTTACCAGATTTCCTCATGTCACTGACTAAAACCAAATATTCAGGAAGAGTTAATTTTTCTCCTTTTTAAGTTAGATGGTGATACATACAAAGAGTGTACATGGTAGGGGCACCTGGGTGGCTCAGTGGGTTAAAGCCTCTGCCTTCAGCTCGGGTCATGATCTCAGGGTCCTGGGATCGAGCCCCACATCGGGCTCTCTGCTCGGCAGGGAGCCTGCTTCCTCCTCTCTCTCTGCCTGCCTCTCTGCCTACTTGTGATCTCTGTCAGGTGAATAGATAAAACCTTTAAAAAAAAAAAGTGTATATGATAAAGCATACATTACAAATTGTCGTAGGAAATCCCTGAAGCCTTCACTTCTGAAGGATTCTTGGCAGCTTCCTTTCCTTTGGCCACTAGTCACCTGGCCCCAGTGAATCCACTTATGAACTGGGAGGTCATGCAGGCTTCTCCCCAGCCCCTCTGCTATTCTTAGGCCAGGAGTCATCATCTCTTCCCTAGATACTACCTACCACAGCTCCCTGGCCTGCTTTCATCTGTGTCCTGCTATAGTTCCTTCTTCATAATCGCCTGAAGCGTGCTTGAAAAGCACCTTCCTGATAATCACACACCTGCCTGATAACAATCAAAACTCTACTCACAGTGAAGGCCCTGTGTGCACTGCCAAACCTCGCTTGCTTGTCAGTGTGCCTCAGCTACCTCCTTCCAGCCCACTCAGTGGCTGTTTCCCGAGTGTGCCAAGCTTACGCCATTCTCATGGTCACCCCAGATACGGTCCCTGTACCTGGAAGCTCTCTTTACCACCACTCACATGTCTGCAGAATTCTTTTTCTTTGGGAACTGGCTTAAAATTTCACTCCTGCAGTACCCCCCCAAACCACCTCCTCTAGCGTAGTAATTCCCCATGACCCCCACATCACATTCTCTTTCTTCTCAGTCCTTCCACTACTTATCTGTTCAGAGTTGTATCTGGGGAACTTGTTTGTAGAGGCCATAATCCATCAGACTACAAAGTCCAGCGTGGCAAGGGTTATGTTATCTCTGGTTCCCTACCAAAGTGGTTAGTGTACTACATAAGACCCAAGAGGACTTCCACAAGTATTTGTGAGATGTAACCAGGACAGGCAGTGGAGGGAAAACAACAAGCAAAGGACTCTTTATGACAAAGCACAAAACACCTATAACCCCAGGCATAATCTGTAATAAAGTGTCCTGGTAAGCCTCCCTGCACATGGTCTCTTGCTCTGGGATATCATCTCAGAATCTCCTGTCACCTGTTAAGCCAGTTCTCCCAAGATGTGCCCCAAATCCCTCAGGCAGCGAGGTTAGAGGAACTACTAGATCATCCCGAAGTGCAAGGCTGGAAGGTTTGCCAACACAGGACTTGAGCTCCAAGGAGGATGAGACACAGACCTGCCACAACCAGAGCCACCACCCAGGAAGGGGCTGTGGAAGGCCAGAGCAAGGGGAACAACTAGGAAAGACACCACAGTGGGTGGATACAAAGTGCCTATGTTGCTGGGGACCTTCCAAGTGAGGTATAGCCTAGTGACCTGTGCTAATGGCTGGAATTCATAGGGAATGAAAGGAATGACTCTGATTATGGAAAAGAAAAAAAAACGCTAATGCCGAGCCATCAAACTGAGTCCAGAAAAGGAAGGGCAGAGAGTCACAAGAGATGCCAGTCTGTGTTGTGGCAAACAGAAGATCATCATCAAAGATGGGGACCAGGTGCAGATTTCATAGGTGAATACAGCTAGAAGCAGGTAGTTCCAATATCACTTGCATTAGAACACACAAAGGGAAAGGAGAGCATCCCAAGTTTTCTTTACAAAGTCAGCACACCCCGATATAAAAGCTGACTAAGAAAAAACACGAGAAAGAAATCCACCCACCCACCCCCACCTAATTTACGAATACTAATGTGTCAGTGGATGCCAGCATCATGTTACGACAAAGGCACTTCTACTTTTATTAGGTCACTGTGTTAACTGTTCAAAGGAGAAAATCACTATGATCACCTTGGAAGGCTATGAGGGAAAACTGGGGCTGTTACTATCATTTATCAGAAAGGACTAAATGACTATTTCTTTATCCAGATATAACTGATTTAAATTAAAGCAGAGTCCAGCACATGCTCATCAAAGCTAAGAAACTTTCCTATTTAGGTCAGACATTCACTCTTCACCCTCTCAGCTTCAGTGTTTTAGAAGTACCAGCTGTGATGAATGTCATTATGTAATTGGGCAAAAGAAGTAAAACAAAAACAAAAACAAAAACACTAATACAGTTGCCTCTTCCTTTATACTTGCTGATAAAATGACTGTATTTGAGAAAATCCGTAAGAAACTAGTCAGACAACTAGTAATAGAAGTTAGCAGCATGCCAGGCTCATCTGGATCAACTATGTGAGATTGCAAAGGAAGACTAACGTGAGCAGATCCACAGCAACCACAGAGAAAGCCCAACAGCACTCAGAAGGCCTGACATAGCACAGTGAGGAGGGCAGATCTCTTTGTATACTTGTGTCAAGTCTTTTTTTTTTTTTTAAAGATTATTTATTCATTTATTTGAGAGAGAGAGAGAGAGAGAGAGATCATGAGAGAGGAGAAGGTGAGAGGGAGAAGCAGACTTCCCACAGAGCTGGGAGCCCCATGCGGGACTCCATCCCAGGACTCTGAGATCACCACCGGAGCCAAAGGCGGTCGTTTAACCAACTGAACCACCCAGGCACCCTACTTGTGTCAAATCTTGACTACACAGACCCAATTCTGCCTCAAGGAATTCTAAATCCAATCATTCTAACAGGATTTTCTCAAAGAATCCCTGACAAGCTGATGCAAAGTGTTCATATGGTAAACCATGTGGTTGAGAACAAAGAATTTTTTTAAAAATGAGAGGAGCTCCCATTTATCCAAGTTTGTTATAAAACTACCATCCAGGGGCGCCTGGGTGGCTCAGTGGGTTAAAGCCTCTGCTTTCGGCTCAGGTCATGAAACCAGGGTTCTGAGATTGAGCCCCGCATCGGGCTCTCTGCTCAGCGGGGAGCCTGGTTTCCCCCCCTCTCTCTGCCTGCCTCTCTGCCTACTTGTGATCTCTGTCTGTCAAATAAATAAATAAAATCTTTAAAAAAAAAAAAAAAGACCAAAAACTACCATCCATACAGCAAAAAGGTGTTTACTGAGACCGAGATGAAGGACACAGCAGGGACCAAGACGGAGGCCTGCACCCCATGAGGACTGTGGGAAGTTACGTCTATGATAAAGACGGTTTCTGACAAGTGGAAGAATCTCGTCAGAAAATGTGCTGACAGAACTTACACTCCATGTCTTAAACATAAAGAAACTCCATGTAAGTGCAGCCATTAAACAAAAACCAATACTGAAACACAAGAAAGTATTTATAAAATCTTCCTTTCTGTGTTATGAATAGAAATAAAAACAGATTTGAAAGGAAAAATACCTGAATCATAAAACTTCTTTATGGAGACTAAATTTAAATTTAAAGGTAGTGATAAATGTTTGTCTGGGATATTTGTATTACTAATGCCCATAGAGTTCCCAACAAAATATTGCACCCAAAAAAACAAAAATCAACAGGGAAAAAAGGGGGAGTAAAGTATATAACCCACAAAAGAAAAAATATAAATGGTCTGTAAACTTATAAAAATACTTCATGAGGGATGGGGCGCCTGGGTGGCTCAGTGGGTTAAGCCTCTGACTTCAAGTCAGGTCATGATCTTGGGGTCCTGGGATCGAGCCCCACATCGGGCTCTCTGCTTGGCGGGGAGCCTGCTTCCCCCTCTCTCTCTCTGCCTGTCTCTCTGCCTGCTTATGATCTCTGTCAAATAAATAAATAAATAAATCTTTTAAAAAAATACTTCATGAGGGAAATGTGAACTAAATTCAACATACTATCAGATCTGAAAACCTTAAGAAGATCAATCGAAATTTCTGGCAATGAACAGGAAAAGCTCTCATGTAACTGAGGAGCTCCATGTAGTTTAAAGGATTTTAGGGACGCCTGGGTGGCTCAGTTGGTTGAGCGGCTGCCTTCGGCTCAGGTCATGATCCCAGCGTCCTGGGATCCCACATCGGGCTCCTTGCTCGGCAGGGAGCCTGCTTCTCCCTCTGCCTCTGCCTGCCACTCTGCCTGTGCTCACTCTCTCTCTCTCCCTCTCTCTCTGACAAATAAATAAATTTTTAAAAAATAAATAAATAAATAAAGGATTTTAGAGAGCAATCTGTTGCTACCAGATTTTTAGCTTCTACTTGGTTGATTCCAAAGTTCTATCTCACAAATCCTACCTACAAAAACACACACACACACACACACAAACTTGAAAGTGCAAAAAAAAGTATGCAACGAAGTTTTCTGCCAACAACTTGAAAGATTATCAAGAGGAAAAAATCAAATGTGGACCACACAGTATCTGTTAAAATGAATGAAACAAGCCTGTTTGTATCCAGTATAAAACCCCCAAGTCATAAACATACATTCATATACATACCTGCAAAGATCTATAAAGAAAAAGTCTGGAAAAACACACCAGTTACTAGTGATTACATGAAAGAACAGAAGAACAGATGCAGCCCCTAGGGCCAACCTGCCACTGGCAACAAGTTCACGTTCAACCAAGTGGTACACCCCCCGACTCTTGAGACCAGAGGAAAAAACAGTTTGACTCAGGTTGTCTGCAGCTACTCCTCATACCACCCCATCTGGGGTTTTCCCCTGTCCATCTTCTTTTCTCAGACACCAGTCCCTGACTAACCAGTCAGCCCATTCCCTACCAGGACTGCATGAGCCTGGATCTCACCTGAAAAGGTGTCTTGAGGAATTCCTCTCTCCACCGACCAGAGCGCTTCCTCCTCCTCTAACTGAGATACCACATCTGGCTTGGAAAGCTGATGTTCTGCCCAAGGGAAAAGAGACAGGGCTTGGGGGTCTGTGTTCAGGAGAAAATGCGTTTCTGCTGTGGCACATGCTGTCCCTGAATTTTTCCCTCCAAGGGCATGACTTCTGGTCTACCGCAGTGATGATAACCCAATCCATTCCCTTTTTTTAGCTACTTGCCTTCCTGGACTCCCTTGCCACTCAAAAGAAGCAATGGGAGCCAGTTCTGGCTGGCAAGATACAAAGAAAAACACGTCAGCTGGGGACCTTAAGGCTTTTTTCTCCCTTGCTAAATATGGTAGTGGGAAAAGAGAACTAGTCAGGGTTGCCCCCTCCCCTTCTTTCCGCCCTGAATATGAACATGATGCTGGGTGCCAGAGCCATGCAGCCACTAACCTAAGAGTGGAAACGTTCACACCACAAAGAAATGGAAGGAATCAGTCTCCAGTGATACTCCTGAACTGCTAGAACACTTGACCCCACATCCTATGGAATTCCTGTTACATAAATGAGCATCCACTACAGTCAGCTACATCCTGACAGACCTACCTCCCTAGCGTCCAAGGCCTCTGAGGGATGGACTAGGTGGCTTCAGAAGTCATATGTGAAGTTGCCCTTTCCCTGCAGGTACAAATTAAAGCCTTCTCCCTCAGGCCCCAGGGCCTCGACAACTGCCCGCTCCTCCCTGCAACCTGAGCCCAAGCAGACACACACTTCGGAGGCACCACATTCGTGCTGCAAAGCGCATTATCTTTATTGACATGGAGACCATCCTTACCCACTGAGACCAGGTTCCTGTAGTTCTCCAGCATCACCTCCCTGTACAGGGACTTCTGTTCAAGGTCCAGCAGTCCCCATTCCTCTGAAGTAAAACCGAGGGTCACATCTTCAAAGGCCACTGGTTCCTAAAACCCACAGGTTTCTGTTCAGCCACGGTGTGTCATCACCTACGCTGACATGAGGGGGAAGGCTGACCCAGCACGTGAGGAGGGCAGTCTACAAGGTGACCTGCACGCCTTCCAGGTGGCTCATGTGTTCCTGCAATTGTCTGAAACTGAGCAAACGCAAGCTTGACCCTGTTCAGGTCACGGCAAGGAGGACAGCATGAGTTCAGAGAGGGCTCTTCTTCCTCTGGACCTCTCCGTTTTTCATTAACTTGGGGATTCCGATACTGCCATTAGTGTCTATTCCCCCTAGCAGGGAATTCTGAGAGCGGAATCATCACACCCAAGCCTTCAGCCCCCACCCACTGTCGGTGCTGCCTCTCTACTTCCTTCACAGGTCAAGGATCCATCCTCCTGTTTTCTCTTAATCCCCTCTAGCTTAGATGCCAAGGCACTACTGAAATAAAAATGTGAGTCTAATCCCTGTTTAAACCTACCCGTGCCTACCTACAATAGAAAGGATAAATCAGAATCCCCTGTACGCTAACCATTTTCTGGGAAAGCTAAGCAACCTTTGGTTCATCCGTTCAGCAGCGTCTCATTCCCGGCCAGCCTCTCAACCCTCCCCAAGATGCTCTGGGGCCTGACGCTACCTCAAGGGAAGGTGGCATCCCACTACCATCCGGCCGCCCCCACACCCAGATCCAGGGGGAGACTCAGAAACTCTACTCACACGGAGCCAGGCCGTCGGAAGCCCGGAGGCCATACCTTCCTTCTCGACGTATCTCGTGGGAGTGGGCAGTTCTGAGGAGGTCGAATTTGGGAGGTAGGAGGGGTGTGAGGGCTACGCAGAGGGGTGGCCCCTCCTTTGCCCAGTAGCAGTCCTATCAACGCGAAATGACAACCCCAACCTAGAAAAACGCCCTGAAAGCGTCGTCTCCACCTACTCCCCGACACCTAGAGGGCCCGTTTCCCCTAGTCGAGCGGAGACCCTCCTCATACCTTCCCACCCAAAGGGAGTTACTCCCTTTCCCAGTCCGCACACCGCCCGGAACGGGTCGGGCCACCCTGACCCCACGCCTGCAGAGTTGGCTTTCCTCAGGGTCCCGAGTCCCCAACCACACCGCCCCTTCCGGCCCCGCGGCGGGAAGACGGCAGGCAAGGCCGGCCTCCGGCTGCTGAGCTTGGCTGGTAACGGACTGAGGCTGCACACCCCGAGGAGTGGCTCTGGGACCGTTCCGCACAGCCCCCGACGGGAGATTTCGCGCCACACTCACCCAGCGAGCGGCGTACAATGGCGACCGTCGGCCTGCGGCGAAACGCGTCAGCCTGGACTACAACTCCCAGCCACCCCTGCGGCGTGCCCGCCCGACCTCGCCCAGGTGGCGGCCATCTTGGCCGGCCATCTCGGAGGGCAGGCGAAGCCCGGGCCGCCCAGTGGAGGGCCCTCGCCGGCGACCCTCGGTGGGCCAGCTGGATTGGGGGATGGCTCGAGTTGGGTACGCCAGGCCGCGAGGCCTCAACAATTTTCCAAGTAACAGGGCAGGCCAGCACAGAGTCGTGCTCCGCCACGAGGGCGACCACTCGTGGGATGAACCGGAAGTTGGGAAGGGAAGGAGCGCTCAGGGGGTGGGCCGGAAATTGGTTAAAGTTGCGTTGAGGGGGTGGTTGGCGGGTTACTACGTCCCTGCGCGGAGAAGGAAGAGCGGGCAGGGACGGAAGCGCAGAGGGTTGGGGCTAACTGCTAGTCCTACTCACTGTGGAGGCAGGAGGGGTGGGAGTAGGGCGGGCGCGTAGGGGGCGGGGCTAACGTCCAGCCACGCTCGGGGGAGGGAGAGGGAGGAGCTAAAGTCCACCCAAGTTCAGGGAAGAGGCTGTGAGACCACTGCCGGAAGTGAGTGGGGGCGGTGCCGAATGTGGAACCTTGTCTAGGGGAGGAAGAAGGGACGCGAGGGGGAGGGCAGAAGTGTGCCGGAGGCGGGGCTAAGGTCACCCCGGCGTTCTGAGAGGAAAGGCGGGTAGCACCTGCCCGGGACGTGCACCTGGCGGGGTTCTGTGCCGTGGGATGGGGAGGAGTGGGGAGGAGAAGCACGCCTAAATGTCCGCTCAAGCTGTGGGAGAAGGACAGGGTTAACTGTGCCCTAAACACAGGTGTGGGGGTAGTTGTCAAAACCAAAGCTAGACAGACGAGTAACAGTGGAAATAGATTTTATTTACAAAAATGCCACAGGGGGGGCGCCTGGGTGGCTCAGTGGGTTAAAGCCTCTGCCTTCATTTCGGGTCATGAGCCCAGGGTCCTGTCATCGAGTCCCGCCTCAGGCTCTCTGCTTAGCGGGGAGCCTGCTTCCTCCTCTCTCTCTCTCTGCCTCTCTGCCTACTTGTGATCTCCGTCTGTCAAATAAATAAAATATATTTTTTAAAGATTTTATTTATTTATTTGTCAGAGAGAGAGCGCACAGGCATACACAGAGGGAGAAGCAGGCTCCCCGCTGAGCAAGGAGCCCGATGTGGGACTCGATCCCAGGACGCTGGGATCATGACCTGAGCCAAAGGCAGCCGCTTAACCAACTGAGCCACCCAGGCGTCCCAATAAAATATTTTTTTAAAAATGCCACAGGGAAGGAGGCACTGCAGTATGGACCTGGGCTCCGTTCTGAATACAAGTAGATCAAGTGGGACTTCATAGCCAAGAAGCAGTTGGTGGTGTGAGGGCGGCGGTGGGGGTTGTTGGGTAATGGAAAATGACAGTCTGGGGGCTGCTGTCTGAAGCAACCCAATAAGATTCTTGCTGAAGGCAGGTGGGGGTGATTAGATGCCAACTGAGGGCAACAGTGGGGATGAGAAGTTTGATCGGATTCGAAGGTAGAGAAGTGTTGTTGTTTTTTTTAAATTTATTTATTTGTCAGAGAGAGAGGGAGAGAGAGCGAGTGAGCACAGGCAGACAGAGTGGCAGGCAGAGGCAGAGGGAGAAGCAGGCTCCCTGCCCAGCAAGGAGCCCGACGCGGGACTCTGATGTGTGCTCAGTGTGGGCCCAGTGTGTTCTCGTCTTCCTTGGGAGCCAAGGACCAGATAGTCTCTTATCTTCCTCAGAGGCCAGTATCTGGTGTTCATGCATCTTCCTTAGGTCCCAGGGCCTACTGTGGTCTTGTCTTCCTCAGGGCCCAGGTTCTGATGTTCTTGGGGCTCTCCTAGCATTCTTGGGCCCATGACCTGACGAACTGTCCTCTTGGAGTTTCCTAGCAGATTTGAGCAGCCCTGTGCATCCTTTCGGGTCATCCTGCCTGCTGTCTGTCACACTTGTTCCTGGAGCTGTTAATTTTTACGGTCACTGTGGAGAGCAGCCACCTGCAGGCTGTTCATTGTTCATCTTATTTGTTGCAATTAAACGGTCTTGATTTTGATTAGTATTTACTCAGAGACCATACAGACGTTTTTCACTTTGACAGTATTTCCTTGGATTTTTTTTTGTGGCTACTGTAGATAAAACACCATCCCCATTCCATAGGTAATTTGGCTTCTTCCCTTTCTATATTTTGACTTAAAAAATTGATGTTGTATAACTCTAAGTAGTGCAACAGAGCCACATTAATTAGTCATGTTATTATTGCTTTATTTTGGATGTGACTAGGGATGCTTGTAGTGGTTCACCAACAAGTTTGATGGAGAACTTTAACAACGTCCACATGCCGGGCTCGATCCCAGGACCCCTGGATCATGACCTGAGCCAAAGGCAGACCCTTACCGACTGAGCCACCCAGGCACCCCATGTTAGAGCATTTCTGAACAAATGTTAACTATTATGCATGTAATATATAAAAAATGTTATGCATCCTGTTTGCACACAGGGCCCCAATCCTTCATTCAAACTTTCAGGGCCAGAACTAGTTTGGAACCCACAAGGGTTTTAGCAGGGTGGTAGGGTGCATTTACCATACAGTATATAACAAGCTGAGCAGGTCTGAGGCAACATCTGGCTTTATATACATACAGCTGTAGCAAAATATATGAAGAGTCACACTGGCCTGGAGAAAGACAATGTGTACATACCCCGGTTATTTCTGATAAATTTGGCAGATACATGATAGAGGAAGAAACTTGATTAGCAAAGGTTTGGGAATTTAGCTGCAGAAAGGGCATTTGGATCATGTAAAAATGGCCGGAATAGCAATAATACTTGTTTCATTCCATCCCAAAGTTTAATTTGTACTTTTCCTCTCTTCATATACTCCATATAGTCAAAGACATATTTATTGAGGTACAGAATTATTGAAATATATTAGCATTCTTCCTTATGCTTCCTTGGTATTCTACTGATTTATGAGACTGACGCGCTGCCTACTGCGCTAAGAGGGCGGCTTGGTATTCTACTGATTTAATTTAAACAACATATGACTAAGAATAAGAGATATAGAACTGTATATTGGCCAAATCTCTATGGCAGCTGGTGGCATTCAGTTGAGTCTTAAACCTGCCGTGAGACTCAATCATGGACCCGATTTGATCTCCACTCACCATTCTCTTTTCTTCTTTCATCACACAGAGCATCTCAGATTGTTTCCTGCAAAGAGGAACACATGTTTAAAAGTCACGTAAAAAAAGAAGAAACACAGGCCTCTAGGACACTTCTCAGAATTCCTCAGACCTTTAAAACTTAAGGTTGGAGAAGCAGGAATAAATTAGCATTTTACCTATAAATTACTACTATGTAAAGAGGAATACTATATAAATAAATGTACATAAAATATCTGGGATTAATTTGTTGGGAAATGCAGGGGACCTACAGGAAAATAAGTTTCAGGAAAGAGTTACAAGTAAACTTACATTTTAAAAAATGCTTATCGGGACGCCTGGGTGGCTCAGTTGGTTAAGCGGCTGCCTTCGGCTCAGGTCATGATCCCAGCGTCCTGGGATCAAGTCCCACATCATGCTCCTTGCTCGGCGGGGAGCCTGCTTCTCTCCCTCTGCCTCCACACGCGCTCTCTCTCTCTCTCTCTCTCTCTCTGACAAATAAATAAATAAAAAATCTTTTAAAAAAATGCTTATCATATTTCAGGATGGGAAGTCCAATTATAAATCCCAAATGATCACTAGGTTCAATTCAAGAGGAAACAGGATTATAGCAGGGCCTGTTGGGATCCTGGACCTTGGACTTTACTCTGTATTTCCTTCTTCCTCAAAATGTGAGGGAAGGAACTGACTAGTTCTTCACAAAGAACAATCAAGGTTGGTGTGGTTGGGTAGTGCAGTCAGTTAAGCATCTGACTCTTGGTTTCTGCTCGGGTCATGATCTCAGGGTCATGGATCTCTGCATTGATTCCTGAACTGGGCTCCATGCTCAAGAGTGGAGTCTGCTTAATTCGCCCTTTCCCTCCTCACCCACTCTCTTTCTCAAATAAATAAATCTTGAAAAAAATAGAAAAATCAAGATGGATTCAAACTCATCTTAAGGAGAAATGGTCCCAAAAACTACTACTTCAAAAATGTCCCTTGTGTGGCGCCTGGGTGGCTCAGTGGGTTAAAACCTCTGCCTTTGGCTCGGGTTGTGGTCCCAAGGTCCTGGGATTGGGTCCTGCATAGGGCTCTCTGCTCAGCGGGGAGCCTGCTTCCTCCTCTCTCTGCCTGCTTGTGATCTCTGTCTGTCAAATAAATAAATAAAAAATCTTTAAAAAATAAATAAATAAAATAAAATTTTAAAAGTCCCTTGTTTTTTTGTCAATAAATTTATTTTTTTAAAGATTATTTATTTATTTATTTATTTGACAGGCAGAGATCACAAGTAGGCAGAGAGGGGGGAGAGGTGGAAGCAGGCTCCCCACTGAACAAAGAGCCCAGGGGCTCGATTCCAGGACCCTGGGATCATGACCTGAGCCGAAGGCAGAGGCTTTAACCCACTGAGCCGCCCAGGTGCCCCATCACAGAACATTTTTTATGGTGGTGGTGGGAGACTCATTTTATGGTTCGGCAAGTTGGCACATCTTTAGATAAAGGCATATGGTTTGTTTCAAGCATTCTTATGTCACCTACTATGAAAAGGGACATGAGGGAGAGACTACCCATGTGCATGTGTAATTTGATCAAGCCACCATCTCGGCTTGGAGCTGCTCTGTGTTTTCACATAGTACCTTTGGATCTCTGAAATGTCTCCCTGCCTTCTCTGCAGCCCCTTGGCTGTGCCTGTGAGACTGCAGCTGAGGGGACTTGGCCCTTCCTGCTGATTGCAGTGGATTTGTGCTCTTTGTGGGGTGTCCACCTTCCGAGGATTGGCTCTAAATCAAATGAGCACGGGTCAACCCGAGCCTGTAGAGCTTGATTACCTATGATGGCTACTTCTCTCCCTGAGTCATGGTTCAGCATGACTAAGGAAGAGACTTGAAAGCAGAAGCTGGTTGGGAGTGAGAAGGGGTTACAAGAAAGAAATTTGTGGGTTTTCTCTTCCAGGTAACAGAATATGCCACCATTCACTATCTGACACTGCATATTCCAGAGACAAAGGGCTTCCAGGGATAGTTCCTGGGCTCGACTATGACCCTTAGCCAGGTACTGTCCCTCGTAGTGTATGTCTTGGTTATTCCTAAGGCTTGTGTCCCCATGGTCTCAAAGTGGTTACCACAGTTTCAAGCACTACGTGGAGCCGTATGACGTTTGGCTGAAGATAACGGCATCAGGGGGTATTTTTGTTTCCTGTGCTACTTTAACAAATTACCACAAATTTTGTGGCCTAAGATACAAATTTTTCATCTCAAAGCTCTGAAGGTCAGAAGTCCAAAATAGGAGCACCTGAGTGACTCAGTCAAGCCTCTGCCTTCAGCTCGGGTCATGACCTCGGGGTCCTGGAATCGAACCCCACATCTGGCTCCCTGCTCGGGGGGGTGGGGGGAGGCTGCTTCTCCCTCTGCCTCTGCCCCTCCCCCCACTTGTGTTCTCTCTTCCTCTGCTCACTCTAAAATAAAAAAAAAGTCCAAATGGGTCTTAATGGGCTAAAATCAAGACATTGGAAGAACTGCAAACCTTTCAGAGGCTCTAGGGGAGAATCCGTTCCCTTGTCCTTTCCACTTCTAGAGACTTCGTGCATTCCTTGGCCCGTGGCCTCTTCCTCTATCACTTTGTGGATTCTGCCTCCTTTGTGGTTTATGTCTGATTTTTTAAAAAAGATTTTATTTATTTATTTTACACAGAGAGATCACAAGTAGGCAGAGAGGCAGGCAGAGAGAGAGAGAGGAGGAAGCAGGCTCCCCGCCTAGCAGAGAGCCCAATGCAGGACTCGATCCCAGGACGCTGGGATCATGACCTGAGCCGAAGGCAGAGGCTTAACCCCCTGAGCCACCCAGGCGCCCCGTTTATGTCTGATGTTAAAAGAAATGGAACTCCAACTAACAGCTTTTCCATATTGATTACAATCAATGAGTTTCTCAAATCTGTATGAATTTCCCAGGGTCAAATAAGGTGAAAGCCACAGTTGAAAGCCTGCCGACATTGACTCTATTCATAGTGTTCTCTAGTATGAGTCCTCTTGTGTTGAAAAAGTGAGAACACCTCCTGAAGGCTGGTCCACATTGATTACATATACAGGGGTTTTCCCAGTATGAGTTCTCTGATATAGCAACATAAGTGCTATGTTTAAAGCCTTTCCTACAGTGAATACGTCCATAGGTTTCTCTCCAGTGTGAATCCTGTGGTGTTGAGAAAGGAATGAGAAAAGCATGAAATTTTTCCTGAATGATTGCATTGTAGTGTTTCCCTTCTTTATAAATTATTAGATGTAGAGTAAAGCAGTCCATCTTTGAAAATTATTTCCTGAACTTACTGCAAATATAAAGTTTTCCTTAAGTATAAATTCTCTCATACTGAGTAATGGGTCATTGGTGTTTATACATGTATAAGGTTTTTATCCTGTATGAATTCTGAAACCTATGAAAGGCAATATTTCTCAGTGAAAAGTCTCACACACTCAACACATTTGTGAAGTTTGTCTCCTGAGTGAATTTGCTCTGTTAAAAGGGTTGAGCTCTGTTTGAGCTTCTCTACATACGTTACATTTATATGATCTCTCTTGAATATGACTTCTCTGATATCATTGCATAGTGGAAGAAGGATCAAGTTCTAATCAGCTTTCCCCCCAAATTCATTATTATCGCAGCCTCTGTCCTGAATCAGTGTTTCCTGATATGTACCATGTTTCACAAGAGATCAAGTAGAAGGAAAATAAATAAATGCTTTGTTGTAGGCAGCTTCCAAGATGGCCTCTAGTGATTCCCCATTGCTTGAATTCACACTGTCCTGTGGTTCCCTCCCCCTGCACTGTGCTAGGATTGGTCTGTGTAACTCATAGACTGTGGTAGAAGTGATGGTACATCCCTTCCAAGAGTAGAGTGTAAAACACACTGTGGCTTTAGTCTTGACTTGTTTCTCTCTCTCTCTCGCCTCATTCTGGAGGAAGCCAGATGCCATGCTATGAGGACACTCAAGCAGCCATTTTCAGAGACTCAAGCAATGATGATCTGAGGCCTCTTGCCAACAACTACATAAATAAACTTGTAAAATGTATCCTCTTTTACAGTTAAGCCTCACGTGACCACAGCCCCAGACAATATCTTGATTACAGCCTCATGAGAGACCTTGAGGAAGAATCACCCAGTAAAGCTGCTCCTAAGTTCCTGACCCACAGAAACGGTGACAATATCAAATGTTTGCTGTTTTAAGCTAGGAGTCAGCAAACTACAGCATCCAGGCCTAATCTAGTTGGCTATCTTTTTTTAAAAAAAGATTTTATTTATTTATTTGACAGAGAGAGACACAGGGAGAGAGGGAACACAAGCAGGGGAAGTGGGAGAGGGAGAAGCAGGCTTCCTGCTGAGCAGAGAGCCCGATGTGGGGCTCGATCCCAGGATCCTGGGATCATAACCTGAGCCGAAGGCAGATGCTCAACTGACTGAGCCACCAAGGCACCCCAAGAAATACCATTTTTGTGGTCCCTTAAAGATAGCTTTGACCCTGGGTACTGTGATTTCTGTGCCTCATGGAAATCTAGAATGTCTAGGAATTGAAAGATCAGAGGCCACACACACCAAGGGGCTAGAACTGCTCAGTGGGGAGCCTTCTTCCCCTCTTCTCTGCCTGCCTCTCTGCCTACCTGTGATCTCTGTCAAATAAATGAAATCTTAAAAAAAAAAAAAAGAAAAAGGAACATGTGTATCAACAGAGGAGAAGGTGCCACGATAGAGACTCGGTTTGGCTGCTGCCAGAATTCCCCGTTAAGGAGGGGCCTGCCCTCATAAGCGGTGAGCTCCTCCAGGAGCCAAGGTCATGCTCCTTTCCTAGCAGCTCGGTCCACTAAGCGAGTAAAGCCATGGTCCAAAAGCCTGAATGTTTGCAGTTAATATGACGCTCCTTTAACCAGCAGTCTCTTCTCTGGAGCGCACTCTGGGCGGCACTGCAGTCACAGAGTGCTTTCTTCCCCTTTTAGCCTTTTTGTCTCTTTCACTGGTGTTATTCCCCACTAACCCATTTGAGGCAGGTAGAATAGAGAAGCGAGGGGAAATTATAGGAGGACAAAACACAGAGAAACTAAGGATGTTACACCATGAGTAGTTTAGCTTGTATGACAAAGACGACGGGATTTGGAAGATGCAATTAAGGTTACAGATTAGTTGATTTAATCAAATCAAACGGGAGATTCTTCTGGGTTGGCCTGATTTGGCCAGTGTGAAGTCTTGAAAAGAGTGTTAAGAGACTCTATCCTTTTTTTTTTTTAAAGATTTTATTTATTTGACACAGAAAGAAAGATCACAAGTAGGCAGAGCAGCAGGCAGAGGGAGAGAGAGAAGCAGGCTCCCCACTGAGCAGAGAGCCAGATGTGGGGCTCGATCCTAGGACACTGGGATCACGACTTGAACCTAAGGCAGACACTTAACTTACTGTACCACCCAGGTGTCCAGGTGCCCGGGACACTCTCCTGCTGGCTTGGAAGAAGCAAGCTGCTGTGAGCTCTACAGCTGCAAGGAAATATATTTAGTCACAATCTGAATGAGCTTGGAAGCAGGTTCTTACACATTATGTCTATTGATGAGAATGTGGCCTGCTGCCACCTTGACTGCTGCCTTTGGAGACCCAAAGACAGAGGACCCAGCCAAGCCTTGTCAGACTTCTGACTCACAGGAGCAATGAGAAAATAAATGCATGTTGTTTTAAGCTGTTAAATTTACGGTAGCTTGTTACACAGCAAGAGCAACAATAGAAACAGGCCCAAGTCCAAGTGAAAAACGCTGTGTACCTGGGCGCTTTGTTACAGTTACGTGGCTTCTACCAAAGAGCAGAACCAGGGTGCAGCTAGGATCCGACCAACCCCATATACAACCCAGACTTAAAACAGAGGACCCTGACTCCAAAAAGCACCAATGAGTTGCCTGAGTTGACTGCCAGTATCTACCAATCAGAATAAGTCATTTCCCCCCTTTCCACCGTTAGCATATTGGACCTGAGGAGGAGCCCTAGCAGGGTGGCACTTTATATAAGCAGGGCCTCTCCACAGCTAGGTCTGGTGAATTTAGTTGTCGTGTGTCAGTGCTGTCTTCCTTCATTTGAGCTGTCACCTATGCCTTTGATTTCTGGTCCCACCTCATTTCTATTGTTGGTCCCAAAGCCCTGACTTCAGAAACACCTGCTGGCTAACGTGGGTGTGAAAAGTATGAAGGGAGATTTCATAAAATATAAGTATTTAAATGTTTATACTATGCTATGGGGCGCCTAGGTGGCTCAGTCGTTAAGCGTCTGCCTTCAGCTAAGGTTGTGATCCTGGGGTGGTGGGATTGAGCTGGCATTCGGCTCCCTGCTCACCTGGAGGTGTTCTTCTCCCTCTTCCACTCCCCCTGCTTGTGTGCCCTCTCTTGCTATGTCTCTCTCTGTCCAAAAAAAAAAAAAAAAAAAAAAAAAAAAATTCACACTATTTTCTCTGGCATTTAGGAATTGCACTTCCAGAAGTTCTTCTTTAAAAGGCCTTAGTAGGGGTGCCTGGGTGGCTCAGTGGGTTAAGGCCTCAGCCTTCTACTTGGGTGATGATCCCGGGGTTCTGGGATTGAGCCCCGCATCAGGCTCTCTGCTCAGCGGGGAGCCTGCTTCCTTCTCTCTCTGCCTGCCTCTCTGCCTACTTGTGATCTCTGTCTCTGTTAAAAAAAAAAAAAAAAGAGTTCTAAAAGGCCTTAGTAATTAAACAATAGTGAATTTACATTGAGGGTTTAGTGTGTGTAGAGCACACAGGTATGAGCAATATAGTCTTCTCACAGCTTTCTAATTACTCTGATTTGCAGATGATGGTAAATCTTAGAGAGCTGAGGCCTTTTTACTTGGGGTAGGGAGCTGGGAAGCATCTGTGCTAATCTGAGGCACAGGTTGTGTCTGTTTAAATCCAGTCACTCTTAATCCCATTTGATTATTATCAGATGTGTACAGTGATAAACACATCGTCAAACGTTTATTGCCTGATTTAGGAGCAGGGTACACAGGTGCTCACACAATCTCGTTAAGTTATCTGAATATCCGAAAATGTTGTAAACAGAATGTTGAGGAAAAGTAAATCCAATAAATGCAATATTTTCTGAGGTTTACATATCTCTGGCTGAGGGAGTTACCCCTCATTCGTTTCTAGACAGATCGTCTCCAAGCCATTGACTTTTCCTTGTATTAAAAATATATGTATATTCTAGTAAGAACATCTAGTAAGGGCCCAAAGTACATTTCATTCACCACATAAAGGTCTCTACCGCCCCTACAGGCCGGCTGGGTGCTCCGCGTGTAGTCGGCAAAGGTGAATCCAACGAGGCTGCAGTGGATTTCAGGCTCTTGTTGTTGGCCTGTGCTCGAGGCTGAACTCCGCGGATGAGTTTTCCTTCTACTTGTGGGGTCACCTTAGAGCCCCGCGATCGGAATCCTTCGTGAACGCCTCGAGGATAACATTCCAGGATCTGCTGTCGTCTCCTCTTATCGCCAATAGAGGGCGCCGCAGCCGCAGCCAATGCGACCTACAGGAAGAGGCGGTGAGCCGCGTCCCGCGGCCTTCTGGGAGATATAGGCGGCGGCGGAGTACGCAAGCGTAGCAGAGAACCGGAAGCGGGTGGGCCTGCCCGGAGAGGGGTGGGCGGCAGCGTTGCGAGTGGGAAGTGACGGAGACCCTGGCGTCCACCTTGCTGTTTTCGGGAAGGCTGCGCGATTAGCGCTAGGGCTGAGGCAGCGGTGGGGCTGCGGGAGGACCCCGGGTAGGGTCGCGGGTGGCTTCAGTAGGGCAAGGTGCCTGCTGCTGGCTGTCACTGGGGTGTCTTCTCCCAGATACACTGTCTGGGCAGAGCCTTTCTCCGGATCCAACCTCGCTTCCCAGCAAGACGTCCATCTTCTGGAGGAGGGGAGGCGCTGGGGCCGACCCCCTCTGGCCCCTGGATATCTGTACATCCCACACATACTGCGCTCCCCTCCCAAGGGGGTAGCTCAGTTCCTGTCCAGTCACAAGAGACCGCTGAAGGCCCTAGAGTCCTTGGGATCCACTGACCTTGAAGCTAAAGGGCAAGTTCTGAGCGCCACCCCCACTCCCTATGTACAGTGATGAGCAGGGTCTGGATTCTCAATGGAAAAGGCAGATTCCAGTGTACGGCTCTTCAGAAGTCCTGTCCTGACCACAGAAGAGACTTTTGTTTTTTTCTTTTTTTAAACTTAAAATCAATATATAGTGTATTATTAGTTTCAGAGGTAGAGTTTAGTGATGAAGCGGGGTTTGTTTTGTTTTTTTTGGCCCTGATTCTCTGGAAGAGAACCTCCTATTCTGTGTCCTCCGGGGTCCCTGGCTTGGCCTCTGGGAGGCCTTTTCTCCATTCTGGAAGAGGTTATCACAAATGCACAAATAAAAAATAAAAGATTTTTTTTAAAAGATTTTATTTATTTGGGACGCCTGGGTGGCTCAGTTGGTTAAGCGGCTGACTTCGGCTCAGGTCATGATCCCAGCGTTCTGGGATGAGTCCCACATTGGGCTCCTTGCTCGGCGGGGAGCCTGCTTCTCCCTCTGCCTCTGCCTGCCACTCTGTCTGCCTGTGCTCGCTCGCTCTCTCTCTCTCTGATAAATAAAATCTTTAAAAAGAAAACGATTTTATTTATTTAACAGAGATCAGAAGTAGGCAGAGAGGCAGGCAGAGACAGAGGGGGATGCAGGCTCCCTGCTCAATTCCAGGACCCTGGTATAGTGACCTGAGCCAAGGCAGAGGCTTTAACCCACTGAGCCACCCAGGCGCCCCCCAAAATAAAATACTAACGTGCCCCCAAGATGCTTCCTTTCTGTTTCATTCCAGTCAATATCATCTCTCCTTCGAAGGTTTACAAACACTATCCTAATTTCTATTGCCATGGATTCCTTTTGGCTGTTTTTGAACTTTGCATAAATGGAGTTCTTATGTATTCTTTTTTGCCTCCTTTTGCCCAACACTGTGTTTTAAAGATTTATCCTTTTCTTGAGTAAGCAGTGGTTTATTTGGTCTAGTATCCTGCTGTATGAAAATGCCAGATTCAGTTCATTCTACCACTGGTAGGTGTTCGGGGTGATTATACTTTGGGACCTTTATGAAACTACTGTTAGGGACATTCTTGCATATAGCTTTGGTTGCATCTTCGTATGCCTTTCTGATTGGGAATATGCCTCGGAGTGGAATTGCTGGGTGACAGGTAGTCTTGTTGTTTGGCTTTAGTAGATGCTGCTGAACAGTCTTCCAAAGTAGTTCTACTAACTTACTTATACTCCTGCAAGTGGTATATGAAAGTTCCAGTTGCACTACATTCTTGCCAATGCAAAGATATTATGAATCATTTTTATTTTAGCCATTCTTAGCCATTCTGGTAGGTGGGATTTAGTATCCTGTTTTTTTTTTTAATTACCATCATTAAGATATAATTTATGAACAATAAAATGTACCTGCTATATGTTCATTGTGTTCTGCAAATGTATGCAATTCTATAACGGTCAACACAACCAATATAGAGAACATTTCCATTACTTCAAAAGTGCCCTGTGCCCCTTTTAGTTGATTCCCTCTCTTCACCCAAGATGCTTGCAATCCTGACCTGCTTTCTGTTTCTACAGTTTTGTCCTTTCTAAAATTGCATATAGTTTCTGGTGCTGGTCAAGCTGGTGTAAGCCAATTACAGCCTACCTCTCCAATTGACTACAAATGAAATCTCTGAATAGAGTTCAAAAACAGCTACTTAAGGGGTGCCTGTGTGGCTCAGTGGGTTAAGCCTCTGCCTTTGGCTCAGGTCATGATCTCAGGGTCCTGGGATCGAGCCCCGCATCGTGCTCTCTGCTCAGCAGGGAGCCTGCTTCCCTCTCTCTCTGCCTACTGTGACCTCTCTCTCTGTCAAATAAAATCTTAAAAAAAACACACCAAAAAAACAGCTACTTAAAAACTCTGAAGAGTAAAAAACAGCAAGCAGATTGGGGACCAAAATAAAAACTTGAATGATGATATGTATGTAATAGAGGTGTGGTTTGTATTTTCTCCCCCTACATTTTCTCCTAGTTTTGACACAAGAGCAGGCCAAATCCTGGAACTATACCGTACGCACAAAGAGCAAAACTCCAGGACCCTTCCCCCACCTCCCTATTTCTAGCCAGAGGACCAGTAAGAGAAACCATACTTGACCAAAGAGTTTCAGGGGATTTCTGTTATTCTTTTCTTTCTCTTTTCACCCACCATTTGCCTGGAAACCATACCCCATTGGATGGAACTGCGTAATAGCACAGGGGCTAAAACAGAGATGCTTGTCTCCCTGGCCAGAGAAACCAGAAAAAGTCTGAAGACTGTGGGGGCAGGGGAAATCTGTTACTTTTTCTGTTGTTTTTCTCTCACTGCTATACCCAAATGGTGGCTCCAGTGGACAGAACTGAACTCTGAAAGAACCCCAAATTTCTGGCCAGAGAAACTAGGAAAAAGAGCTGCTGGGTGCCCAAGTGTGTGTGTGCGGGGGGTGGGGGGGGGATCCTGGTAAGGAGAGAGCTGCTGAAGAGCATCCTGAAATCCACTTCTGAACTGACGTAAATCCTGGCCTCACCCTCATGAGCAAATGTTGAAACAGCCAAAAGGAAAGGGTTTGGGAACTAAAATAAATATAAGCCACCACCAAAATTCTAGAATGACTCTGAGTGATGCATATGTCAGGTAGAACCACACACCATACCAGAATTTAAAACAGCTGACACTGGGGGGCAACTGGGTGGCTCAGTTGATTAAGCCTCCAGCTTCTGCTCAGGTGGTGATCTCAGGGTCCTGGGATCGAGCCCCGCATTGGGCTCTCTGCTAGGCAGGGAGCCTGCTTCCTCCTCTCTCTCTCTCTGCCTGCTTCTCTGCCTACCTGTGATCTCTCTCTGTCAAGTAAATAAATAAAATTTTTTTTAAAGTTGAAAAAATAAAAATAATAATATTCGTGGCACATGAAAATTATACAAAATTCCAATTTCAGAATCCATGAATAAAATTGTATTGGAATGCAACCATGCCCGTTGGCTTACAAATTGTCTGTAGCAGCTTTCACACTACAACACTTGAGTTTAGTACTTGTAGCAGAGACCTTAAGATGCACAAAACCTAAAATACTATCTTACCATTTACAGAAAAGTTTGCTGACCTCTGACGTATGGTGAGATATGATCACTGAATTATTTATTTATTTATTTGACAGAGATCACAAGTAGGCAGAGAGGCAGGCAGAGTGTGTGGGGGGGAAGCAGGCTCCCCACCGAGCAGAGAGCCCGATGAGGGGCTCGATTCCAGGACCCTGGGATCATGACCCGAGCCGAAGGCAGAGGCTTTATCCCACTGAGCCATTCAGGCACCCCTGATCACTGAATTTTAACTATTGAAAAGGCTTGCAAAACCAGAAGATAATACTTCATACGCACTAGGATATCTGTAATCCAAAACACAGACAATAATAAGTGTGGGGGCGCCTGGGTGACTCAATGGCTTAAGCCTCTGCCTTCGGCTCGGGTCACGATCCCAGGATCCTGGGATCCAGCTCCACATTGGGCTCTCTGCTCCGCGGGAAGACTGGTTCCTCCTCTCTCTCTGCCTACTTGTGCGCTCTATCAAATAAATAAATAAAATATATTTTTTAAAGATTTTATTTATTTATTTGACAGAGATCACAAGCAGGCAGAGAGGCAGGCAGAGAGAGGAGGAAGCAGGCTCCCCACTGAGCAGAGAGCCCAGATGTGGGGCTCAATCCCAGGACCCTGAGATCATGACCGGAGCCGAAGGCAGAGGCTTTAACCCACTGAGCCACCCAGGCGCCCCAATAAATAAAATCTTTAAAAAAAAAAAAGGTTAAATTAGACCATATGCGAATCTGGAATGGAAAAATAAACACCTGAAATAAAGAGTTCACCAAATGGATGTGCTCAGGAGCAGAATAAAATAAGAGGAAAGAATCAGTAAAGTGGAATGAAGATCAAGCTGAAAATGGGCATAACAAAACAAACAATAATAATGAAAAGAGCCTCAGTGACCTATGGGATAGTATCAAAATGTCTAAAGTTGTGTCATTAAAGCATTGGGAAAGGAAAAAGATTGGTAAAGAAAAAATACTTTAAGAAATAATGGCAAAAAAAAAAAAAAATTGGCCACCTGTGTGTGGCCAGGCTCAACCACATGGCCTTTGCTCTATATAAGTTAGTCTGCGAGGCTGGGAGAGGTCGCTCTCTCTGTAAGGGACAACCCCATCAGTGGGTTTGATTCTCGATGCTTGGCGTGAAATAAAGCTTTGCTTGACCTTAAAAAAAAAAAGAAGAAGAAGAAGAAGAAAAGAAATAATGGTCACATGGGACACCTGGGTGGCTCAGTGGGTTACAGTCTCTGCCTTCGGCTCAGGTCATGATCCCAGGGTCCCAGCAGGGAGCCTGCTTCCCCACCTCTCTCTCTGCCTGCCTCTCTGCCTACTTGTGATCTCTCTCTGTCAAATAAATAAATAAAATCTTTAAAAAAAAAAAAGAAGTAATGGCTACAAATTCCCCAAATTTGGTAAAAGGCACAAATTTACAAAATCAGGAAGTTCAGTCATCTGCAACAGAAAACTATGCCCTGCCCAGATATATGATAATCAAACTGCGGAAAACTGCTATCTGGAAAAAAAAAAAAGAAAAAAAAATGAAAAAAAAAAAAAAAGGAAGGAGGGGAGGGAAGGAAGGGAGAATATTGAAAGGAACAAGAAAAAAATATATATATTTTTTAAGATTTTATTTATTTATATATTTGACAGAGACCACAAGTAGGCAAGAGAGGCAGGCAGGGAGAGAGAGGAGGAAGCAGGCTCTCTGCAGAGCAGAGAGTCCGATGTGGGGCTCGATCTCAGGACCCTGGGATCATGACCTGAGCTGATAGCAGAGGCTTTAACCCACTGAGCCACCCAGGCGCCCCGAAAAAATATTTTTAAAAAGGAAATATTTAATGTAAGAGAATAATGATTCCAGCAACAGTGGATTTCACATTAGAAATCACAGAAGCTACAAGACAGTAGGAAAACAACTTTAAAGTGCTGAAAGAAAAAAAAAAAACCCTGCTAAATGAAAGCTCTATATCTAGCAAAACTATCCTTCAGAAATGAAGCAAAGGAAAGGCATTCTTAGATGAAGAAAAAGTGACTTCATCACCAGCATACCTGCTCTCTTAAAATGTTAAAGGAAGTTCTGCAGGCTGAAAGGAAATGATACCAGAGGGATAACTGGTATCCTAACATTTCCTCTCAAATTCATTAAATATGCGTTGTTGACTTTAAAATTAAAAGTAATTTTACCAGCAAAAATAGGCTTATTTGGGAATAGCAGAGGGTTGCATTTTGGGGTAAAAAAGCTACAGCAAGACCACAAGTTAGCCAAAAAACAGAGGAGAGGGATGTTATTTTATGGGGAAGAAAGAGGAAGTTGGGAAGGAGTGTTTTGAACAAAACTCCATTGGAGAAAAGTTAGAGTTTGGGATGATGAGTTTCTCATTGACTGAGTTGTAGGGGCAGTTGATTTCTTGGGATTGAGTTGATTTCTTTCCATCTTTTCCGGTTGGGGCCTGCAATTGATTCTTTCCTATTGAGATTCTTCTGTTAGAGTCTGTTATCAACAATTCTTGACCTGGAGTGGTACAGCATGACAGCTCCAACTTTTGGCCTCTGTTTTAGTGAGGCTTCCCTGTGTAATTTTCACAGCATGAACATAGAAAGCAAACACTGTAACATTGCCTGAGGGCTTTTCAATATATGATGATATAATACATATAAGTAAAGGGATCTATATGACTGTAGGGCATCTATATTTTATTTGAAGTGTAAAGTATTAACTATATTTATATATATATAGTTAATATATATATTAGCTATAATTAAATAGTAGGTAGACTACTAAACGTTAGATATGCATACCATAATCCCTAGAGGAACTGATGTAGTTTCGGAATGTAGATGAGGTTCGGTGGGGTGAGGTCCGGAGCTGACGACCAAGAAAGAATTCTTTAGATGTCTTTGGTGCAAAATGGTAGTTTTATTAAAGCACAGGGAGAAGATCCACAGCAGAAAGTGTTGCTGTAGTGGGGGAGTTGTGTGGGGTGACTGATTATATACTTGGGAGTTGGGGGAGGTAAGGAAAAGGGAGGTTTCAAAAGGATTTTCATATGTTAAAGACAAGATACTTGAGGCCTTGCCTTTGTGAAGATTGTTTTTCCCTCTACCAAGGCATTGATAATTGATAATTGGAAGATTCCAAGAGGAATGTCACTCATAATCCCACACAGGGGTGGGGGAGAAGGTTGTGGGGTGTCATCTTCTGCTTTGTTCTCTGCTAGCTTTCTTCCCCCCATCAGAACCACTAAAAAATTACGAAGATATATAGCTAAGATGCCAACAGATAAACTAGGATGGAATGCTACAAAATATTTGAATAATCCAGAGAAGGCAGAAAAGGGGAAACAGAGAAACAAATTATAGAAGAGACAAAGAGAAAACATAATAATATTGTAGGCCTTAAATTTAACCTTATCAATAATTACATTAAAAGTGAATGATGTAGGGGCGCCTGGGTGGCTCAGTGGGTTAAAGCCTTTGCCTTCGGCTAGGGTCACAAAGGCAGAGGCTTTAACCCACTGAGCCACCCAGGTGCCCCCAAAGTAGACTTTAGAGCAAAGAAAATTACTCAGGATAAGAAAGGAGATTACATAAAGATAAAAGATGAAATTTATGAAGAAGACATAACTATCCTATGTATGCACCTGATAATAGAATTCCAAAACAAATGAAGCAAAAACTGGTAGAATTAAAGGAAAAGTAGAAAAACAAAAAGGAAAAGTAGATACATAATTATAGTTGGAGACTTTAATAATCCTCTCTCTGTAATTAACAGAAAAATGTTGGACACTGATAAGAATATAAAGACTCAAACAACACTATCAACAGACTTAACTGATTTGTGATTTGCCCCATCATAAGCCACATTTCTGGCTTTTCAATTCTTTTTCTATTTTTTTTAATAAAAATTGAACCACAATATTGTTCAATATAAGCTTTTGCTTACTATAAGATGAATTTATTTGATATTAATAATTACAGGGGTGTTGTGAGATTGTTGAGCATTATGTCAAGAAAGAATTCTTAATACATTTTCTGGTGCAATTAGTAAGTTTGTTTAAGTAGCACAGGGACAGTATTTGTAGGCAGAAAGAGCTGCATTTTTGCTGTATGAAACTTGGTTATATGCTAGTGCTCAAGGGGGAGGGACTGTGAGGGCAGTGTTAAAACATAAATGTCTTCTTTGAATTTCTATTCGTAAACTACTTTTGCAAGATTTCTCTGGTGCTTATCATTCAGCTTGGTATTTACTATTGGTGAGGTGTACAGGCCTTCACAAGACTGTTCAAGAATGTAGCAACCAGGGGCACCTGGGTGGCTCCTTGGGTTAAGCTGCTGCCTTCGGGGCTCAGGTCATGATCTCAGGGTCCTGGGATGGAGCCCCACATCGGGCTCTCTGCTCAGCAGGGAGCCTGCTTCCCTCTCTCTCTTTCTCTCTCTGCGGTCCTCTCTGTCTACTGTGATCTCTCTCTGTCAAATAAATAAATAAAAATCTTAAAAAAAAAAAAAAGAATGTAGCAACCAGCAGTTATTTGATCCTTAAAGGAACTATACAGGCTGTAGTTCAGCCCTCTGGGCTAAAGGTGAACATCTTTCTGTTTCTATACTTCATCAGGAGTAGAGCTTTTTTCCTAAATTTTTATCTTATAAGTAATTTTAATCTTACAACTGTTAAAAAACAAAGTTCAACCCAGTACATTTGAACTCTGATTGGGTTTATTAAAGGATCCATGAATTGGGCAGCATCCCATCTAGTAAATAGAGAGGAGCTCCAAAGGGCTACAGAATGGGAAATGTTTTTAAGGGCAGGACAAGCAAGTCATAAACAGAAAAAAAGATTATTAGTGAGGTCACTTCATTTGGGGACAAAAGGGTCTTAGGGTTTATTAGGTGGATTCACTTTCCTTTGGGGAATGAAAAGGGCCCTTGTGACAGATTACCTTTTTGGTGCTGACCAGTCCTTTTGGTCCTGACAATGGGTTAGGACTGCATTTTTTTTTTTTTTAGATTTTTATTTATTTATTTATTTATTTGACAAAGAGAGACAGAGAGATCACAAGTAGGCAGAGAAGCAGGCAGAGAGAGAGGGGAAAGCAGGCTCCCTGCTGAGCAGAGAGCCCAATGCAGGGCTCGATTCCAGGACCCCGAGACCATAACTCGAGCCGAAGGCAGAGGCTTAACCCACTGAGCCACCCAGCCGGGCTAGGACTGCATTTCTGAGGGAGACTGGAGTGCAGTTAGTTTAGATATTAAGTCCTGGTTTGGTGGCTTGGCCCGAGAATACCATTTTGGGCCTGTGGTTTTCTTTTTTTAAATGTTTTTATTAAGTAATCTCTATATCCATAGTGAGGCTCAAACTCACAAACTCAAGATCAAGAGTCACATGTTCCACTGACTGAGCCAGCCAGCTGCCCCTGTGGTTTTCTTTTTAACATAGAAAAGCTGCAAATAATAGACTTTCGTAGACCTTTCACCAGCTTCCCCTAATGCTAACATTTTAGGTAGCCATGACATATTTATCAAACCCAGGAAATTACTGGGGTGCCTGGATGGCTCTAGTGGCAAGAGTACGCAACTCCTGATCTCAGGGTTGAGTCTGAGTCCCCCATGTTGGGTGTAGAAATAACTTTAAAAACAACAACTAGGTGGGGCACCTGAGTGACTCAGTCAGTTAAGCATCTGCCTTCTGCTCACGTCCTGATCTCCTGATCAGTCCTGGGATGGAGCCTGTTTCAGGCTCTCTCCTCAGCCAGGGTCTGCTTCTCCCTCTCCCTCTGTTGCTGCACCCCTGCTTGTGCTCTCTGTCTCTCAAATAAAAGTCTAAAAATAAACAACTAGGAAATGACCATTGGTTCACTGTTAATGACTGAAGTACAAACTTGAATTGTTTTTCCCCAAACGTCCACTTTTGTTCCAGGATCCCACATTGCATTTACTTGTGGTATCTCCTTAGTCTTTTCCAGTCGGTGACAATTCCTTCGTCTTTCCTTCGCTTTCATGACCCTGACCCTTCTACATAGTACTGCTCAGTTATTTTCGGTAACGTCGCTCAGTTTGGCTTTGGTGCTTTTCATGATTAGATTGAAACTGCATTTTTGACAAGAATTCCAGAGAAGTGATGGTTAAGGTGGGTGCCTGCCAGTTTTCTCCATTGTCAAGGTACTGTTTTCCCCTTTAGAATAAAAAAATACATTGGTGGAGATTCTTTGAGTCTCCTCATCCTTTCCCAGGCTGTGCTGGAGGATCCCCACCTAGGACCCTGGGCCTCAAACCCTGCTGGGGCTACTCTGGGGGGTCGCACATTCTTCCCCAATGTTACTGCTGGATGGTGGGAATACGAGTATTACTTTTTTTTTTTTTAAGCTTTTACTTATTTGACAGATAGAGATCACAAGTAGGCAGAGAGGCAGGCAGAGAGAGGGGGGGGAACCAGGCTCCTTGCTGGGCAGAGAGCCCCATACGGGGCTTGATCCCAAGACCCTGAGATCATGCCCTGTGCGGAAGGTAGAGGCCTAACCCATTGAGCCACCCAGGCACCCCAGTATTACTTTCTACATGTATCTGAATTGTTATTGGAATTATTAATTACACACAGTTAATTAATGCTCTTGCTGAGCATTAATACACATGTGGAATTTATTACACATGTGGAATTAATAATTACACATACGTGCATAAAATTGAGAACAAGTATTTCTTTTCAAAGCATATTTTCTGCTTGTTACCAATATAATTTTCCATAATGTATTCACTGATTTTTATTAATATATATATTTTTTAATTTATTTATTTGTCAGAGAGAGGGAGAGAGAGCGAGCAAGCACAGGCAGACAGAGGCAGAGGGAGAAGCAGGCTCCCCGCCGAGCAAGGAGCCCGATGTGGGACTCGATCCCAGGACGCTGGGATCATGACCTGAGCCGATGGCAGCCGCTTAACCAACTGAGCCACCCAGGCGTCCCATGATTTTTATTAATATTCTATCTAAAATCCTTACTTAGCTGTCTTATTCAAAACTGTGTAGTTTGTTCTAAGGAAATAATTATATTGTCAACGAATAATGAGGTGTAGTTACCTGAATTTTTAACTTATCTTTCTCAGAAATAAATGATAAATTATAAATAAATGATAAATTATAAATAAATGGTAAATTATGGTATCAAATTATGGTATATATTATAGTATATGGTATAGAATTATGGTACCTATTATGGTATAGAATTCATTTTAAAATTATTAAATTGTATTAATTAAATTATAACTATAGAATTAAATTACATTAAATTATTTAAAAATTATAAAATATGCTGTAAATAAACATAAGGCTGCACAATAAAGATGGCGTCGGATTAGAACCATAGGAGAAAAAAATTACTCGTGGGCCCGTATGGATTTCAATAAACATTCGGGTCAATAAGTAAAAGGGGAGTAGGGACGGCTCGGCCGGAGAACTCTCTCCTGCGACCGGCGCTGCTGGGGGTGATGAACGAGGTGCAGACGCGGGGCGGCGGGGGCCTACTCTGAAACCCCCTCCAGCCCCGCCGGGCCCAGGCGGAGGGGTACACCGGCCGCGGTGTCCACACGCGCAGGCACATCGCACACACCCGTCTCCACCGCCCGCGGCGAGAGCAGCCGCGGAGGCTCCTGGGACGCGCACATCCGGGTCCCGGCGCGCGCACGCGTACCCGCCCTAAACATGGCCGCCACCTCGCGCCCGGTTGCCTGCCCACCTGAGGTGAGTCCCGCCGCGCCCTGGATCTCTCGGTTCCTCACACTTCCTGGGGACGGTGATGTGTGTGTGTGTAGGGGGGCGTGCTGAGGCGAGGAGAGGTCCGCCGAATCCTGGTGGGGCGTGTGCGGCGCGTCCGCGGACCGTTTCACGAGGGCAGGTGGCGCGTCCGGCTCGCAGTGGCGCGGGTCGGCCCGGGGCACGACTGCCCCAGCGACGAAGGACGCAACGTCTCCCGCGGGTGTGGACGCACCCGGCGGGGTGAGGACGCTTCTGTTCTTTCCTGCGCGTCGCTCAGGGGTTCCGCGCTGGCGTCCGGCCGGCCCTTCCGTGGGGACCGTTCAGCCCCGCCTGCCGGATGTCCCGGCCCGGCAGCGCTTCGACCGGGAGCCGGTGGGTCCCGGTCAGTGGGTCTCAGGCCCGAGTGGCCGCGTTGCGCCGGCGGACTGTGCGGTTTCCCGCAGAGCCCCACAGGGGTCATATCCCGGTTTTCCTCCACGTAAGAGCTGCCCAGCTCCTGCTGCTCCTAGCGAGGGCCGCGTTTCCCCACCTGTTTCGTGGGTGTCCGGCTTTACTGTTCCTTCGTGTCGTTCGCTTTCCCTACTCCTCTTCCCGCACTGGTTCGTGGAAGAAGTGTTCGTACATACAGAGAAGCTGAAGTCTTGTGCGACCTCATGCCGGCCCCTTAAGATCTGCTCTGCTTGCTTTATCCCACATATTTCCCTGTCCATCTTTTCAACCATCCATTCGCTCTTTTGGGGGGAACATTTAAAGTGAGTTGCAGATTTTACAGAGCTCCCCTCTCAAGCACCTTATTGCTCTTCGAAAATTTTGAGGCAAAACTGACTTAGAGTGAACCGTTGAAATGCGTAGATCTTCATTGTACCACCGGATGAGTTTTGACAAATAGAACCCAAAGCTTTATGAAAATTACCGTCACCCCAGAAAGGCCTGTTATTCTTTGCCAGTAAAGAAAACGGGGGTTTGGGCGGCACCTGGGAGAAAAAAGAGCTTTATTTATTTTCAGAAGATTCTGTTTGTTTATTTATTTGACAGAAGAGAGATCACAAGTAGGTAGAGAGGCGGGCGGGGTGAGGGGGGAGGCTCCCCGCTAAGCAGAGCGCCCAACGTGGGACACGATCCCAAGATCCTGAGATCATGACCCCGAGCCAAAGGCAGAGACCCAACCCACTGAGCCACCCAGGCGCCCCAGAAACGAGCTTTATTGAGATACAATTTATATAGTATACCATTCACCATTTAAGGTATACAAGTCAGTGTTTTTTAGTATACTCACTAGGTTGTGCATATATCGCCGCTATCAATTTTTAAACATTTTCTTTCGGGACGTCTGGGTGGCTCAGTCGGTTAAGCGGCTGCCTTCGGCCCAGGTCATGATCCCAGAGTCCTGGGATCGAGTCCCACATCGGGCTCCTTGCTCGGCGGGGAGCCTGCTTCTTCCTCTCTCTCTGCCTGCCACTCTGCCTGCCTGTGCTCACTCTCTCTCTCTCTGACAATAAATAAATAAAATCTTTAAATATTTTCTTTTTTTTAATTTTAAGATTTTATTTATTTATCTGATAGAGACACAGCGACAGAGGGAGAGAACACATGGGGTCACAAGCAGGGGGAGTGGGAGAGGGAGAAGCAGGCTTCCCGCTGAGCAAGGAGCCCAAGGCAGAACTCGATCTCAGAACCCTGGGATCATAACCTAAGCCTAAGGCAGAAACCCAGCGACTGAGCCACCGAGGTGCCCCAGTTTTTAAAATATTTTCATCATCCCCCCAGAAATAAAACCTATGCCCATTAGCAGTCAATCCTCATCTTTTATCCCTCCAAAACCTAGACAGTCATTAATCTACTTTATGTCTCTATGCATTTGCCTATTCTAGACATTTCAAGTAAATGACCATTCAATAAATAGTCTTTTGGGGGGCTTTTCTTGACTTAGCATGATGTTTTCAGGGATCATCTGTGTAGTAGAGTAGCATCTATCAGTACCCAGCTTATTTTTATGGATGAGAAATGTTTTGTTAATTGGTGTACCTCATTTTGTTTATCAGTTCATCAGTAGATGGACATTTGAGTTACTTCCACTTTTTGGATATTGTGAATAATGCTTCTGCAAAGATTCATGTATGCATTTTAAATTTTTTTATTTGTTGGTAGATGTGTGTTTTCATATCTTTTGGATAACTACTTAGGAATGAAACCTATTACAGCCATCCTACTGGATGTGAAGCGGTAGCTTAATGTGGTATTGATATGCATTTCCCTAATAGTTACTGGTGTTGAGCATCTTTTCATAGTGTTTATTTGGCCATTTATATATCTTCTTGGGGGAATTGCCAATGCAGATCCTTTACCCCTTTATTAAGTGGGTTATTGATCTGCTGCTCTGCGGAGAGCCTGCTTCTCCCTCTCTCTCTGCTGCTCCCTTGCTTGTGTGCTCGTGCTCTCTCTCTCTCTTGCTCTCTCCCAAATAAATAAAATCTTTTAAAAAAAGATTTTATTTACTGGGGAGAGAGCATGAGTGGAGGGGATAGGTAGAGGGAGAAGGAAAAATAGGTTCCCCTCTGAACAGGGAGCCTGACAGTGCTCCATCCCAGGGACCTGGGATCATGATCTGAGCCTAAGGCAGACAGACATTAAACCCAGCCCAACATTTGCTCCTTGCTCAGCAGGGAGCTTGCTTCTCCCTCTCCCTGTCCTGCTGCTCCCCCTGCTTGTGAGCCCATGTGTTCTCTCCCTCTGTCAAATAAGTAAATAAAATCTTTTTAAAAAATAAAGATTTTATATATTTATTTGACAGGGAAATAGAGAGCACAAGCAAGCAGAGCGGCAGGGAGAGGGAGAGAGAGAAGCAGGCTCTCTTCTGAGCAGGGAGCCCGATGTGGGGCTTGATCCCAGGACCCCGGAATCATGACCTGAGCTGAAGGCAGCAGCCTAACCAACTGAGCCACCCAGGTGCCCCATAAATACATAAAAACTTTAAAGAAAAAAAGATTTATTCATTCTGGGTACCTGTGCCTTATCAGGTATATAATTTGCAAACATTTTATCCTATTCTGTGTTATTTGTTTGTAGTTTTTGTTTGAGTCATCTCTACACTCCCTGTGGGGCTTGAACTCATGACACTGAGATTAAGAGTTACAAGGTCTTAACTGAGCCAGCCAGATGCCTCTCTGAGGGTTGTATTTTTGTTTTTGTTTTCTTTTTCCTTTTGTCACTTTCTTTTTTTTTTTTTAATTTTTTTAAAAAGATTTTATTTATTTACTTATTTGACAGAGAGAGATCACAAGTAGGCAGAGAGGTAGGCAGAGAGAGAGAGAGGAGGAAGCAGGCTCCTCGCTTGAGCAGAAAGCCCAATGCGGGGCTCGATCCCAGGACCCTGAGATCATGACCTGAGCTGAGGGCAGAGGCTTTAACCCACTGAGCCACCCAGGCGCCCCCTTTTTGTCACTTTCTTAGTGAAGTTCTTTGAAGCACGAATATTTTAATTTTTAATTTTGATTAGTCAACTTTATCTATTTTTTTTTTAAGATTTTATTTATTTATTTGACAGATAAAAATCACAAGTAGGCAGAGAGGCAGACAGAGAGAGAGGAGGAGGCCGGCTCCCTGCCAAGCAGAGAGTCCAATGCGGGGCTCGATCCCAGGACCCTGAGATCATGACCTGAGCTGAAGGCAGAGCTTTTAACCCACTGAGCCACCCAGGCACCCCTATCTATTTTTTTTTTTAATCACTTGTGCTTTTGTGTTGTACCTGCTTCCAAAAATCTATGCCTGTATTTCTTTTAAGAATTTTATGATTTCAGCTTTCATATTTAGGCCTGTGATCTATTTTGAGTTAATTTTTGTGTAATGCTCACTCTTTGTGATCAATAGTTTTCACTGTGTGTTTTACTATTCTGGAATATCTATAAAAGAAATTTTATAGATGATATTAAGCATCCATGTAACTTAAAAATCCTAAAGTCTTACATGCATAAAAAGATCAATAAAAGGAAAGGCAGGGGCTCCTGGGTGGCTCAGTGGGCTAAGCATCTGTCTTTGGCTCAGGTTATGATCCTGTAGTCCCAGGATTGAGCCCATCATCGGGCTCCCTGTCAATGAAGAGTCTACGTCTCCCTATTCCTTCTACTCCTCCCCAGCTGCTCTCTTGCTCTCTCTCACTTACTCTCTCTTTCAAATAAGTAAAATGTTTAAAAAAATACAGGAAAGGCATTTGTGTAAAAATATGTGTTTCTATATTTAAATGCTTGGGCACAATACCTTAGAAGACATAAGAAGCAGTCCAGTGCTGAAGGTTTGAATTAACACAGACAGGACAGGAATAAGTGACTGTCTTCAGTGAAACTGAACGGGGTGTATATGTGGATGCTGCTGGAACTATGAGGGCTGGGGTTGGACCCAGACCAGCTGTATTGCATGGAAAAGGGAGACAGACCTTACTTCGCCGAAAGCAGGTTCTAAGTACAGATGCAGTAAGGCAGTCCAGGCTGTTGAGATGAGTTGGGACTTAGTCACAGGTGGAGGATCCGTCACCCCTTGTCATTTGGCCTGGAACAGCATCAGGACAATTTATGACAGAAAATAACTCCTCAGACCTGAGGTCTCAGCCTGTGCTGGGGCAACATTCAGTGTGTGAAAGGCCTTGGAGACCGCCTTCTTTGATGGCCATGGGAAGAGAAGGACAGGCTGGGGAGAGTACTGGGGCTTCAGAGAAGTAGTATGATGGACATCTGAGGACAGGGTCAGAAAAAGAGTTGGGGAGAAATGGAACCCCCAAAATATGTTTATGGCACCAAGGTGAATTTTTTACAGCATAAATTTTGTATTATACTACTAAAAGAATAGTACATAAATATGTAGGAAGTCAATAATCTGAGATTTTTTTTTAAGTTTTACTTATTTATGTAATCTCTGCACCCAGTGTGTGGCTTGACTCACAACCCTAGAATCAAGAGTCACATGTTCTTCTGAGCCAGACAGTGCCCCAACCTGAGATATTTTTAAAACAACCTTAATTAACAAAATTCAGTGTAATTCCTATGTTAAATTTCCGAATATTATTTCCCCAAAGCCTGTCCTAATGTCCTCCTGTGTATTGGTGATCATTTGCTCTTTTTTCTTTTTCCAAAAAGACTTTATTTATATATTAGAGAGAGTGCGAGAGAGAGAGAGCACGAGCAAAAGGAGGGGTAGAGGGAGGAGCAGACTCCCTGTTAAGCAGGGAGCCCGATGTGGGACTCAATCCCAAGATTCTGGGATCATGGCCTTAGCCAAAAGCAGACGCTTAACTGACTGAGCCACCCAGGTGCCCCAGGTCTCTCTCTCTCTCTCTCTCTCTCTCTCTTTTTTTTCCCCTGTAATCTCACTATGGCCCTCAGGCCCTCATTGATGGAGGGTATGGTTGGAATGGCCAGTTTTTGTCAAGGAGATGTAGAATAGGCAATGAGTCCATAAATTCAGGGAATTAGCCCGATTTCTTTTTAGCTTGCTTCTCCTGAATGAAGGCACCTTTTTCTTAATGTCTTGTAGTACATGAAGTATTGTTCTGTTCTAAGGTATCCCAAGTTGATACCCACAGGGACTTTGGTCCACAGGGTGCTCGGACATCATGTGGTCTTGAGCCTGGTAGCAAATCTAGTATTCCCAGCTGCCTGCAGCTTTCTGACAACCTAACACCTCCCCAGATTTCGAGATGCTTCCCGGAAGTACTATCAAGGTCAAGAGCTCTGATTCAGGGTGGAAGAGACTATGTCTAGATCACTGGCATCATTCTTGAAGGTGTAAATTTACTTATTACAGGTTTATTGAGTTTTTTTTTTTTTAAGATTTTATTTATTTGACAGACAGAGATCACAAGTAGGCAGAGGCAGGCAGTGTGAGAGGAGGAAGCAGGCTCCCTGCCGAGCAGAGAGCCCGATGCGGGGCTTGATCCCAGGACCCCGGGATCATGACCTGAGCCGAAGGCAGAGGCTTTAACCCACTGAGCCACCCAGGCGCCCCAGGTTTATTGAGATTTAATTCATAATATCATACGATTCATCCAAAGTGCACAAGTCAGTGGTTTTTAGTATATTCACAAAGTTGTTCAACCATCACCACTGTGTAATTCCAAAATGTTTTCATTAGGCCAGCAAGAAACCATGTGCCCATTAGTAATCATTCCCCTTTTCTCCCAGCTCCTGACAACCACAAATTGATGTTCTGTCTATATGGGATTATCTGTTCTGGACATTTCATGAGATCATATAAAATGTAGTCTTTTGTGTTAGCGTTCTTTCACTGAACGTAATGTTTTTAAGGTTCATCTATGTTGTTAGACCATGTATTAGTAATTCATTCCTTCTTGTGGCTGAACAGTATTCCATTGTGTGGATTTCTGTGTTTTGTTTAGCCATTCCTCAGTTGTTGGACGTTTGTTTGTGGGTGTTTTTTTTTTAAGATTTTATTTATTTATTTGACAGAGAAAGAGAGAGATCACAAGTAGGCAGAGAGGCGGGCAGAGTCGGGAAGGGGGAAGCAGGCTCCCTGCTGAGCGGAGAGCCAGATGTGGGGCTCAATCCCAGGACCCTGAGATCATGACCTGAGCTGAAGGCAGAGGTTTAACCCACTGAGCCACCCAGGAGCCCCCTTTTTTTGGTTTTAAAATATTTTATTTATTTATTTGACAGACAGAGATCACACGTAGGTGAAGAGGCAGGCAGAGAAAGGGGGAAGCAGGTTCCCTGCTGAGCAGAGAGCCCAATGTGGGGCTCGATCCCAGGACCCTAAGATCATGACCTGAGCCTAAGGCAGAGGCTTAAACCCACTGAGCCCCCCAGGCGCCCCCCTAGGCACCCCTTTATTTGAGTTTCTACTTTTTGTTTATCATGAATAGTGTTGCTATCAACTTGTAATTCGTGTACAAGTTTATGTGTGGACAAATGTTTGCGTTTTTCCTGAGTAGAAAATCAGGAATAGAGTTGATAAGGTTTAACATAACTATGTTAAACTTTTTTAAAAAGATTTTATTTATTTACTTGTTTATTTATTTATCTATCTTAGAGGGTTGGAGGAGAGGAGGAGGGAAATGGAAAGGGAGAGAATCCCAAGCAGACTCCGTGTGGAGCCATATGTGGGGCTTGATCCCACAACCCCAAGATCATGGCCTGAGCCAAAACCAAGTGACAGATGCTCAACTGACTGAGGCAGCCCGGCGCCCTGTTATTGTCTGTTTTTTATATTGACCACACTCATGGTTATGAAGTGGTATCTCACTGTGGTTTTGATTAGCATTTCCCCAATGACCATGATGTTGATCATCTTTTCATGTGCTTATTGGCCATCTGTATGTCTTTGGAAAAATGTCTGTTCACATCCATTGCCTCTTTTTAAAATTTGAGTTTTTTTTTTTTTTTTTTAAATTTTTTTATTTATTTGTCAAAGAGAGGGAGAGCGAGCAAGCACAGGCAGACAGAGTGGCAGGCAGAGGCAGAGGGAGAAGCAGGCTCCCTGCCGAGCAAGGAGCCCGATGTGGGACTCGATCCCAGGACGCTGGGATCATGACCTGAGCTGAAGGCAGCCGCTTAACCAACTGAGCCACCCAGGCGTCCCGAGTTGTTTTGTTTTTGAGTTGTAAGAGTTTTTTTTTATATCTTCTATATATAAGTACATTATTAGTCGTATGCTTTGTAAATAGTTTCTCCCATTTGATGGGTTAACATTTCACTTTTTAAATTTTTTTTCAAAATTTATTTATTTGTCAGAGAGAGAGGGGGAGAGAGCAAGCGAGCACAGGCAGAGGCAGAGGGAGAAGCAGGCTCCCCGCCGAGCAAGGAGCCCGATGTGGGACTCGGTCCCAGGACGCTGGGATCATGACCTGAGCCGAAGGCAGCTGCTTAACCAACTGAGCCACCCAGGCGTCCCAACATTTCACTTTTTAAAAGAATTTTATTTATTTATTTATTTGACAGAGAGAGAGAGGGAGAGAGAGTGCAGGCAGGTGGAGTAGCAGATAGAGGGAGAGGGAGAAGCAAGCTCCTTGTTGAGCAAGAAGCCCAATTTGGGGCTTGATCCCAGGACCCTGGGAATTGTCATTTGAGCTGAAGGCAGTCTCTTAACCAGCTGAGCCATTCAGGTGCCCGACTTTTCACTTTCTTAGTGGTGTCTAACTTGTATTGCAATAAAGGAGATAGCTATTATAGATTGAATGGGTGTTCCCTTTGCTCCTCAAGGCCCATTCTCCATATGCCCACGACAGTCATGATCACAGCTTTGGTAGGTGTCTTGCCATGGCATCACTTGCAGAATATGTGTGTCTAGAAAATTTCCCCAAGTGATATCATCATGGTGTATATATGTCTGACTCATTTCTTTTAAGAACACAAATGAATCCTTCCCCTATAGACCCGAAGGAAGGTGCTCTCTATCTCTTGTCTTCACGGGACATCCACAGGCCATCCAGGCCCCAGTGTACTCAGGAGACCCAGTATGGGAACATGTAGTATGGTGGCAGGGCAGCCTTAGGAGGCCTTTTTTGTAGGTGAGGAATGCAAAACGTTCAGGAGTAACAGTTTGGGACATGGTCCTGCTGCCCAACTAGCCCCTCCATATCAGCGTTGAATGCTTTGGATGTAGCAGGCTTCTGGGGTCTTGGTCTTGGCTTCAAAGTGAACAAATTTGATGTTTACACATTAGGTGTGTTGTTTACTTTGATTCCTTGTGTCCCTAATTGTTACAAATTTTCATCAAGAATTGAGTTTCCTTAAAGCACTTTCTGAATTTATTGATATAGGTTAAGAGGGTCTATGACTTGAATCTGAGAGCAGTTTGGTCATGAGTTTGGGTGAGATTTCCTCAAATTAATTCTTAATTTATTGAGACAGGGTGTAGGGGACTGTTTTCTACTTTTTTCAGAAGATATGGGGAATTACATTAGTTGGCTTCCTATTGGCTTACTCCTTCGCTCTTTCCCATAAGTCTTAAGTTGAACCGTGACTTAGTCTTTTTTTTCGTAAGCCTTAAAGGTCAGTATTTCCTGAGGAACGATGTTAGCTGCATCCTGATTTGCCACATGTTTTGAGATGTACCATTTCCATTGTTCAGTTTGGTTCTAGGTGTTTTCTAACTTCTGTTGAGATTTCTCTTTGATCTCTGAATTCTGAGAAATAGGTTTTTGTTTTTCCCAATAAGTAGAACTTTGTTTTACTTAATGTTTTTCTTGTATTTGGTTTTCTTTCTGCCACTGGTTCTTAACTTGACCACATTTCTATTTTTTTTTTATTTTTATTTATGTATTTATTTATTTATTTTCCCGCGGGGGGGGCCCCCCGCCCCCACCTCTCTATCCTCCTCTCCCCCTTCAAACCCTCCCCAACTCGCCGCCACCCTCCAGGACCACATTTCTAGTTAAGAGGTTGGGTTCTGGGGTGCCTGGGTGGCTCAGTCATTTAAGCGTCTGCCTTCTGCTCAGGTCATGACTCCAGGGTCCTGGGACTGAGTCCCACATTGGGCTCCTTGCTCAGGGGAGAGTCTGCTGTTCCCTCTCCCTTTGCTTCCCCCGACTCCCCACTGTGCTCTTTCTCTCGCTTGCTCACTCAAATAAATAAGAATCTTAAAAATAAAAAGCAAGCTGTGTGGTCTGTGTCATACTGTGGTCTTGTCTTGTTTGAACTTGTTCTTTGGCGGGGTTTATTGGCAGTGTTAGTGAATGTCCCACTTGCACTCAGAAAGCATTTGTTTGGCTCTAACTGTTGTTTCGTGGCTCTTCATCCTGCTGTGGGTCAAGCTAGCTAATTACATTGTCTCCTTCATTCTATCTTACTACAACAGGGGCTTTCTACCTCAGCACTATTGACACTTGGGGCTGGGCCAGTCTGTGTTTTGAGGGACTATCCTATGTATTTAAAGGTGCTTAGCAGCATCCCTGGCCTCTGCTTCCTAGATTTCTGTAGCATGTGCCCCCTCATTCATGACAACCTAAAACGTCTTCACACATTGTCAGATGTCCTTTGGGGGGTAACACTGAGTCTGGTTGAAAACCACTGCTCTGTGGGTTTGGAAGTTTTACACTGTATTTATTCTATTCTTTCTTTTTTTTTTTTTTTTTAAGATTTTATTTATTTATTTGACAGACAGAGATCACAAGGAGGCAGAGAGGCAGGCAGAGAGAGAGAGGAGGAAGCAGGCTCCCTTCTGAGCAGAGAGCCCGATGTGGGACTCGATCCCAGGACTCTGAGATCATGACCTGAGCCGAAGGCAGAGGCTTTAACCCACTGAGCCACCCAGGTGCCCCTATTCTCTTATTTCTGATTTGACTAGGTCTAACATGAATTCTGAGCAATGGATGGATGTCAGGACACTTAATTTTGTTATGCCTTTCCCATCTCGAAACGCATTGCCATTTGACATTTAGTCCATCCTGTTGTTAACTTCCAGTCATTGTTACTGCTGCGTTTCATGTGATGTTGTTGCGT